>CM073774.1:8425542-8985542 GCA_037158775.1 Hetaerina titia
ACACACCCTACCAGTGGCTTACGAATTATCCAATATCTAAATTTAGTTAACGCGTTATAAAAAATCGCCGATTCCACGGGCGAGTGTCGTCTCTTTTCTTCCGCACACTAACTTGCTTCCTGCGACGCTACGTACTCATAGCGTACACAATAGTGAAGCGGCGGTCGGCGATAAAGGACATATGTACGTATCTTTGAATCATGTGGGTTCCAGACAATAGCAGCCATATGGATGTCGACCAATTTATCAAAATAACAACCATTTCTTTTCGTCCTTTTCGTGTCTTCACGGAGATTATTATACAATATTACTTCAAACATTGCGTGAAATCCTCCCTTTTTTACCGAGTTTCAACAGACTCGGTGTTCGAAACATCGGCAGCTATGGAGGCACTAGTCTTGTGGAAAACCCGAGAAGAATTCACTGAACAGATACGCCGAGAAAGCACAAGATGCTTTATACATTATTTGTTGTAATAATAAAGTCAGCTCAGGTTGGGACAAATTTGTTCCGAGGGAGGCCAAAAGTCAATCGCCTAGGCAACGATTAAACGTATTTGGCATGCCATTTAAAATAAGTCAGACAAAGGGACGTTTGAAATGGTGTGTTTCCATTTGCCGTGCGATGCTATACCGGGGGTCGACGAGTACCGGAAGTTCCGCGCCCCAAATGAAGGTTCATTCCCTGAAATCGAGAGGGACTTCGCACCAAGGATCCGTGCACGTGGAGAAATACCAACGAGGAACAAAAACAAGCGACCACTCCACTGGGACTACTACACATTAAAATAAAGATAGATTTTCCGTTTGGCCCCGAGGTAGTCTCCCGTGAATACATTCGCTCATGAGTAAAGTCAGTTTTCCCCAAAATGTATCCAAAGTTTTACCTTGAGTAAGTTTCATTTAATTTCGAATTAATTCACACCTCGCAACGCATTTCTTCGCGAAAACAGTCATTATTTCTGATATCAAAACATGCCGATGACAACAGGATTTCGAACATCACCCCACTGATGAAATATTAACGTTTTCAGGATTATTAATACTCCCTAAAAGTTATATGATTAAATCGGAGAGGGTACTCGGACGAACGACCAAGAGCAAAGTCGAGTGTCTGCTTGCGAAGACCTTCTGCAATGGCATCGCGACGATTCCCCAACCCCCTTACAGTCCCGACTTGGCACCAGCAGACTATTTCCCATTCCCTATAAAATTGAAATCCTCCTCTAAAGGACTAAAACATGGGACCCTAAGTGCCTTCAAAGAAGCTTGCACGCGTACCCCTAAGGACCTTCCTCCTACCAGGGAGCCTTCGAGTCGCGAAAAAAAGCCGCAAGGGCAAAAGTGTGTCGACGATCTTAAGGGATGTACTTCGTAGAATTTTCAGGCATTGAAGCTTTATCTGAAATAAATCTATTTTTCCGTAACATTTTCCGGATACGTTTAATGCAAACCATGTTTACTATGGTATGTATTTTCGAATGCATAGTTCATAGTATGTCAGGCACGCAAGCCTAATTACAGTATTCAGGGCTAAAACCACGTCTCAGCCACGCCATCGAGGAAGTCTCGCCTCCTCGTATACCAGTTTACCCCGCTTTCATATTCATTTCCATGAAACGCACCATGACGGCAACCATTTCAGAAAATCGCCAGAGTCACATTTTTGAACTTAAAATTCCATTTATCATTTATATTTACAAAGTTTCAAATGCATTCGGAGCAACAAATATGATAGGTTAAGTAGATAATATTTGAATTGATAATCACAAAATTTGATTACATTTTTCTAGAGTCTAATAATATAGTTACAAATAAGCTTCCGCTCTCGTGTTGATCACATGTCTTTAGGTACCGTAAATGTGCCACTAAACATTTCAAAAATCCAAGAGTACACCGACAATTCCAAATACCTAGTCTGTAACGTATTTACCAAGTGCATTTTGGATACCCCATCAAATATCATCGCTGAACAGCGTTAATTGGTGAAAGAGAGATCGCAACTCCTTGGTTGGCCCATAAATCGGCGGCGACATCCCACAGGGATCGCTGCTACCCTGTGATTCACTCGCGACAAATGTTTGAACACTTCCACCTGGTCTACAAGTTTGGTATTCGTCTGGCGAAAGCTCCCGCACAGCAACTGCCAGCCAAGAATAATATTACCAACTAATCAAGCTATCAATATTGATCTATATACACCATGAAGCACCCTGATAAACTTAGTATCGTAATAAAATATTAGAGCAGTTAGGCTGGGAATCACTCACGCAGAGAAGGTCAAATTACAGAATAAATCTCTTGTATAAATTGAAAGGATGTCTCTTGAGCAATGAGGTCGAAAATGTATTATAACCCCATCGTACTAGGGTATGAAGGGACTAATACTCATGGCAATCAATTAATACGATCATGCCAATATAATTAGAGAGATTAAGTGCGGAAAAAATAACTTAAGTCGTCATTTGTGCCACGAATGATAAAGAGATCAGAATAGCATTGTCCGACAGCGGTAGGGGTAAAAATATCTTGGTCAAAATTGATCTGGGGTGTATTCACCCCCTGCCAAACACCTAGCGTTGGCGTGATGGGTATAAAAAATTGTTTAAAAATGAACGAATCAGACATATGGTATACGTGACCAAGGAGTCATTGGTCGGTAAATGAACCAATTGTTTTCTTTCTTAATTGTGTTTGGTGATATCGGATATTTCATTCGATTTAGCAAGATCATTAGAGAATTCATTCACTTTACAGAACAGCATTGGAAGTTGGAAGATGGAGATTTACAAATGAAAGAGAGGGTGGATACAAATAAGAATAAGAGCACAAGGGGTGTAACGCCATGGCAGAGGAAGGCAGGAGGTAGTTGGGCCAATTGGAAGATTTAAATGAATTAAAAGGGTAGGTGGCGGATTATTTTATTGTTTATCCCTGGATGGGTGAGGATAAAATCACAGAACAGATTTAGCACAGAGTTGGCATGAAAATGGAAAAGAAACGAGGAAATTGAGTAATTCACGGTTGAGTGTGGCCAATAGCAGACACTCTAAATTGGAGGAACATTCGAAGTTTCTGGTGTCGAGTTTCTGAAGCTGGAAGGAGAAAGAGAGAGTTTGAACCGAATGAGAGATTACGTTGGCAGCGAAAGAAACCTGCTGTGTTATGAGACAGAGCGGAAGAGCCTTTTCCCTCAAAAATTAACTTATATTTTGTTGATCGAATTCTATATTTTTAACCACCTACGAGGGTAATCCGGATGGTAACCTCCGTTTTCGTGTAGCGCGAGAACTAGTGGAGAGAGCCGATTGGCCGCTGTATTGACGCACACAGGAGGTCAGTACGCCTCGAACTGCAGTGATTGGAAGGTTGCGCCGCCTGTCGTTTGCTTACAATAGCGATTCAAAATGAACAATTCAACTTAAATTCCCGCCAAAGTTCGTTCAGTGATAAGGTTTTTGCTGATAAGAAAAACTTCACTGCTGCTGACATTCATCTTTGGGAAATTTGTGCTCTGTCCGGACCAAATGCGATGGGTGACAATGCGAGTTGTGCACCAGTGTTGTCGTTCGTTTATCAGTGAATCCGAATCTCCATGATGGCCTGTGGTGAACAATTAATTGAACCTGAAAATTGATGAAAAAGTTCGCGAAAATCGTTTCACGCGAAAACACTTTCTGGATAGACCATTTGGCGGGAATTTCAATGGTGTGGTTCATTTTGACTCGCTATTTTAAACGAACGACAAGCGGCGCGACCTTCCAATCACTTCAGTCCGAGGCGTACTGACCTCCTCGGTGCGTCAATACAGCGGCCATTCCGCTCTCTCCACTAAACCTCACGCCACACGAAAACGGAGGTTACTCTCTGGATTACCCTCGTACACGTATTTGACGATCTGAAATTAGGTGTCTTTGCTACGGTTAGTCTCGGAAAGAAGTGGTTTGAAAGACAAGAGTATGTACGCATTTACCTCCAAGATTGATTTCAAATGCCTGTCTCTGCATATCCGGGTTCTCCATCCACGTTGGTTGTCTTCGAGTGACCAGGTTGGCCATCCTGCCTGCGTTTTCACCTTTGACCTGAAGACGCAGGCAGGATGACCAGCGAAACGGTTGTCACCAAAAGAAAACCAACGCGGATGGAGAACCCGGAAATGCAGAGAGAAGCAGTTCAACGCCGCGGAAACCTTCGTACGAATTGACTTCACATGTTTCTTTCGGTGCAATAGAATCCGCGAAGGAGTAGAAAAGAGAAATGACGATCGAAGGCATTCAAATCGGGCCACACTACATCTCTCCCCGGAAAGATAAGAGAATGGAATCCATTTTAACTTCTCCACGACACAGCGTAGACTTAAGGATACAGGGTCGGCTCAAATTCCTACCGACGATATTATACGAAGAGTGCTCGACTACAAAGCTAGGGTAAGATTACATCGCACCACGGCAAGGTTCGCGATTAATGGATCCAGATGCTACAGACGCAGCATAAGGGAAGAATACCCGTCCATTTTACGTCGCCAAAAAAGATGCCCAAGTGCTAATACATTGCGCACCGGAAATCAGGTGGTCCTCAAAAATCCCCTCTCGCTACTCCACCATGTTCACAGGAGACGATCCTACCAGACAGCAAATCACGGGCACCAACCAGATTGAAGCGCGAAAGAACCTTCGTGGTTCAATCTGGTTTGTATGTCGATAGTTAGTACGCTCCATTAGCCCATGCTACGTAGTATCTCAAAACTTGGTTTTGAAATGGATTTTGAAATTTGTTTAGTAGCCCCATATGTGTTAAAAGGTTTGATTTCTACCGTTGAAACATTCTAATTTTATTTCTAAATTCTACTCCGCCCCAAGTAAATATTTCCTTAGTTTGAGGTCTAAAACTGATGGACGAAGATAACAATGGAATGAGTTCTTTAAGTTATTTGACGGATAGCCTTTTCCCAAAAAGAATATTCATTCAAGGAAATGGTGGGTGTTCTAAGAAAGACTGGATTCAAACTCTTACCAACGACTGGCCACATCTACAATTATCCCGGAGTTGCCAAGGGTCAGCCATTACGATTCCATTTCAGGTAAAACTGAATGTTCGCCACTGAAACGTCAGATTATAGTTAAATTTCCCGATCACGGTTGATGGGTCACACAACTTTAACGTTTCCGTCACCGCAAATAGTGGTCGTGGGCAGAAGGAAGACCATTTAAAATTCGCATGCCAACGAAACGGAGGCGGGAAAGGGACTGACACCCATGTTGATATTCTAGTAGAACTTCCCCCTTCTTACTTCCCAGTTCTGAACGCCCCGTCTTGATATGGCGGAGGCCTATCGAAAAATGGTTGCGGCGTTTCTTTTTAAATTCCTTCCTTTTTCGTTTATCAAATAAATCTTGTTGAGAATGAACTTAGACATTGTTTTTAAACTAAGTTTTCCGCCAGCATTAATATAAACTTGCATGTTCCTTCCCACCCCACCTGGTGCTTGCACCCCCTGCCACACACCTTTTTGGTGGATCGCGGGGTATTTGTGTAGATGTAAATGTCGATGAAGGGTACCACCTCCCCCGGGCAACATCACGCTGGTTTCCGCGCCGCAAGTTAAGCTCCTCCGCTGCGTGAGCCAATGTGCCGCCCAAGCAATGAACGGCCGTCCATTGCTATGAGCACCATGACTGAACCAAATTTCCGCATAGAGGGCGAGACGCAGAGGAGGTGACCACCGTCAACACTCTATAAGCAGAGGGCAAAGCCTTTCCTGAAGAGTGCAATGCAAAGGAAGTATGGAAGTGTGCAGATGTATGGAGCAGTAATGCAAATAACAAACTAGAGAAGTGTAAAACAGCCTTCGAAACTTGACGCTTGAAGCGGTTACGAATGTAGAATAAAAAAGAGATGGAGTGAAAAAATTGGAGGTAGTACTAAAATAGCAGAAGAGGAAAGGGTGCAGGTTTGCGAAAGGGTACGGAGCACTAAACGCAATAGAAATATCTCGAGGGTTAAGCCTAGGAGGGTTAGCAAGGATTGAGTTAATAGCACGATATAAATGGAAACGGAGGGTAATGGGTAAAATATGTGGAACAAGTAAAGGGGGCGTGGGACGGTATGGCTGCTATCAAGAGGAGTCCTCACTGGGAATGGAGGGTAGGAGCCTGAATCGTCAGACTGAAGGACTGATTAATGAAGTGATCGCAATTACGGAGTGCACCACTCGGGAATATTGAAGAGCTGCAGCAATCGAGAAAACTGGAGCGTATGATAAGCATTTGCCAGAGAAATGTTATCTTTCGCTGATCAGGCCTAATTTATAGAATATGCTGTTAGTATATTATTGGATCCTCACTAAGTTGCCGAATGGGATCGAGTGCAACGTAGAGGAGCTAGATTTTTAGAACGTTTTTATGATAAACTTAGTGGCGTATCCAAAATATTAGAGTAGCTAGGATGGGAATCACTCAATGGAGCGAAGGTTAAATTATAGATTAAATCACTGGCATAAATTGGAAAGACGCCCTTTTAGCAGTGATGTCGAAAATATATTATTACCCCCCTCGTACGATGGTAGGAGAGATTTCTGTCCATTAAATTAGAGATATTAAGTGTCAAGAATAGGTTTAAGATGTGATTTTTTAAAGAAGGATAGGGGACCAGAACAACAATGTCCGTTCGCGGAGGGTAAAAATATTCGGATCAAAATTAGTCTGGTGTGTATTCATCCCTTGCCACACACCCCAGCGGTGGCTTGAAGGGTACTAAAAACTACTCAAAAATAATCCCACGAAGGAGTACGTCTCTTTATTACCAACACAACGGATAGGAGTGATTCCGTCACTAAACACAATCAAATCTTACCAATTTATTCCTCGACCACTTCCGACACTCGTCCAGTGAGTTCGCCCACACTTCCCCATCCATTCCTTGGGCTCTTTCGCGCAACGTGCTTCGCGGAATTCCCTCGGGGAACAGTTCTTCAATAATTATTATTATTATTATCCATCCCGAGATTATTTCGCTGTCGACCCAAGTGGCGCGGTAGTCGAGTGGGTGTTGCGTTCGACTACTGACTCTGGCTCCAGGCCTTCGAACATTGCCATATAATTTCCAGACGGCATTATTTCATAAATAAGACCGACTTCAAATGACAAAAGCTGATACTTTTTCTGTTGTCTCTAACTTAATTACCGCATTTCACCTAACACTAAGAAATAAAACTCTCCTTCGCTCTTCATTAGACCTAATTTGAACAAGTCCAATCGATGTCCGGTCTTTCTAACGCAAAGTTCAAAGCTGTTATTATTATTCCTTTTTTTGCTATTCTCCCGTTTGCGGTAGGTTTTACACAGATGACGCTACAGTGTGGCGAAACTAGTCGACAGTAATTAATTCTTTCCCGCTAAGTCTTTGATTCTTTCTTAGGACTATATCATTGACGGAATATTATTCAGGTGGAGGGGAGATGACCACGGCGATACATTGGTGTTTAAAACGTTTTGATATTGCGGTTTAAGGGCAAAATAACTGATATTCAGCGGCGCAATTTCAATCCTTGTGTTGAACTGGTGCGCTGTGGCAACACACCGCCTATCCATCACCACTATCGGCAGGAGAGAAGAGGCTCGGGTGGGGGAGGGGTCGGGTGGGTGGGGGGGGCGGAGGGAACCGGGAGATGACGAGGTCGGTAGGCGTTTTTGGTCGCAACAATTTGTCCTTAAGGGCCCCGGAGCGGACTTGTTGATGAATGAGAATTATCGGTAATTCTGTGAAATGGGTGGAGAGAAGGGCGGTGAAAACAAGAAATAATTAAGCGCTGCGTCTGGATGAGAAGAGAAGATGCAGATTCAGCGAAGAGGAGGGAAAGTGATTGGAGGAGAGCGAGGGTTAGTGAGGCCAAAGGGGGTGTATCCAGACTCATTGGCCGACGCCAAGGGAATTCGGGAGAATCAGGAGATTAGGAAATGCAGCAAAAGGATTATAGACGGCGCGGAAAAGTTATTGAAATATCCGATACGTGTGAATTACCACGGGCGATAGAAACGTTAAGAACCCAACTCAGGAGGCAGCATATGGCGACGAAGGTGGTCTAAATAACTTACAAAAGAATGTTGGTAGCTTCCGAACGGCCGCACGTATTTTCTAAAAGTTCATCATGACCTGGAGAAATTTTGATAAGATTCCCAAAAAACGCAATGGTAATGAACGCATCAGTAATGTAATCAATGTTAGTGATGCAATGCCGGCACGTTTAGCCTGAATGCGAGTGACACCCCGGGGAAAGAAAGAGACATGGGTCATGGAGACAGGGGTCGATCGATCCAGGATTTTTTAATGCAACAATTTTAGAGAGTAAATAAAAATCATTCGCCTTGACCGGGATCCGAACCCTGATCCCTCCATGTCCGGCCGAGTGCTTTAGCCAGTTATGTACCGAGGCGTCCTCTTAAACTCTGAAATGTTGGGGGCTTTAAAGGAACAAGATGTAGTGACGAAATACCATACATACAATGTCACGGGCATGCGTAATCGTGCGCGACGCGCCACAGTCCACGAGTGTAATATCGGAGTGCAAGAGGTAGATTAACTGGCTAAATCACTCGGCCGGTCATGGAGGGACCAGAGTACGAATCCCGGTCAAGGCGAATGATTTCTACACCCTGAAATTGTTGCTTTGAAATGCATATCGCAATGACTCCGTTAAAAGTTACTGTTGCGGCATCTCCCGCAGTTTCTTGGAATTTGTCAGGACATTTTGTTCAGTAATTAACCCAGTGCTGTTTTCCCCATTTTTACACCAATATTTCCAGCAATAATTCATAATTTCTTTGATTTTTCTTCCCATCACCACCAGTAATTGTCACACCCGCGGAGGGAGGGATGATCTTGCAACGCATATGGTTGGATTTCCAGGCGAGAGGACGGCAGGACGAATGTTACCATAATCCCTTTTCAACTCCTATTAACAGTTGCGTCTACAATTCTTTCCTCTAATTGGTGAAACGGCCGTCGCAAATGGTAAACAGCGTTATTCTAATGATCGGAGACTGAAGATTAACGTGTTTTCATTGTGTTCACGACGCATGACAATATCGTTTCAATTCCATTTGATAGCATTACTAGCGAGCACACTTCTTCGAATGGACAGGTACCCCTGGCCGCGAGCAAGGGGACGATTGGGCAGCACAGGGCCAGCCTCTCCTCTCTGCAAGCCTCTCAGCGTTGGTCCGACAAAAGACAAGAGACGAGGTTCGGGAACGAATGCCTCATTGACCCGTACGCATTACCGAGACGCACTGCAGCAGGTTTGAACATTGAGTGTGAGACTGGATGAGGCGTAGGCGACTGGAAAGGCAACCATAGGAAGTAGAAACCGGCCGCTGGTGTTAGAGGCGAATACAAACGATCAAATGGACAGAAGACAGGAAAAACGAGGGAGAAGAATTGCAATCCCCAATAGAGAGCACAACATGAAGCTGGTCCAGATGGTTTAGGGCACCGAACTTGAGATGCAACATTTGCAGGAACGTGGGAGAAGGGAAAGAGGAGACGAAGTCCCACGATGTTAAACAAAGGATAAATACGAGAACCACAAATAAATGGATATAAACAAGATGATGGTTTCAAAGACAACGTTTTTTTATAAGATTCACATAGAGGGCGTGATCATCCAGGGCAGTGTCCCATATTAAATCTCGGAGGATGCCTGGCACTAGACAGCCACACCAATGTAATGAATGACTTTAGGGAACGCATGAAACGTGCAGGCCTTCGAACAGTTAACTCCGATTCGGTACCTGTCAACGTGCTGACGACCGGATTCGAAAATAAGGCCTTCGTAATCATATCCCTGATAATACAATCCTCGAGTGTGCTTAGATCCCTCTGGTTCCTCAGTAAACAGTCTCTGGTGAGTGTTGCTTTCTCCCACACCTTGTTGAAATTCCATTTACTTTAGTCAACCAATTGTGGGATGCAAAGATTAACAGTGGGAAGAAGCGTTGTTGGCCCGCACATTTAGAGCGACGGAAGCGGGCGGTCGCGGGACAAGCCTGGGTGGTCACCGGCACAGACGGCCGTGGGCAGTGCGTGCGTTTACCAATGAGAGCGGCGCCCAGGAGCTCGAAGAAGGTCGCCAGAATGCATGCGTTCCTCAGGGTCAGGACCTTGGCGCCGACCGTGGTCCCGAAGGCGTTGGCGACGTCGTTGGCGCCGGTGCCGAAGGAGAGGGCAAATGCCGAGATGAAGCCGACCCACATGACCCACACGACTCCGCTGCACCAGTCCGGGAAGCCCCAGTCGTCCAAGCACCCCCCCAGGGGCCACGGGGTGGACGAGGGCAGCGGCGACGATGGCGTCGCGAGGGCCAGAGGGGACAGCAGCGTCAAAAGGGCCGGCACCAACCAGGGGGCCCACATGACCACCGAGGGCCTGCGCATCTCGCGAGATGGGGAGGGGGCGGGGATATCTCCGAGCAGTCCGCGTACCACGGGGAAGGAGGGCCGAAGGAAGGCCTCTTCACGACGGCGTGCGTTCGAGGGGCTCGGAGGACCTTCGCTCGTGTGCTCGATGGGCCACACCTGTGCGTCGTTCTTTGCCGTCTGCCGTCGCCCGACTGAGCCTCTGTCGGCGGGGCCCGGCACCGAGTCGATAGGGGAGGGGGACTTTGGATCCCCCGCGCGGTGGGGAGGCGGTCTCTCCCTCGTCTCGGTTTATGGTCCAGATGAATGAATGAACGAAGGGACGGACGAATCCACCAAGTGTCGTGCGATACGTCACACGCACTATCTGGGAAGGCCCGAAATCCCGCCTCTCATCCCCGTCCCCCTGCTCTCCGATGAGGGCACGGCCGTGATGCCACGTTGTTGGCCCTCGGCGGGAATCAGGATTCGAAAAGCGACGACAACGGTTTGGAGGCGATGCCGAACATCAATGCCGACGCACGCATCCGTCCGCAGTGACGCGCTCTGTTGACACTCTGCCAACTTACGCATAACGTCCGCTGTCCTTCATTGGTCAAAAGACTGTTTGCACAGTTCATCATCTAAACTCTTCCCGGAAACACCGCAAAGTTTTCAACAGTCGAGGGTTACTTTGGATAGATCTACGCGTAACCAGTGTTCTTCACTACAATCTCCACATTGAAATTTTCATCACTTTATACAGGAGATGAATTTAATCATTTAAGCGATATCAGCTTATTTTTAGAATAGAGGCAGAAAAAATTGGGTGATTCGGTTTTGTTTTTCATGAAAATACTGTAAATGTTAGATTAGCATTCAGCAAAAAACGTGCATTGCATTACCAGAAACATAGCAGAGAATTTAACAGCCATAATATTTAACGGAACGGAGAAAAGGCTGACAAAGTGATTTCATCTATCTCTCAGAGCCGCATTCTACTCGCAACGTGAGTCAACGGAATAAAAAGTAATGAACCGAAAAAATTACATGACCACCGCCCTTCGTTTCCTTATATGTCCACTACACTTATGATTTCCATTGGACCCCCAAGACAGGGTTAATATTGATCATGGAGTTCCTTTCAATGACGGAGTGAAGTAGCAAGAACCGCGCTGAAATTGAATCTACAATCAGGGTGGCCATAATATTTGAGGACACAATTCCAGGGTATCTCCGGGGTTTCCATGCCAAATGTAACAAATTTCCAAAAGTTAAATATAGAAATTTCCAAAGGATATTTCCAATATTATACGTTAATATAACAAATATCGCAAAACCATGTTGAAAACATCGTCTTTTACGAAAAATAGTCAAAGACTACTAAAATCAAACAAATAATAAAAAATTCGCTTTAAAATAATCCTTTCAAAACAGAAAGTTATCTTTTTATGACAAAAAATTTAATGGTGAAAAAACTTGAATGAGTAAGGTTTACGGCACTGCCGGTGTTTAGTATTTAACCACAGGCCATGGGGCACTCCATGGCAGAGAAGAGCGATAGCACTGCATTTGGCACAGCTCATTTACAGTTCATTAAACCACAAATATATGCTGTCGCCATAGTCGTACAAAATTTACTGAACTCCTTGGAAGTTATGTGTGCAGTTATTTACAACTAACAAATGTTCCGAGACCAAAGATATCTTGTTCTAACGCCAATTCGAATTTTTGCCCCGGGCAAATATTTAAAATACCATAAGATAGTTACGTTCTAGCAGTCCTGAAATTGCAACCTAGAGCTGTCCATCTATGGTTATGCCATAGTCGAGTTTTCCTATTTTTATTTACTTCATAAAGGTAAAAGTAACGAATTTTAGTGATTTAACTCGACAGTTGTTCCTGAATTTCTTTCTTCGCCAGGAAACGTATATATTCAAGTAAATATCGCTCCCCGGTGGATTCGCTTTAACCTCGGAGCTGTCTGCCTGCCTCTCCCTACCATAAAGACCTTCTGTGAGCATACGAGGGTTGTTATTTATATTTGGAGCCTTGACAACACTAAGTCCTTTATGCACCATCTGAAAGTTTGACCCTTTTAACGCTAACTTTCTTCAGAACATTTTGTCGTTTTTTCATAACTTGTGTTGTTTACAGTGACTCGAAAATGTTGTCTCAGCGAATAAAATGAAGTAAACTCGAGAACACTTTCTTACGATGATTTTTAATGACTTTCGACGCGGATTATCAAGAAAGGAGTGCATCGATCAACTTACTCCACTTTTGGCGATGGAAGCTCTATCCTTTGCCACAGTAAAAGGATGGTATAACGAATTTTATCGTAGCCCCCGTTCGTTCAGCGACGAAAGTCGTGAAGGTCGTCCAAAATCAGTTGTTTCGCCAGAAAACATTGATGCTGTGCAAGAACTAATAAAGGAGATCGTCATGCGACTTATCGTGAAATTGAGGCATCGCTTGGAGATTAGTATGGCGAGCATCAATAAGACATCGAATGAACATTTAGCTGTGAAAAAAATTTGTTCGAGTTGGATCCCGCATAATTTGACAAAAGCTCAAAAAGTAGCTCGTGTCAATTGGTGCAAAGAAGTGCTCAACAAATGCAATCGCGTTGCATCAAAAGCTGTGTGTAACATCTGCACAGGTGACGAATCTTGGATCTATGCGTATGAGCCCGAAACAAAACGGCAATCCACTGTGTGTGTCTCCCAAGGCGAGCCAAATCCGACAAAAGTGATTCGTGCACGAAGCACATCGAAGGAAATGATCGCCTGTTTCTTCGGAATAACTGGGCATGTGGCAACCGTACCGTTAGAGCAACGTAGAACCGTGAATTCTGAATGGTACAAGAGCATTTTTTTGCCACAAGTGCTTGGTGAAATACGGAAAAAGAAGCGGCAACGAAGGATCATTCTTCATCATGACAGTGCAAGCTCTCACAGATGGGCTGAAACAACTACCTATTTGACTGGCCAAAACTGGCCGAATTGATGGGTCATCCGCCATACAGCCTTGGCTTAGCACCAAATAACTTCTTTTTATTCACGTTCATCACGAAAAAATTATGCGGCCAAAGTTTTCCGGCGCCTGAAGAAGCCGTCGATGCATTCAAAAGCCATGTTTAGGAGGTACCTCAATCGGAGTGGAAAAAGTGGTTTGAGCGCAAAAGAAAATTTGTTCGAGCGCATGCAAAAGTGTATTGATTGTCATGGAGAATACTTCGAAAAACAATAAAGCTATTTCAAACAATAAATGTCTTTTCATTATTAGGCTGATAATATAAATAGCAACCCTCGTATTTACAAACACGTATGTATGCACTTGTTTTAGGGATAAAGTGGAAAACATCAGAGCAGAAGAATATACAAAAGAGGCAAAAATGCAAGGAACGCTAATGCCCATCAATTTGAACTATGATGATAGTGAAAGGCTGCATTCCAAGCTTAACTATACGACAAATGTGAGAGCTACCATTAATAGAATTAAATACCGTAACGTCCCCGTCATCAACTCCCTCCTCCTTGAGAAAGCCTCCTTGCCTAGCGCAATTCTTCTCTTTACGTCCCTACCACTTTGACCGTGTTGGTCCAAAAAACTTCGAGATACGTAAACTGTTCTACCTGCTCTATTTTCCCCCCTCCTTTTTTAATACCGTTTTAAGGGTTTAATTTAAGGATCCGTATTGGAGATAGGGTGGGTTTTAAGGCAAATTAAAATTTAAGAACAAGCAATATCATTTCAAAAATATGAATCCGTTCCCCGAATCCGTTCTCGCGCGGGCACGAAGAATTGGGCGCACCACGCCGAGTGGCGGGGGAGCCAAGATGAAGCTCCCGTTTCGCAGCTCTGCACTCGTCGCCCGAGCGACAAACACGAGCGCCAGGTTCGGGCCCTCCAGCAGCAACAACAGGTTCCATACGGACTACGAATAGAACTCCCATAAATGTCTCACACCAAAGGGCTTAGTCGATGCGAAGACCTCCGCTGTTATCGCTCTAGTCAACAGTGGCAGCGACAATTGGTTTAAATTCACGCGATTGGACGTCTGAGGTCACCATTTGAACGTCATCAGCATAACAGCGTAGTTTCCCCTTCACCTAATAATTAGGCACACTGCTGCAAGCTGTGAAGATTTATCGGAGGATCTTTTTTCCACGGATAATTATTATCATAGGTTTAACGAATTGAAAGTACGAAGGAAGAATCAAAAGAAAGTCGCGTTTCCACAGGAAAGAATTTATTATTGTCGACAAGTTGGACTACATTGCAGCATCATCTGGTGAATGCCGCGGTGCAGCGAAACTAATCGACAGCAATCCACTCAGCAAACGCAAAGTCTCTTTGATTCTTCCTTCGTGCCTCACAAATGTGTTTCCACTAAGTATCGGCGTCAACCATCTCTCAAATAGCGAGTCGATGTTTTTGGACGGGCCCCGCAAAACACAACATCTCAGTCCAGCAGATATCGCAGCTGTTCTCAAGCACAATGGAGCAATAGATAAAATTTCCTGAATTGCAATAAACCAGTTTTGAGCTCAAATGTATAGAGAAAATTAAAGGAAATAATGACCCTACAAAAATTTAAGAACGGACTACACTGAATACTACACACTGGAAGTTTTAACCTTAACTTGAACATTTTTTTTACTATTCCAGGAGCAAATTTTGATAATGCCAGAACGTACCAATTACTACATGTCTGATGAAATCCAGCATTATTGATGCAATTGCCATTGTTCCTGTTCCACATATACCAAGACATGCATGGGTAATCTCATCAAACTATTTGATATCCTAAACTTTCGTATCGCAACATTTCCCAAGAGATTTTGCGGCCGTTTTGGTGAGCAGTATTCATGTGTTTGCACGTTGCATTAAAGACGCATAAAACATTCCGAATGACCGCTTAAATAGAAGAGCCGCGGTAAGGGCGGCAGAGCACGGGAAATCCAAGAATATACGCGAAGGTCGTTACACCTCAGCAGAGCACGTAAAAAGGCGAGATGAAGCTTTAAATATAATGTTTGTATAAAAAGTATCGGGAACAATCTTTCCCTTCCGTGACTGTAGGTCGCAAAGCGTTCGCATCGTACGGGCTCGGTGGTCAAGTGTCTGATCTTCAAAGCGCGCCAATCGCCTGCGAGCGTTCGTATAGGCTAGATGGTGTTTTTAGCGGACCCCTTTCGATTGAGTCGGTGAAAGCGCAAAATGCAGAAAAGGATTTCATCGAGTTTTGTGTTGGACTGGAGAAATCGGGTACGGGGACCATGTACACGAATTACAAAGTGCTCAAGGATGAAGGTATGTCCCAACTGCAGCTTTTAAGTTGCAAGAGCTCTTCAAATATGGCCGAGAGAAATTGGCAGAACGAGCCCCGCGGAGGACGGCCGTCGACGTCAAGAACCGACGACAACGTGTCTCTGAAGTGCTAACATTCAGCCCGTCGGTCAAGTGTGCGCATGATCGCAGATCGTATTGCCATCGACATAAGATGACAGAGCACACAATTATCATTGAAAATTTGGCTTAGATCTGCGCTAAACTCGTCCTCCCGAAGGTCTTTGGACGGACGATCAAGAGCAGAGTCGACTGTCTGATTACGAAGATATTTTGCAACGGCATCGCGACGATTCCCCAACAGTGCCCCCGGCATGGTACCGGCAGACCATTTCCCATTCCCTATAAAATTGAAATCCTCCCCTAAAGAACACCTTCATGGGACCCTGCCTTCCAAGAAGCTTACACGCGTATCCTTAAGGACTTCCCACCTACCAGGGAGCCTTAGAATCGCGGAAAGGCCACAAGGGCAAAGGTGTGTCGACGCTCTTAAGGGATGATGTACTTTGAATAATTTTGAGGACTTGTAACAATATCTGAAATATTTTTTTTTTATTTTCTCGATACCTTTTATACAAACGATGTACCATTACAGCTTCATTATATCCGACTTTTGCTCACGCCAGAATCTGCAGGAGCCTAGAAATCGGAGCGATCGTTATAAAAGGGCCTTTAAACAACCTTTCGCATCGAACACTGCAAAAAGCACAATATCCTGTTACTCATCCTTTCCGCATCGACATTTAATTTTTTATGAATTATCGCACGGCCCCATATTTCCCATACTTGTAATCTACTGCAACATATAATTTGCCACCCACTGCAATCTGTGTCTTAACGTCTGATGATAAAGCCAAAGTTGTTTAAGAAAGGACACTTCTTGGGAAACATTGTCAAAACTTCGAGGAGTGAGGTACAGAGTATGGTCCTCGTGAAAGGTTCGTGCAGTCCGCAACTGCCTCACGGTCGGTGACGGCCGGGGGTAAAACCCGCGGGGGCAACAGGAGCGCTCAAGGTCGAAATATCGTACTCCGCTCCTATTGCCTTTCCCTAATAGCATTGGAGGCGTAATGCATCGCTAAGGATTTCTTTCGGGAATTCATTCGAAAAAATCATTTCCTTGTGCAATATTATGCGCTTGTTTGCAATATTAAGTGAAAATGCTGTCATCCAGATTGAGCACATGGATGGGTTAGGATGGATCCGAGTGATATTTATTCAATTATGCACGCACAACAGAAGATATTTTTCAGACTTAAGTTCAAAATCGAAAGAAAAGGTTACAAGGACCCAATCACACGGCAGAAAATTGCAACAGCAAAGCTCCGAGTTATTCGGGTAAAATACTCTCGATATTTAAAAAATGCAAAGGTTCCGATATTTCGTATTGCTTAAAAATTTTGGATGACTGTCCATTCGCTAAACAGATGTTAAAATCACCAATGGCGTGAAATAAATACAAAGAATTAAAGTAGTATAACCTATTTTTTTGGATTGGGGGACGCACGGGCGCGTGGCGGCTCCTCTGGCTGAGTTAGAGGGAAACGAGTCTCAGGAAAGGCTGGAGGCGGCGGCTAGCAGTCTTTCCGGAGTGCGGATCGTTCTTTTTCGAAACTTCTATAACGTGACATCGTTACACTCCGTCATGAAGTGGTTATTGGGACAGCGCTACATCATCATATTTTTGCGTGAAACTGGGCAAAACCGGGAAAGAGGGTAATGACATGCAAGGTATCTTATGATGTTGACGACAAGGGTGGATCGGGTGTTTTACTTCGACCTCAAAAAGTAACGATCATCTTGCAAGAGTGAAGGTTTTGTGGACAGATATCGCACATTAGGTGTTCGCCAGGTTTCTGATGAACTTGACGCCACTAAAAGTGATGAGCATCGACTTGTGACATAAAACATGGGCATGAGAAAGGTGTGTGCGAAGTTGGGGCCGCGAGTGCTCTCGGACAAACAAAAGGGAACTCGCACGCGTATCTGCCAAGATCTGCTTCTTGACCACGTGAGCGAGGGTCCAAATTTTTTAAACGATGCCCAACCAGACTTCTTCCTCTTCCCCCGAATCATATCCGTGGGTGAAAGGACGTCACCATGGCTTGGTGGAAGCGTTACAAGAGGCCGTGACGAGGGAGCTTAGCAGCATTCCGGGCGCCGCATTTCAGAAGGCGTACCTGGAGTGGAAAACCCGTCGGCAGCGGTGTGTCGACGCACAAGGGTGCTACTTCGAATAATTTTGAGTGAATGTTTCAATTCTGGTAATACATTTTTTGAACGGCTCAGTGCCACTACTTTTGGGACTGACCTTGTAGGATGAGGTGCGGGAAAGAGTAACACTTAGTATTGATGGGAGTTTGGAAGAGGGTTGAGGAAAAGGGAGAGACGAGAGTGAGTGAGAGAGTATCGGAGTTAAAGGGGTAGGAGAGTACGTTTTATGAATGAGCAATGGTAGTAATTAGTAAACATTGGCTGCATATATACCTGATAATAATCATCAACCTGTGTAAAAACCAAAAACAGACTTTGGAAGGGTAAAATATATTTCCTCGTCCTCTCCTATGAAGCAAGACTTATTTATACCTCTTTTTCTCGTCAAACATTCGCCCTGTTTCCACTGGAGATCACAGAAGAAAGAGGGATGACAACCATTTATTGCTCCATGCAAATTATGGATATATTTCCAACGCGTTAATAATTATTCATCACTTTTATCAATTCAGTACATTTAATACGTGTACATGCAATAGACGAGTTACGTTTATGGATACTTCGCATTAACGAGGCCTGTCAATACACGAAATTGAATCATTCACCGAAGGAGGACGGATGGTATCATCGCTTTTGATAGAATTCATTGCAGACCTCGTATGCCTCGGAGTGATGGCATTTTAAATGGACCCCCTCCGTCCGAGATGACTCGCGGAGTGTGGCTGCCGACTCCATCTTCCTCGAAGGCAAAGACCGTCGCCCAGAAGAGCACAACACCCCCGGCTCTGGGGGTATGGCGCGCAAGGGGGTGGGAGAGCAGAGGTCGGCGAGGGGGGAGAAGCTTTAGGGAGGGAATTCGTGCGTAATATATCCTTCAATTGTCAGGGCACCCTTAAGCCGAGAACGGCAATAAAAACTGAGGAGATGCAATAAAGAAATTATTGAGGGTTTCCACACGGAAGCCACGCTTTATATTATGAAAGAGACATTTTTACAATGAATGAAACACCAAAGTCGGGGAATCAGTGGAAGGACGATGGAGGGGGTAGCAAAGGAGGAGACACCTCGCGGCGACAACCTCTACCAAGGCGATATTCTTGAGCGGTGGGTAACAAGGGGACGTGTGGCAGTGGATGCAAGGCCACCCATCACCTGGCGGGGCTTCGCGTCTACGGTAAGACCATGGGTTGGGGTGACATTCCTCAAGATGTAACTTCAGGCGCTTAGGGCGTCAATGCGTGAGACTCGGGGAATTATTTTCGATGGCTTCACGTAAAAAAAAAAGTTAAGTTTATTCATCATTTCGGCAAGTTAGAATGCTGATTTCAAGGTTATCAGTTCAGAGGTCTAGACGAAATCAGCATTTTCGGAATTGAAGAGACTGAAAGCAACGGTAGTGTTTGTCGGCGTGACGAGGCATTCGAGAATATTGCGACTTCAAGCGCTAACATCTCCCAAGGGAGGGCCGGAAAGAATGATTACTTTTTTATGAAACTAAAATATTTCAATAAAATATTAAGTATTGGCTGCTGTTTCATTTGGCGTTCTTCTTATATGCCTCAAATTACAATTTAAGGTTGAAATCAACATTGGTTTTAACTCCAAATTAAATAAAACAATTACGGGAAAACTAGAACGAAAAGACAGTTATGAAAACATACAATCGGTAAAATTCTCTTCAGGGGTCCCTTGGTAACATTTCCAGAATATTTCCGGAGTCACTCAATACTTGCTCGAACGAAACACCCTCAGTCAAAACCCTTTACGCCTACCAAGATGACGTACATCTAAAATGTCCAACCACAGAGTCACTCTTCCTCGTTCCTTAGGTCGACCAATGCGAGCACTCCATTCAAGTCACGCTTATCTTGGATTCACGTCATTTTCTTTCAAACCATAAGATGAATATTGAAACAGAAGGCATAAACCAGAGTCACTGACGGACTAGATTTAAACAAAGATGCTCAGCGTCATAAAAATACAGAAAGAAGGATTTCGTTTAATAACTACGCTTTACAGGGAGGAAGTGGCTGATGACTGGGATATATTGAGTAGGGAGGTGAGAGATAAAGATTCCATGTGAAGACATATACTACCTTGAACAAAAAGTTCCCGGAATAACCACCGTGTGGCGCTCCCATCGTTCCGATTTGAGTTCTGTTTTTTTTGTTAAATTGGTACATCTGTTGTTGATATTCCCTTTAAATCTTAGTGTCATAACTTGACATTTGCAAAAGTTACGTAGCCAAGAGTACATCTATCTCTGTGTGTGTTGGCGATTTTTTACAATTGCAGAAATGGATTTTAATTTGCAACAACGAACTTGTATTAAATTTTGCGTAAAAAACGGATTTAGTGGCGCACGGACGTTGGAAATGTTGGAAAAGTGTTCCGGCAACGATTCTCTAAAAAACGGTCGTTTACCAGTGGCACGAGCGGTTCAGAAGTGGTCGTGAGTCAATCGAAGATGATGAACGCAGTGGCAGACCATCAACATCGAAAGTCGGTGAAAAAATTGATAAAGTAAAAGAAATGTTGGTCAATAACCGCAAATTAACCATCAGAGAAATAGCGGAGGACTTGAACATTGCCTATGGATCCGCACAAGACATTGTGGTTAATGATTTGGGTTTCCGTCGTGTAGCAGCAAAGTTGGTGCCAAAAGACCTCAATTTCATGCAAAAAAAGAGACCGTGTTGACGTCGCAAAAGACATGATTTGCGAGGCTGAATCCGATCCCACATTCATCAAAAGGATCATTAATGGAGACAAGACGTGGGTTTATGAGTACGACACGCAATCCAGACATCAGGCAAGTGAATGGCGTTCACCAAATGAGCTGAGACCAAAAAAACCACGTCGTTTTCAGTCAAAAAAGAAGGCAATGCTGACGGTTTTCATGGATTACAACGGTGTAGTGCATCATGAATTTTTGCCAGAAGGCCAGACAGTAAACAAAGAGTATTATTTGGGGGTTATGAGACGTTTGCGTGAAGCAATTCGCCGAAAGAGACCAGAAATCGTCGCACAGTGCGTCGAGACCGTCGCACAGTGCTATCATTATTCGTAATTTTTTGACGAAAAATGCAACAAATACCATCCAACAGCCACCGAATTCACCTGATTTGGCTCCCTGTGACTTCTTTCTGTTCAATCAAGTTAAAAAACCATTACGGGGAACGCGTTTTAGCAGCCGAGAGGAAGTAATGGAAAAATCGCAGGAAGCACTGATGGACATACCGAAAACCGAATATAAAAAATGTTTCGAGAATTGGATCAAGCGCTGGCATAAGTGTGTTGCAGTCGATGGGGATTACTTTGAAGGGGACAATATAGATTTAGATGAATAAACTTGTATTTTTAATTTCCTGAATTAATTCCGGGAACATTTTGATCAAGGTAGTATATAAGAGGAGAGAGTGGTTTTGTGCGGCGCGGAAACATGGTCGTTGAGGAAAGATGGCAGCCGCAGATTGGAGGCTTTTGAAATTTGGGTGTGGAGAAGGTACCATTGACAGAAAGGAAAACAAACAAAGAAGAATTAGGTACGGTGAGAGAGGAAAGACGGTTGCTGAGAAAAATCCAAAGTAAGCAGAAGTGGATGCACAATGCTCTGGTTGGTATTGGGATGCTGAAGACTGTAATGGAGGGGACAACGTTGAATACACGTGACAGGGTAAGGGAAAAATCTTGGGCACGCTGGAGGGAATGGAGGGCGGTAGGAAGGATGCGGAGTTGAATAATAGTACGTATGGTACATATAGTTGAAGAAAGGTACGTATTTACGAAGTTTTGGGCTTATACGTGAACCAGTAGTCAGTATATGTGGCCAACAAAACCTTCCTAGACTGGTAGACTACAATTATGTACACTACGTTTTGAAATAAAATATGAACCTAGTGACAAGACAACGTTTTATTATATACATTTGAAAGGCACATTCTTTAAATATTTTTCTAGATAATTGCCATCCAAATTGAGGCATTTATCATAACGATACACAAGCTTTTCAATTCCATCTCTGAAGAGCTCTGCCGCCGCTTTACATTTTAACCACTTCTTTACAACAGCATGCGATTCTACGTCACTGTAAAAGCGCTGTGTTGCAAGCCAGGCTTAGTGAGAGATCCATAATCGTAAAGCGGCTATTTTTAAGAATTTTTTCCTCGATTTTCACTGTTAGTTCATCTGTTACATGGCTAGGCCAACCACTGCGGTCCTCGTCATGAACATTGGTGCTGTGGCCATTTTAAAACACAATGCACCATTGCTTCACTGGGACCACACTACTTATTCTGTGTACGTACATGGTCGCCCTTTAACTTCAATTCGCTTGTGGTTTTATGCCAATAAATACCTAATCACAATTCGCACTTCAAAACTCACATTATGATTTTCTATTGCAGCGCACATTTTAACAGTTTGCAATGTGAGCAAAGTTGAAGAACCACACACCACCACAGCAGGATGCGTACTAAGCGTGCGGGACGTTTAGACACAAGATGGTGGCTCTAACCCTACACACCACTACGCTAGGCCGAAACGTTAGTTACTTTCTGTTCAATCTTCTCAAGGGTGTTACCATAGACAACCTATGGTAACACCCTTGCGACATCGATACGCTTGCAATTCTTCAGGATATCTGTGCCTAAACGGCACGCTGCCACTCGAAAAGGTGTTTTCTACAACGATTTTACTAGGGAATAAATTAAACATTTCTACGTACAGGAAGAGTTTAGTAGGAAGGCTGCCCTTTCTGCATATCATACTGGAAATTGTTGACCAAATGGGGGATACGCGAAAGGCTAACTTCGACATCCTTTGCTTGGACCAAAGGAGAGGCTATAGGAGAAACAGTATCCGGATTACCTCCGGGACAATTGATTAGATCGAGACGGGGATCGCAAAGAAGCGTAGACAAAATCCGCTTCTCGAGCGGTATAGAAACCGCCTCAAAGGAAACTCGTATGCGTTAAAATCTCCCAGCAAAGGATTAAGAAGATTTTTGTGGTACCTAATTCTTCGGCAATTATTAAAAAATATAGAATACAATCAGGACTACCAACCGATCATTCGACCCACTAAGCCGTTATTTCAACGTAGATACGCACAATAAACAATGATATGCAAACCTTATAAGACCATCGGACGAAAAGCAGAGTTTAAGAGGGTGTTTTTATTCGACTATTATCAACTATTTAAGACAAAAACAGAAGCACTGAGATATAATTCGGTGCCTCGAAAAATCGGATTGTGTCCACTTCGTAATTATTTTGATTGGGGATATAGATGTGTAAATCATTATATAATAGGATGAAATTTTGTTTATATTTCGTCAGAAATTTTGCGAAAGATCAAAGAATAAATGAATAGATCAAAATACGATTACGAATTATATAAGGAATGCTGTTGGGAGCATGTGAAGTGTGTATAAAAATTAACACTTGCTTGGGGTAGCGAAATTGCCAGTGCATAAAATTATATTCCTCTACTGCGCAGGAGAGAGATTGCGGAATCGATGGGCCATTAAGAGTAAAACATCAAAGGACTGTGGTTTTGTGTGGAGATTGGAGAGAAGATGGGAGTCGAATCAACGAACAGGTAAGAGGGCGAATGGTTTGAGAAAGGGAGACAGAGGACCTCGACAAGCAGCACTAATCTGGTCTCAAGACCAGAAGAGCACGTGCGCACATGAAATGAGGCGGAGTGGAGGAAATTGGCGAAAGGAATTATTTCTGGGTAGTCGGTTTTGACTCCGGGGTGTTCAGGTAAATGCGACCAAAATTGAAGTTATTACCCTGGATTGGCGGAGATCTAACGCCGCCAGGGGGTTGTTTAAATTACTCAGAAGTTGTCCCACCTCCGAAGACGTATCCCCCCGAAGGCATCGGCGGCGGAGGCACCCCAGCAGTGATGCCGCCAAGACAGGCCGAGAGCCACGCGCAAGTAATTACCTTAATAAATCGAGAGCACAGATGTGACCCAGAGCCGATAACGAATTTCCCAAGCGGGGTGAAGGGCGGCATTTGTTCCATCGCAAGGTCCTATCGGGCGAGGGGCACTCATTGGCGGGAATGTCCCCGGACCAGGCGTGACGCATGGCGGGGCCCACGGTGAGGGCCCCACGGCGGGGACCGGGTGCTCCCCAGCGTCGCCGTCGTGTTCATGCCCCGATTTCACAATACATCGACAATGTTACGACATATTCTATTTACCACAAGAGCTTAGGGCTTTGCGTGCATAAACTATAGAGCCCAGTAATCAAGAAACGTAACAAATCATTTTTTACTTTCAAATCCAGCTTCAATATGTTAATTTAAAAAATAAATATCCGTATGACTAAAATTACTGTAGCCCATTACCTACTTAATACATATAAGCTGCACCTTGACCTGACGTACAATCTTAAATATTAAAGAGTTTCCATAGAAGGGCACGCTTATGGCCGAGGGATACGAACTGGAAGCAAATATAAGATCAACAAGTGGATTGTCTATTAAAGAACAGGCTCCTCTGAATGGACTAAAACACCGCCAAATTATTTGGGTTTAATGACCTCGTTTATAACATTAAATTCTTAGAATGAGTACATTTTTGGCACAAATATAAATTTCACCTAAACGTTTTTTTTTATTTATAAAAATAAAATTGTACTATAAAACCAAATATCATCCTTTCCCCCAATCGTTGAACTTCGGCTGCTGGCACGAAATTTACCGGAAATCAAACTATTATTCTCTACCTACTCTACTATTATTAATAATAACACAGTGCAAAACAATCTCTTTTAGTTATCGAAATTTATCCGTGAAGTAAATTTAAAAAGGAATATTTCGCAAAGATAAAACTTTTTAGGGAATATTTTAACGGAAGAATATAAAAACTAAATTATTCATGTTACTCATCTGAGGATATATAAGTTGGTACAAAAAAAGGGCAATTCAATTTTGAAAACACATCACTCGATCATAATCAACCCCATCGATTAAGGTGACGACGCAGTCCCGCATCGCTGTTTGCCACCAGGCAGATGTGGGATTACGCGATTGCCCATGGAGGAACATCATAATCCAGGCAATTAATGCGGGCCCAGCACCGATGCATGCTCACAGAGCGCAAATTTTGACTCATTGGCTCCTGTGTGCTTTGGGGAAGGGATCTAAAGGACGGGGGAGGGGGAAGTGCTCGAAGGAGGCTTAAGGCGCGGCCCCCATAAAAGAAGCGACGCTGTTAGTGGTGGTGCCTCCTCAAACCACCCACCCACCCTCCCTCCCTTCAATACTGACACACCCCGGGACGCTATTTCCATGGCTCATTCAAGGAGTGTTTATTGCAATTACAGAATACAGGGCAAATTGTGTAAATGTTTAGGGTTCCTGCATATGCATACGTAAGCTTGCTGCTACATTAACGACCCTATTTTATTTACACTGATTACATCGTTGTACATTAATTACATTTTTTGCTATTTATTTCTACACTTACTGCTAAGTGTTCATATTTGTTCCTTAATACGTGTATATTGCTTATCATTGTTTTTTTTGCAATTGTAAACTGTGGTTATAGTCGTGGTATATAAGGCCTTAAATAATAAACAAATCCTTATTTGTGCAACCCCTTCGGATACCGTTTGATACCATATACCATACTCTTCACAATTCTCCAAGTACCATTCCCTTTACTTTGTCTTTAACACTTGAACCTGAGGTCTTCCTTTTCCCGGTTAATCTTATTCCTCCCCCTATTGTCTTAGTCTTTAGGGCTCCACCCTTCTTATTTGCGCTTTTTGATGTCTTCAATCGATTTATTCAGTTCATCATACGTATTGTTTTTGAACATTAATGTATCATTTCTGTGTTTAATTCTGCTCTTCCTTTTCTCCTCCGTCTTGGCGAGATGTGGCCTGCAGTCACCGTGTTCGGCTATTATTTGACGCACTTTATTTGCATACATCAACCTTACTCTTTTCCTTCTTTTAGAATCTGGAAATATCTCGTACGTGTTTCTGCCTTCTTCGAACTCCCACCTCATTCCTTCCCTCGGCCTTCTTCTGCGTCGTGACGCCAGGGTGACAACCCCTCCCTTCCCTTATCCGCAAATTGCAATACCAGCGTGCGAACACTCAATGCTTACAAATTCCCATTCGCGCATTTTTTCTCCGCCGATGAATCCTTCCTTTTCCACGGTCCCACCTACTGTTTCCATTCTGATTCGATGTGCTTTTATGTGGATCACCGCCCATACAATTGGCGTGCCACTGGTATCACCGATATCGGTTGCACTCTAGTTTCGGATTTTCTCACGCGCGACAACGCACGGCTGGAATCAATCACCCAACTAATAGATATTCAGAGGCAAGAAAACACACACCAAGTATCTTTCCAACAATTTTGGTGGAAATTGGGGAAAGATAAATAAGGTTTTTTTTTACCACAGCGATAATAGATTTTCACAAAGTTAAATCTGTAAGCACAGATTACGGTAGATACGCTGATAAAAATCTTGAATGATACAATAAATTGGATCTTTTCCTAGGTTTTTTCTCGATTTTGAATAAGACGACGACTAACACCCAACTCTTTCCCGACTCATTGACCAGCTGACACACTGTGTATTTTTTGCTATTTTGTAGAGCCCTGCAAGACACCGCTAGGTGTGTGGCATGGGGTGAATACCCACCAGACTCTTTTTCACAAGTTTACCATCACAAAGGAGAATTATGGTTTCCCAATTTAAAAATGCTTCCTTCCCCCACAGTTCACAAGTAATGAAATACCTTCTGTCAAAGACATAACCTGATTGGGGAAAACAATAATTGTTTACACCATGAACGCACACCAAACCCTCATTTATTTACTTGGAAAATGGAAGAAGCTAATAAGTCGGTGGTCAGTCGTCATCCGAAGAAATCACACTCCCTTTAAAAAATAGTTTCTTCCATTACAAGTTATCATTTCCGTCTTCCATGAGAGAATTCATATGCGGAATCGAAGGAATCCTACGACGCTAAGGGACAATGCATTAGTTTTAAAGTCGACAGTGGATCCGACATTAAAAAATAACCTCCCGCTTCAGTGTAGCAGTGGAAACCGGCAATCTTCGCCTACTTTTATCATGTCCTGGAAAGAGACACCGTCCACCCTAAAACTACTAAGCGCTCCTGCTAAAAGCTCCCTCCAAACAATTTGGCGGTAATCAATTGCCCTCTATCCAATAATTATTGTATGCCGACATTTGTGATGAATACTAAAATATGCACGGCGATAACACGGCGTAAAAAGTGCGTCGACGATCAAGGGTGATGTACTTTGAAGAATTTTGAGCCATTGTAGCAACATCTAAGGAAATAAATCCCCCCCCCTTTTCCGAAACCTTTCCCGATACTTTTTATACAAACCTTGCACGTGTGTATGTGTGCCCAGTTTCCCACCTTTTGCTTTCAACGGAAACGGAAGTATACCATCCCTTAAATAATGCAGTTAGTGTCGGTGGCGACGGCGATATTTTTTATAGCGGGTGGAGGAGTGTACTTTCCCATGCCTTGTCTACTAACGCAGTTGATAGCGAAATGAGGAGATGATGGACATCGATTGGAATCACATGCGCTGGATGATGATTTTCGAATTTAAAAGGAAGGCAAGGCGAAAGGATATGGAATGAGAGTGATTTTAAATTGTAACCTGATGGCGGGAATCTTTCGATCGCCTGGATCGAGTAGCATTGAGAAATGAGAATGGATGGGATGATAGCGGAATGAAATGAATGAGCATGGCGAAGAAACAGCGGAAATGAGAGGAAGTAAGAGATTTCACGAGAGGTGAGACGGGTGGAAGAGGGAATGTGAATACGGAATCGAGGAAGGGAATGTACAAGACTGAAGTAATTAAGCGAATCGAGGGACACCAATAGCGCGAAGGAACGTCGTGGAAAATGGAGTGCGTGGCCATGGAGATCACTGAAAGAGAAATGAAAACGTGGGAGACCAGGCGGAGGGAGGGGGCAGGGGGGGGGGAGTTTAATACGGAAAGGGCACATTCCGTGCCCGGTGTCAGTGGCACAGAGGCGCGAGAAACTGGTGACCTTGGCCCTCCCCGACGCGGAAGGTCGACTGTTATATTCACGTACATAAGAGGGACGTACCGGAAAGTCTTTCGCAATCAAAAAGCACAACATGGCACCTACTGGGCTACTTCAATTCTATTGAGGAACATTACTTGAAGTTTTAAGCCTTCAAAGTCAAGTTAAAGATACGTTGAACAAAACTTGCTATCGTAATCATTAACGATATTATTTATTGATAAATTTAAGTTGTTAAACAAAGGAATGTGTGTGAAACAAAAACGCGGACCATGGCACTGCATATCCTTAGAAAGTTTGGTTAACTCAAGTTTGTATGTCGTTTGAGTTTAATTTTAGGCATGATTCGAGGTTCTCATCCATAACACGAATTGTAAAATTTAGCCTTGATAAGATTCATACTTGAAAATGATTGCTCGCACGATTATAAAGACCCAAATTAAGAAAGAACAGCAAACGCTAGTTTCCTTTTATCAACAAATCTTTTTCCCCCGAGCTTTCAAAGCAGACCACTTGAGCTGTGAACTAAGTTCACGTTTGTTTTACTTCAATATTTCAATATCAGTACAAATACGTTCAAATTTCGAGCTCCACAGTTATTTGTTTTTTTATCCAGCAAAAGTATTTATAAGTCTCCAACGCCAATATTAAATGGCGAATATTCCATCTTTGTGGAAATACGCTCTCGCCACAGAGCACTCGCCGAAAGATAAAGAGAGAAAAGAACGCCAACTACCCCTGCACGTGGTATTTTGAACCCTTGGCTGCGACTTGTGGGGTGGCCAGGCCCCAGACCCGGATTATCCACCGCCGAAACACCAACCCCGCACACCCGACTAAAGGCGAAGCGGAAATAAAGACTTTGGTATTTCACTGGAAATTGGAAAATCGGTACATCCCCCTTGATTGTTGTCGGGACCGTTTCACATCTCACCTGCACGTGATCTCACTTCACGCTGAAGACAAACAATTTCAGAGTCTATTGAAACACGGAGAAAAACTACCCTTGCGTTAAAAACCGTCACGAGCGACCAGAAAAGGTCAAACGAGGGTCTAAAAGCCAGGAATGAGAGCCGCCAATGGCAAGAAGATTACAAGTAGGAATTCAAGTACTGGATTTTTTATTTTATTAATGTACCCTTCAAATCACCGCTAGGGTGTATGGCAGAGGGTGAATACACTCCAGACTAATTTTGACCCCAATATTTTTACCCCTACCGCGGTCGGACAATATTATTCTGATCCCCTATCGTTCGTGAAAAAATGCATCTTAAATCTGTCTATTCTACACTTGATCTCTCTAATTTTACTAACATCATCTCTCCTACCGTAGTACTACTGCTAAAGAGACGTCCTTCCAATTTATGCAAGAGTTTCAATCTGTAATTTAACCTTCGCTCCATCGAGCGATTCCCTGCCTAGCCGCTCTAATATTTTGGATGTGCTACTAAGTTTATCATAACAATGTTTTAAAAATCTAGCTCCTCTACGCTGCACGCGATCCAATTCGGCAGTTAATCCAACTTCGTGAGTATCCAATAATACACTAACAGCATATTCTATATATGAGGTCTAACCATCGACAGATAACATTTCTCTCTGGCTTTTTCATCACATTTACCTAGTACGCAGTACTGTACTAGTACTGAGATACCCTAGTATTAGATAGATATAAGTGTCTTGGCACGAACGATGACACTGACGGAATTACAATTATAGCCCTTGGGCACATTCGTAGAGGAGACTAGAATGTTCCTACAACGTAAAGTTAAGGGAAAATGGCTTCCTAGCAAGCCGATGTGGCGAATATTTCCTCCATTCCGAGTAATTCGAGATAATAGCGTCAGAAATCACAAGTACAAACATTCAAACTGCTAGAAAATAAAATAATACTCCTGAATGATAAACAAATAATTATCCTCATGAATGCCGACCTAACACCACCTGCCACACGTCAGCTTGCTGGGCAATGTCAATCCAAATGTTATCCATTCGAGGCCGCTCGCTCACTTTGGAACAATTGGGAGTACTCGCGAGTACAAACGTTCGGGGCTAGTACTCAGAAGGTTGTTGGGTCAATCGAAAACGATGCTTACTCCGGGGCCCGACCCCTTCCTGACCTCACCACCGAGATCTCATTCCCGCCCCTACTTCATCCCTAGCGAGGCCGGTGGTACAATCTAATGGTGACCCCGAACCTTCATGACCCGGAAAAGTACCCTCGCCCTCCCTCCCAGGCCCAGGTTCCTGGGCATGAGAAACATCGAAAAACGATTTAGCTCCTACGGATTAAAATGGAAATTTCGGAATGCATCAAAACCTAACATTAACAGGTTTTTAGCAATTCACTTGTATGGATAGCAGTTTTGGCATTAGACCGAAAACTGCACTTCGGCCTTCGCATCAGACTTAAAGAGTTCATAATGAACAACAATTCACACAATTACATACACCCAAATCCTAGGTGGAGAAACATCCACCTCGGCGGGATTCGAAACCATGACGAGGCATGGCAATGGCAGACGAGGACGTTGCACCGCCGCCACAAGGTCGGTTTTCACAAGTTAAGCTCTATTAATTGAAATAAAAAAAACTTGATTGATTAATTATCTTTAAATGAAAATGAATTCGATGAATGAGATCATACAATTAAGCATACATTACAGTTGATTTTTTTCAAAGACACGAAATATTACCGACATTTTGAGAAAATCAGTTACGTATTTCAATCAAATAACTTCCATATTTGAAAGAGATCACCTTAAACTTTCAGACTTAAGGAATCATGTGGAATTATTAGAAGCACACAATGTAAGACCACGCGTAACATGACGGAAATGCTTCATGATGACAGAAGACCCTTTGCTTCCCACACTAGTATTTTTTACTGAGTATTTTTATGACGACCTGAGTTTCGATATAGCGTAACATCTCCATCTTGGCCTGAAGATGGTACGCTGTAACGAAACACAGGTCGTAATTGAAATACTCAATGCGGGAAAGCTAAGGGTCTTCAGTCATCGATTAACATTCATGCTTTTGTAAACATCCGTTTTCCCATGGTTAGCGTTTATCAAAATGTCACCACAGAATGTAGTCGTAGTATTGCTTTGACTCTTTAACAAAAAGCGCCATGGGGTCAAACAATTTAACGTCCCATCCGACGGACGGGGTACTCACTCAAAATGTTCCCCACAAACATCTCGGGTAGGGATCGGGATAACACTGAAAAATATCTGCGTTAGAATTCGAACCCGGGCCCTCAAGGTGGGAAGCCATTACGCTGGCCACCGCACCATCGCAATTCCCAACCTATGCTACGACGAAAAGGATTTGACACTCCCAGCGAAGTTCGGCTCGGCAGTTGGAACGCCACATTCATTGCGCTTTAAAGGTTAGCTATGGTTTCGGTGAATGAGTATTGCTAGTGGAATCGAGGTGGCCTTAAGACCGCTTACGAAGCCCAGTCTGCGCCCACGAAGCCAATCCTCGCCCGGAGGAGGAACCCGCCCGTCCACATGGCAAACAAAGGCCCTCGACTTGAAAAATGGCCCAGCGCGACCTCGTGGCGATCCCCGCATCGCCACCTGCGGCCCCGCGCACACACGCGCGCCCCACCGGGATTCGCTTTATTGGCTCCATCATTACGAGCCTTGCACAAGTTTTAACGGTGGCAATAAATAGTCGCCATCAAAACAGCACGCGGCGGGTATTTGTCCTCCCGTCACGGCTTTCGTCACCGGCGACAACATGGCGACGCCCGTGCCTTTATTGGCTGGCGAACAATCATCGACTGCTCGCAATTCCCAACGGATACTCCAAAGGACCCTTTATTAATAACACAGGCCAACAGTGGTTTTGGTGCCGGAGCTTTTAATGCTGATTTAAAGAACAATTGGGGTGCTGAATCCAATTATGACACTAGTTTTTTCCTATCAGCTATAGTTTTCAAGATTCTCCTAGATATGTTGTTACTTACGTAAAAAAATCTTCTACATGATGATATGGGAATATTACATTAATAATAAAACCCACTAAATATAAAGACTTGATTTATTTCTAGGGCTGTTAAATCACCCACAAACACAACAGAATTTTACAATACAATTGAACACAAATACTAAATTTTTTTACTGTAATAAAACAAATTGAAAAGAAAAAATACATAAAAACATCACTCAACACATCGGAAGCTTCTTTTGCGCGATTTTCTTGAGTGCACTTTGTTCAAACAGTCTCGTTTTAAGCACCAGCAGTAATCTGCCATCATATGATTATCCCATCTTCCTTGATAGCGAACTTCCATTGTTTTTATATCCTGGTGAAATCTTTCACCTTGTTCTTCACTTGTGTCTCCTAAATTTCCAAGAAAATTGTCTAAGTAGCTGTGTAGGTAGTCAACTTTTGTGCTCATATTACATCCAAGTGATTTGAAGTTACTGAGCATAATGTTTACCAGCTCAATTTAATTTTCACTTTAGTGACTTCCTAGAAAATTTTTTATGACATCAACAAATGACATCAACTAATTTTTTCAATCTCATTCATTGACTCGACAAAAGCAGGATCCTTTGTAAGTTGTCTGATTTGTGGCCCCTCAAAAATACCAGCTTTAAGTTTTTCAATACTTATATGGGGCATCTTTAGTCTTAAGTAGCCGAAGCATGGTCCATCTTTGTCAAGAGCCTTTACAAATTGCTTCATTAGGCCTAGTTTAATATGTAGAGGCGGTAAGATGATTTTCTCTCTTTCAACTAAAGATTCAGCGATGATGTTTTCTTTCCCAACAACCAAGTTTTCTCTCTTAGGCCACTCCTTCTTAATCCAGTGGTTTTGTCTGTCCCTGCTATCCCAGAGGCACAAAAACAAGGACATTTTGTGTAGCCACTTTGCTGCCCAAGAAGAAAGTTCACCATTTTTAAATCTACACAAATCACCCAGCGATGTTCCTGGTATTTTATCTTCTGTAAGACCAATGCTATTGTATCGTATTCTTCTTTCATTTTAGTTGAATGAGCGATTGGTATTGCGCCAAACCTGTTACCATTGTGAAGAAGTACACATTTAAAACTACGCTTGGAGCTATCAATAAACAAACGCCAATCACTAGCATCATATTGTGATAGTAGTCCATTTTTTCCAAAGACCCTTAACGTCTGAACAAAATGTAAGATTGTCTTCTTGAGTAAAGAAGGGTAGCATATCCTTTTCCCTTGTGTGATAAAAACTTATTTTTGTACCGGGTTGCAGTAAATTCTTTTCATGCAGTCTTGACGCTAGTAGTTCGGATGCTTCCTTCGATAAGTTCAGTTCTCTAGCAAGATCGCTTAGTTCATCTTGATTAAATAGTTGAGGAATGGTTGATACCTCCTCGTAGTCACTTCCACTATCGTCAATAGAATGAGAAATGTTTTCAAATAACTCAAATTCTTCCTTAGATATATCTGGTAACGTCTGAAATATTGGGATCGGTATTTCTTCTGAATGGGGTACCGAGCGTCTAGCTGAAGGCAAATCTGGATATGTCCACTTGTGGCGATTTTTTCGATTGATTCCCGAAACATTTACTATGCAAAAATAACAGTCGTCAATATGGTTCACAGGTTCTCTCCACACCATTGGCACACCAAATTTTAGACTTTTCCTTTGTCCTGTTGCCCATTGCCGCAGATGTTCAGTACATGTTTTACACACAAAATGCGGTGCCCATGTTTTATCTTGGTCACCAAGCTTAACACCAAAATATCCCAAGTATGCACGTTTCACAAAGTCTGTAATATTTTTCCTATTTTCTTTTACCATATATTCCCATGTATACTTATAGATTTATTTAACTTTGAAAATTATTTTCCGGAATATATGAAATATTAAAACAACTAATCGTAAGATGTGCCATATCTAAAAAAGTAGAGCTGTTAAATAAAAACGGATTTCATATTTGGGTTCAGCTCTACAAATTTAGTTAAAATCAACACAAAGATTCCCGGCACCAAAAAAAAATCTTTTTTGTAGGCCTGTGTAATTATTATACATAATACAAGCGGGGCGAGATTGCCTCTAATTTGGTGTGACGGGGCAGGCAGCCGGGTTTCCTCCGTCTATGCACGATATTAAGGCCATAACACAATTTACAGTATTTTATTTATTTATTAATGTACCATGCAAGCCACCGATAGAGTGTGTGGCAGGGGGTGAATACACACCAAACTAATATTTACCCGAACATCTCCGACCTACCGCGGTCGGACAATGTTATTACGATACCCTATCGTTCGTGGAAAAAATGACATACGTTCTACACTTAATCTCTCTAATTTTATTAACATGATCCTCCTACCTTAGTACGATGGGGGTTCCATTTTCAAAATTACTACTAAAGAGACATCCTTCCAATTAATGCAAGAGCTTAAATCTGTAATTCAACATTCGCTCTATTGAGTGATTCCCAGCCTAGCTGCTCTAATATTTTGGATACCCCACTAAGTTTATCATAGCAACGTTTCACAAAACTAGCTCCTCTACGCTCCACGCGATACAATTCGGCAATCAATTCAACCTCGTGAGGATCTCATATACTTGCAGCATATTCTACAAGAGGCTTAACCAACGACAGATATAATTTCTCTTTGATATTTTCATCATATTTACCTAATACTCTTGTAATGAATCCTAATATTTTTTTTACATATTCCCCGTGTATGTTTCCCCAGGAGAGATTGTGAGTTCGAGTAACGCCTAGGTATTTTTAGTGAGTCTACACATTCCATTTCGGTGTACCCGATGCAGTAGGCGTTCGGGAAGGAATTACTCTTCCAAAAATTTATCACAACGCACTTTTGAAAGTTTAATCCTAACATCAAAACGTAGCGACAGCGTTGTATAGCATTAAGGTCCTCTGACAAAGCTGCTGTGTCCTCGGGATCATGAATATCACGGTAAACCACTGCATCGTCGGCAAATAAACGTATCTTACTGGTGACTATGGAGGCAGTATCATTAATGTTAAGTAGGAATAAAAGAGGTCCGGTAACACTTTCCTGGGGAACACCTGAAGTAACTTCTACTGCATTTGAGCTAACTCCATCTATCACTAATCTTTCTACCCGACTCTTCAAAAAGTCTTTAATCTAATCCCGAACATTCTTATCTATGCCATATGCTTCTTGCTTTGAGAGTAGTTTGATATGAGGTACTTGGTCGAAGGATTTCTTAAAATCTAAAAAAATCGCGTCCACTGGAAGTAGCCCAACGTCGAAATGTTACTGGCAGACACAGAGATTAAACTCTGATATACTCGTACATCTAAGGCCTGCCTATTATCACACAATGCCGTAAAAGTACGCCACAATTAACAATTCCACATACATTCTACCTCCCTCCATTCCGTCTAAGTAGTAGTAATTAGATGAGGCAACCAGAAACTAAAGTGTTTAGCGCCATTAGGGATAGTTTTGCAAATTTATCGGTCGCTGCCTTTACTACTTTGCGCACCTCCAACTAGTTCCGCTAACAGGGGAAAAAGCCGTTTTAAAATATTATAACCGATTTCTTTTACTGGTGAATGTTACTCATGTCGCGGGTCGCGGTGGTCTAGTGGGTAGAGCGTTGGACTACGCTCCTGACCGGAGGGTCCCGGGTTCGATCCCCGGGAAAGGCACTCTGGGCACCTGCAGCTCCACCCAAGCTAGTTGATTTTTCGGGTACCAGGTCTCCCTGGGAAACCATAACCGGCCCAGGGAAAGGAACTGGCCCCCCTACCCTGATGTGTGAATATTCACACGCCGTCGGGCTTGGTACATGGGTGAGTTCTACCATCACCTACTAAACCGACCTTCGGGTTGATTACTGTGTTTATGGTTTTTATGGTTACTCATGTCAATGGGTTTTTTAAATTCTAAAGACTAAAAATGTTTCCTCTAGTACATTATACACTGACTGATTGCGCCACTAATACCTGAGCAACAAGTATATTCTATTAGAAGTGTATTCTTATTTGGATGTATTTATTACGAGAGTACATTCATTAGAAGAGTACTGTGTAAATGCGATGAAAATCAAAGAGAAATGTCATCTTTTGCTGTTCAGGCCACACTTAGAATATAGTATGCTACTAGTATATGGGATCCTCTCCAAATTGGATTGATTGCCGAATTGGATCGCATGCAGCGTAGAGGAGCTAGATTTGTAAATCATCGTTGCTATGACATTGAAATTGTCGATTAGTTGAAAATGTTTGATGTCCCCCATCGTACTACGGTAGGAGATATCATTCCAATAAAATTAGAGAGAATTAGTGTGGAGCACTAATTCTCTCTATTTAATAATTTAAGATGCCGTTTTCCCCACGAACGATAAGGGACCATAATAACGTTGTCCGACCGCATTAGGATTATATTTGGGTTACAATTACCCTCGTGTGTATTCACGCCCTGCCACACATCCTAGCGGTGGCTTTGCAGGGCACTGAAGTATACAAAATATATTCTCATTAACCTCTGTCAGGCACATATCGCGATGATGTCCTTTCCAAAATAATGCATAGAAATATTAATTTCGAGTCACCTCGATACAAAAATAGAAAATCAACATTATGAACTATGGACGAAAACTACAGATTCTCATGGGCGCAAACATAAACTCGTGCCTTGTGTAGATTTAGATAACCACTGGATGCGTACTACAAGAAACACTTTGCCACTCAATAGATGCTCTCGTATTTGCACCTCAAATGCACTTGCCCGCTTCCAACGGATGTCGGATGGTGATTCGCGGGGCGGCCGCCGCGCAGCCCCAGCGGGGAGGTGACATCTCGCGGACTGCGACGACTCGCCGGAATCAAATGGTTAAGGAAGGAAGTAGGCGCAGGTGCGCTGCCCTGGTGCATCACCACCTACTACCTCTGCCACTCCTCTTTCTTCGGACTGGTCCCCTGAAACGCCTAATTATCTTCCAGTAATACTAATACGGTGTCATCTCTACAGAAAGCATAATGAACGATGCCCTTCCAGTAGATTTAAAGAGTCAATATCACCTCCACATGGGAGCTACACCTTCTCAAATATTTGTTCAACGGCGGTATTAATTCATATATATTGATTCCATTGAGTCCTTATTTTTGTGCAAGGATTACGGAAGAATTTAAACATTTTCAAAAGCAGAGAGTTAAATTTCTATTGTATAAAATTCTCCTAGGAGGTTCATTGGTAAAACACACCACTGAACCACAGTTCCACTTGGCCTTCAACAACTTTCCCTTTACCTCTAAATGCACGTAATTCCTCCACGCACTCATTATACGAGGGTAATCCAGATAGTAACCTCCGTTTTCGTGTTGCGTGAGAACTAGTGGAGAGAGCCGAATGGTCGCCGAATCTTCTTGTCCAGTGCCCCTAACACGACAATCACTTCTGGCGTTGCATGTCTCTCTGAAGCTACCCTTTCCCTTCATTCCCCACTTCCGCAGCTCCATAGCCTTCAAACCAATTATTCCCATTGCACCTTGTGGCCGAATAACGAGACGCCTTAGTTTCAAACTCTCGCGACGGACTCTTCGCATACTTTCGGAGCCACTCCACCCTCCTCGTCATTACGGAATGAAGAGGGCTTCCCGAGGTTAGCCGAGCCGTGAGCTGTCGGACGTGCTTCGTTAACGTTTAACGAATGTAAGTGACCGACGGGAGCGCGCTGGCCTGCTTCCGGCCAGGGTCGTTGCCACGTAGAGTTCACCCCTTCCCAGCAGCGGACATGTTCGGGTTAAGTCCCCGTCGCTTCACTTCGCGCCCTAGCCACTGTCCTCCGCGCCCTGCGATTTCATTTACTCGATTCGCCCTTCCCGGCGCCAACGCCCCGCCTATTAATGAAGGGCACCGCTGGACATCACCAACGGAGGCCGGAGGTGCGCCGACCAGAAACCGAGCGCCCTCCAACCACGCCCTCGCGAAGCGAATACATCAATCAAAACACCCTAGTGCCCTTTTTCGCAATGGGAAATTGCGAGCCGAGGGGAAGAGGTGTCCTTTTCACGTAATGGAATGTAAGAATATCGTTAACTCTTTAACTTTAAGTAACTTGAAGTAACTCTCGTTAACTTTTCAAATGACATCTTCCAGGTAACAAAACATGGACAACGGAAAAATCCATTCGATTACAATGAGTTATTACCTATTCCCATGCATGGGAGAATGAGATAACACTCTGTATCTATCACCATGCTCGGTTCACTTTACAATTTGATTTTACCCGTATGACTAGACCAATATCTGGAATAATGTAGGTAAATCCATTTCTTCTACGTATATCCTGATCACTGGTAAGGAAAATTAACTAGCACGCGAATTCCACACGAATCGCGTAGTCGCCCCTAGGCAAGCCAAGCGTCGGTTAAGCTCATTAAGGATAACTAACTGGGGTTTAGAGTAATAATTGCGACGAATAATTACGAATATTTATCTTCTCCATGGGACAAAGGCCGAGGCGTCGTCCAAGATTTTGAGTCTCATCTGACCAAGGAAGATTGAAGATCAAAAGCTCTACATACATATGACACCCCAAGAGGTGGCAAAAGACAACAGAAAAACCTAAAAACGTCGGGGTTCGAACCCGGGCTCTCCTGATGGGAAACGAGTAGTCTCAAGACTACTGGAAGAAGTCGCGCGAGCCATTGGCCGTGAATGTGAAGCTAAGTAAATTCCAATAGCCAATAATAAGAAAACTTTAGAAAGCCAAAATGACGTCATTTCGGTCAGTTGGCGAGCATCAACGGGCAGAGAAAAGGGCTTCACAGAAGACAAGTTAGTACAGGAGCAATGCCATTCCCACTACCCCAACCCTTACCAATTGACTCAAAAAGGGGTTCAAACAAGTCGACACAAACACCACGCATCACACACCTAGATCATTACAAAGACGGTCGTTTTTACCGACCAGCAATTGCCAAACACATCAGTGAAACAGGACACGCAAAGATGTAACGTTAATCAAACAGGCAGATGACTTCAAACTGGACGCCACCGAAGGCGCACACAAGCGACAGGGGAACATCATGAACAACGAGCCAGGCATCATCATAAACGGCAAACTCACCCAATTGGGTAAAGATTTTACACAAGCCAACCTTCAAAATACATTAACGGACATTTGTAACAATGCACACCCCCTCCCCCCCAAGCCAACTTGGATCACCCAATTGACAGCGAACATCGCTTCGGTACTGACTTGCCCTCTCGCTCTGTCAAGGTCTTGCTTCTCCCCGCCGATGGTCACCGGATGACCGAAATAACGCCATTAGAGCCTTCTAAAGGCTTCTTATTATTGGCTTGAGGAATATACTTAACTTCACATTCACAACCAATAGTGCGCCTACAACACGATCTCGGTCCCATCAACAACCACCAATTATTTCATGCTTGCACCACCTGGTGGAGCACTTAGCATTGGTGTCTATAGTATGCCTTCAAAAACACCAATCCTTGGCGCTAGGCGACGAGCACTAGAGGAGACAAAACGCAGTGGGGAGGGAGGGGGAGTCAGGGTGGTTTGGCCCTCGTCCGCAGTGGCGACACTTTTGCCTTTCATCATTTTCCCAAACGCAGGGTGACGAAATGACTCCGAATGAATCCGATGCTTGCCGGGGCTTGGGAGGGTGGGGGGGCTTTACTCAGAAGTTAACTGCAGATAATAAGAGGCGTGTTGTGAGATGGGAAGCGGGCGTCTGACGCACAGCGGCAGCCCCCCCCCCCCGCGGTCAAAACCGCGCCCGGCCCTCCCTCCGCGGCCCCTTCCGAGGACCACCGTCGCCGAGTAGCATTATTTCGCGTTTCCCGGAATGAAGGGTGACGTCTCCCACTCGAGCGATTTGCACGAGGCAAGAAACGAAGCAACTGCGCGAATGTCGTCGATTCACACCCCGGTAGATTTACAACGGGTGACGCAACCCCTGCCACACCAAGGCCACTCATCTCTTCCCATGATGCACGCGCGCGTCGACGCTTTCCACTCTCCGCGGCTAGGCATGCACAGGGGAACCAATCTGCATGGCGGAAGGAAGGGAGAAACAAATCTACTCACCAAATGTAGTCGAAAGCGAGCGGATTTACATGGCTTCCAGCTTCATACTTTTATCGCTCTCGACGGTTAAGGAATACCTCTCGAGCATCACTGGCAATACTTAGATGGGTTCCTCGGGGGCGGAATCTCTCCCTTCGCCTCCCCGCCGTTCCGAGCGAACTCTTCCCCCGCTCGCCGCCTCCCGCTGGTGCGAGGGCCCGCCGCTAAGAGGAGGCCCTGGGGCCCGCCAGCTCCCCCAGACCCGACGAATTACTGCTTCCCCTTGGACTCATCTTCTGGAAAGGAGAGAGGATTTTATTTTTTCAAACACCAAAGCGTGCATCTCAACCGCACATAACCTGACATTAGCTTTAAAACTCAACTCAGGTAAAATCAGACGATTACCGCAACAAACTTCAGCTTTCGATGCAACAATTTTAGAGTGTAAAAATCATTCGCCTCGCCCGGGATCCGAACCCGAAACCCCCGATGTCCGGCCGAGTGCTTTAGCCAGTTAAGCTACCGAGGGCTCTTAAGCTCTGATCCCGGTCAAGGCGAATGATTTTTACTCTCTAAAATTGTTGCATTGCAATGCACACTTAGCGGATGACTCCGTTAAAAGTTACCGTTGCGACATCTCCCGCAGTTTCTTGAAACTTTAGCTTCTTTGGAAAAATGTAAAAGAAATGAGTTTAATGGGGTTGATAAAAACTTCCAATTAAACTCATACCCTCCGGCGGAACTTTATGGCATTCACATAACCAATTTAAATTAAATAAATAGCTTTGTAATTATACACACACTTGGTGACGTCAAAACCTATGTAGGTGGTGCTCTAAGTGTGAAGTTATGATTTTATTTATTTCATCTCAATACTTCCAATTAAACACTTAACACCGAAAAAGATCGAATCCGAGTCGGTCGAAGTTCATGGCACATCAAGCACCGTGTGTGCGACTGTTTACAATTTTATAAATGAGTTTAAACGTTGCAGTACAACCACAAATGATGAACATCTTTCGTGATGTCCATTGGAAGTGATTTCCTCCGAAATGATTGACCAGATCCAAGATACGGTTTTGTGTGGTCGATGTATCAAAGTTCGCGAAAGAGTTGAGGCCACAGGCACATCACAATGTACCGTGTTTTCAAATATGCACGAAAAATTGGATGAGAAAAAAATCTCGGCAAGATGGGTGCCGCGTTTGCTCTCAGGCGAGAATAAACACCATCGTGTTGTCGATTCGGAGGCTGATTGGCGCTTTTCCGGCGTAAGCCATGCGAGTTTTCTGCGTCGATACATGACGAAACATGGATGCACCACAGCAAAAATCCAGAGACAAAGTAGCAGTGGAAACAGCGGCTTATGTAAAGGCGATCCGAAGAAGGCGAAGACGGTGAAATCAGACGACGAGGTGATGGCCACGGTTTTTGGGGATGCACGCGGAGTCAACTGCGTCGATTACTTGCAAAAAAAAGGACCCATGCTGCGAAATGGAGAGTATCATGTGTCGTTGACGCACAGATTGAGGTACAAAATCAAGTGAAACATCATCATTTGGCAAACAGAAAATTCACTTCCATCAAAAGACACTGGACAGGTCTGTGCCGTTTCGATGGCGAAAATTAGGGAATTAAAAGTTCGAATTATTACAACATCCTCCATACTCACCAGATTTGCCCGCTAGGGAATTTTTTAATGTACAAACTTGAGACAATGGCCCGGCGGAAAACGATTCACGTCGAACAAGAAGGTCATCGCCAACACACGCATATTTTGAGGTCCATCCGAAGTCCTACTTACCGAACAGTTTGAAAAAGTCAGAGAAACACTAGGAAAAGAGTACTGAGCGATAAGAAAATCACGATGAACAATAAAAAAATTTAACCAATATAATGTGTCCCATTTTTTCCCTAATGACTTATTAAACGACCCACGTATTCCTTCCATCTCTCTTGAATCTTCTGGGCTTCAATTATTTTCCAGACCTATCATTTGATCTTTCGCACGGATTTTCTTTCCTTGTTCCTGTCAGTTCTTCCACATTCTAGTGTAGCGCACCATTTTCACCCCTCAATTTTTACTAAAGCTTTCCTCCATAAACTTTTCATAGTCTCCCACCAAGTTACTTTCGCTCTATTTGTTTCCTAACATTCTTCCATTTCCTTCTCTCGTCGCTCTATCTAATTACCTCGTCCGAAATCCATGGTCTCATTGCCCTTTTCCTATTTACAAGAACTGTTTTATTATTTTTTATTTACGGTGTTGTTCCTATAGTTTCTTTTGCGTCGTACGATATCCCTATTTTTGATGTTCCCTTTCTATTCTTTAGTACCCAACTTTCTTTTTCTTCATTCATGATTTTCTCCTCAGCCTGCTGAGAAGCCGTCTTTGTCAATCCAGTTAATCCTTCCACATTCGATTTCCTAACCCGTCTTTCCTATTTTATCTTTTTGAACCGGATGCTACACTTCATTAGTACACGTGCTAAATCATGTCCTGAATCTACAACCGCCTCCTGAAAACTGTGAATAATCACACTGTTCCTCAATGAGTACATCACAATAATATGGTGTAATTGATATCTTCCCGAATCCCGAGGCATTTTCCGTGCATACGTTACCTACGCCTGATGTAGCGTCTAAATCATGTGTACGTTACGATTAGCCCCAGTTTCCTGCGGAACTCAATCGGTTTCTCCTCGCGGTCACATCTTGTTCCCAAGCCGCTCTCTTTCTCCGCCCACCGCTTCGCCCCCATCACTAATAAAATGTTGGCTCCTAGGAACACCCGCAATTGTGTCCTCTTATTGATCTCATACCCTATCGACTTCTTCCTCCGTATTATTACTTGATTGCATGTATACCTGAAAAATTGTGGCCAACGTGGTTGGCTTAGCTTTTAATTCTACTAATAACGGTATGGGAAGGAGTATACTCTTACACAAGATTCTACTTCTGCCCCATTGACTTTGGAGGAGAAATAAGAATAAATAAAATTTTAAGAGGGCACGCATGTGCTCACTATAAAAAGAACAAATGTTTTAAAACAACGAGTATGTCAAAAGCAATTTAAATTCTGGAATAGCAATAAAGCTTACGTTGCTGAAAGTAAGAAATATTCCATTGAAGTTATCATTTATGACTAGACTCCGCATTGACATCGTAGTGTCCACAAAAAGCACTTCATCTCATTCTTATCTCCTTCTCTTAATGTTCCTTTCGTCAGTTCTTCTAATTCCACGTTTTCATCTCTACCACGCATGCACCCCCGTTCATCTGCTTTATACGAATCGCTGCCTTTATCTTTCTTTTCTAATATAACGCAGGCTCAAGCTGACTCCACACTTCTGTTTAAGACACGGTTGCCTTCCTTCTTATTGAGCGGAAGGGACAAAGGGCGGGCGTCATCTGGACATATTTCCCCACTCCTCTGTCCCTCTTAATCTGTTGGTGGCTTCAACCTCTTCTCACGTCCCTCAGTCGTCCCACACCTTCCTCGTTTACTCTTTCCAGAGAGCAGTTTTGCCATCAAGGGCGCGACCCCCTCTCCCCACCTTGGCCGTGCCCTTCGCCATCATCTCCTTTCGAGACCACTCTTCTTGATCCCAATCATCAACTCTACCACTTGGCCACTGGTCACCCAATGGCTACTCGAAAAACTTTCCAATTGTTTTTAGTTCGTCTTTCTTCGCCCAATAGCCCACGTTTCTGACCAGTAAAGAACTACGCTCCATACTAAACACTTGGCAATCCATTTCCTCAGCCTGATTTGATCTTTTTGACGGTCACCAGCCCTTTTTACCTTATTAAAGTCTCTCTCAATGTTGTGCAACAGTGTCTGTAATCTTTTCTGCGCAGTTTTGGCTAATGATTATGACTGCCCGCGGACCTGAAATATGCGACCCGTTCTGAACACTCTTCGCAAAACACCATCAACTTTGTATTGCCTCCATTCAATACTCGGCACTAAGTGCTTCTTCGTTCTTCTCTTCGTCTCTCAATATCTCTCGTTATTCACTTCCTCTTTCGGCCAACATCGCCTGGTCATCTGCGTATTAAATGACTTTCAGTCCTAATTCTAACTCTCTGTCGGCCTGTGAACAGCCCTCTGCCTCATTTAGTCGGTAAATTACCAATTTGGGGAGAGTGAAACAGATTTTGCATCTGGCTTTTCAGCTACACACATTTTGCACATTACATTAGTCTAGTCTTAGAAAAGATGCACTTTTTATATCAAATTCACGGAGGACTGCCAGATTTCCGCAAAATTCCTGGTCATTCTCTCGTTTCCTAGACACCGAGCGCACTCGGAATTGGGACATTCGGCGTGCGGCAGTCTCGCGGTGCGTTTACATTCAACCATTTGGTTTCCCGGTTTCGCGTTCCAATGTATCCTCATTCAAATCAAGTAGTATGTGCCGGATTCGAAATACTACATTTAAACAAATCTAAATATTAGTCATTTCCCTTGAAATCGTCATTATCTCTCGTTAATAGATTGCCATTTGCAAAGAACGAAAAAATAATGAAAGACTTCGCATTTCCATAGGAAAGAATTGATTATTGTCGACTAGTTTCGCTACACTGTAGCACCATCAGGACACCACTCCAGATGACGATGAGGACAGAGTCCAGATGATGGTCAAGAGTAGCGAAATTAGCCGACAGCAATCAATTCTTTCCATGTGGGAACGCAAAGTCTTTGATTATTTCTCCGTGCTTTGCAAATGGATTTCCACCAACCATCAGTCTCAACAATCTCTTTTGATTAGCACTTATATTAGTTCGACATTTCCATAAGTAAGCACGGATACTTCGAAGTTACGGTTCGGGAGTATTTTTTAAACTTAGTTAAGGGTCTTTCGGGCAGCAAAATGCTCTTTGGGTAAGTTAATTCCAAATGATGCAGATTTTTCTCGTCTCCCCCCTTTCCTAGCACCGCACTAATGCCATCCACCCCTTCGTCAGCCTCTCTCGTGCACCGTAGGAGGGTACCTTAATCGACCCCCTTACAGGACACATTCGTGAATCCGTGCGATCGCCACTGGCGCCCGGAGACGATATCGAGTCCAAACGGACACACTGGACAAAGCGAGCGCCCTCGGGAGGCGAGTGCGCATTGCGCCGTTCACGGAAATTAAAACGACACAATGCCACTCAACGTTTCATTTGAAAGGAAGAGGCCATTGCGCCCAGTTTGTGAGCACCGTTCCACCCAGAAATAAGTGAACAGCGTCGCCTGCCATTATTTACCCCCCCCCTCCGGGGGACATCCCTTTCCAATTTGTAGGTAGTGGGCGTGCCTTGGTTACGATTCCAACGGTGGTAATCACTATTTGGCGGAATTTAGATCTCGGGCGATTCTATTCCATCTCGACGCCCTGCTGGGGGGGCACGTGCTCCGGTTCCCTCTCTTCACATCGCCACGCCCCTCGAATAGCTTCCTTAAATCCCCCCTGGAGTTAGGAATGATAAGGACATGCCGAATTCCTGCAACAGCCACGCACCTCCGTCCAAGTCTATCTGGGGGAGGGTGGAGGAAGTATGCTGTCGGAATTATGGGATTGGATGAGAGAGGGGCAATGGGGCACAAGGGGGGGCACTCTATCGGGGATGGAGGGGGAGGCGGGGAGGACAGACCGACCTGGGAGCGGAAAATCAATACACGAAGGGGATTGAGCAGGGTGAGACGGGAGGGACAAAAAGAGAGAGAGATGTACCCCTTAAGGTCACGGGGTCAGCAGTTTGATTCCCACAGCAGTCAATAAAGGGTATGGGGGAGGTAGGCTGCGCCCCTGGCGAGAGACGCGAGGCCAACGTGGATCCCTAAATGCACGCAGCCATTGCCTTGTCCCCCCTTCCCAATCAAGTGACGCTTTTTTCATCAGCGGCTGTTATCGTCGACCTTCCCCGGGAGCGTCGGTGTCTCGCGGTTTAGTCCTTCCGCGCACCCATAGAATGATTTCCCATCGAGACATCGAGCCCTATCGCTGCAAATACTCTTTCAAATTAAGAAACAGCCCAAGGATCATTAAGTAACAGTCCAGGCGAGGCAGGTTTCCCGTGAGCACGAGAGACCGAACGCGCGATACACTTCCCCAATTCCCGACTAATGTGACAATGGAGGCCATCAATGCCCATCACTACACAACCCTTCTCTAACTGGAAAAACGAAATAGCCAAGGCCGTAAACTTGACATGGAGGAGAAATCTTGACCAGGCATTGCAGAAATCCTCGTAAACCCCAAAAAGGGCGAGCAAGTATGATTCACAAAGGTCACTTTTTCCTCGTGTCCTATCTTTTTGAATTTTTCATTCCTCCGTTGGTTGGTCCCTGGCATAGGATAAATCCTTGCAAACCCTGAGCGTGTGTGTGTGTGTGTGTGTGAATGCGATTCACGAGAGTCACCGTTATTCCTTAACACCCCCTAGTGGTTCCGAGTCAGTTGCCTTTTCTTTATTTTTGCATCATTTGTCTGTGATTCAGGTACACGAGGGTCGCCGTTTCCCAAACACACCCGAGTAATCGAGTTTACGGCCTTGGTTATTTCGTTTTTCCATTGTTTCACGGCCGCAGGTACCTTCTTTTTACGTTTTAATTCCTCTTTCAACTCCTCGTACTTTTTGCCTGCCTTCATTTCGCCCAATACGAGTGCATTTCTCCTCATACTTCGCTCATCCGTTACATTCGCCTCTCCCCCTCAGTTTTCAGGATTCCACCGGCATTCTATACGTCCTGCATCTACGCTGGACAAGTCAATTAATAAGTCGCAGACGTCAGCAAGACAAAGGTAGGAGCCGCCATGAAAATTTCATTGGGAACGTCAGGAACATGCACCATCCACAGTCCCGACTCACCCCCAGGGATCCGTCCGGGCCCCCTTCTAAATCACTTGGGTGGCCGACTTGTCGAAAATGATAATGCCGTGGATTGTAGAGGTTACCCTATGGCTGCAACAGCAAACAAAACACTTTTTTGTAAAGAAATGGGCTAGGTGTCTGAATTGAAAGGTGAACAAATAAACACGTGAAATAATTTTCAGCAATTTACTTTAATTGCCTCTATTCAGTTTTCCGAGTTATTCATTGACATACCTCCATGAAAGATGTCATCAAAAAAAGACCGGACCGATGTTATTCTGCGCAAACCGTTCAACTGATCGAAAAGAGACAGTGCGCCACCTAGTGACACATCTGACGACGAAAAAGAGAGGCGTTGCGTTTGTTTACGTCGAGTCGTTACGCAGCAGCGGCGGTACGTGTCTTAACGTGTTCGTCGCAGGTTCCGGTAACCGGTTCGTGAATAACTCTTACCAAAGGACACAAAGCGGCACACATTTGATGCAGAATCAGGGGTGGGCACCTTTAGATATGGGAAGAATCAGGGCGACATTTAACTTATCATAAAGGCATAAAGTGCGTAGTTTTGCATAGGACATTGGATACATAATTAGGCCCCCCAATTACATTGATAAGGCCGACCTAAGTCACCAAATTAGTGTGTTAGACTGTCGAACTGATAGATTCAACTACTCGTTGATCCGCACTATTCGCGACAGCAATAAAAGGAGGAACACTTAAGAAAATAATAGCTACGAAAATAGGGATTTGCAAGAGTAAATTCCCACAAAACACTATATCCATAAATACACTGCATAAATTCAAATATGGCGTCCTTGCGGCCCCCGCCGTGTGCCCTTGTCCCAGGTGGGATGTAGGCGAATGAATATAGTTTATTGTATTTGTGAGTTGTCCGTCCGAAATGCGTAGAATACTGACCGGTAATAAGTTTCTGAATTATATATGTGCCTGCCCTCTTTTAACGTGTTTTCTAGTCCTCCTCGTGTTTGCCTAAATACAGCTGCTAGCCATGTAATACTCGTAATATAGTATATGCAGGCATGTAGCATGACTGGTGTTCGGTCGCCCCCTTTCCACGCGGTTTTTGGTGGATAGAGAGATGCCAAGTGTATGAGGAAATGGAGGGCATGTACGAGGTGTGTTCAAAATATAACGAGAATTTTTTTTCATTTCGCGAGCGGGCAATCAAGAAATGGTTATGAACGATCGCCGAATCACAATTAGAGAGGTCGCTGATGATGTTGGTACATCGATTGGATCATGCCATGACATTTTTTCCAATTTTTTGGGTATGAAACGAGTGGCAGCAAAATTCATTCCAAAATTGTTGAATTTTGAACAAAAACGGCGGCGAATGGAAGTTGCTCAGGAGTCACTAAATGAAGTAAACGATGATGCAGAATTACTGAAACGTATTATTATAACAGGTGACGAAACATGGGTTTATGGATATGACGTTGAAACTAAGGCTCAATCATCCCAGAGGAGGCATTCTGGCTCGCCATGACCGAAAAAGGCTCGACAAGTGCGGTCGAACGTGAAGATTATGCTCTCCCTTTGTTCTTCGACTTTAATGGCATCATGAATTCCAGCCGCCAGGTCAAACGGTCAATAAGAAGAACTACCTACAATTTCAACGTCGTTTGTGTGAATCAATCCGAAAAAACCGCCCGGATCTGTGGAAAAATAATTCATGGCTTTTGCACCACGACAATGCACCAGCTCACACTTCATTGCTTTTTCGTGAGTTTTTGGCCAAAAACAATATTGTAACGATGCCCGGGCTTCCATATTCGCCAGATACCGCGTGACTTTTTCATATTTCCAAAAATTAAGATAACCTTGTAGGGCCGTCGTTTTACAACCGTAGATGGAATTAAAAGCGCATCGCTGAAAGAACTAAAGGCTTTCTCAAAGATCGAGTTTGAGAAGTGTTTCGGGGATTGGCACAAGTGCATAATCTCCAATCGGGACTACTTGGAAGGTGACAACATCAATGTATAATAATAAATAAATATTATTGTCCGAAAAATTGCAATTCTCGTTATTTGTTGAACACACCTCGTATATGTAGAAGGGCTGTTGACCTAACACCCTCTGCCACACGTCCCTTCGACGGCTTGCCGGGTAATATGCAGATGTGGATGAAGACACGAAATAACGTCCCCACGCATTTCTTTCCAGTAACTCCCTCGTCAATCATATGATGCGGCGTCCTCTTTTCGGTGCACGCCCGCGGGTCTCCCGAAATGGTCTTCCCCTCGACAGAAGCCACGCCAAGGGAATCTTTTAATATCACAGCGTCATGAGAGACGGCCGTGCCAAGATACTATATTTTAGGCAATTACTCCACAGCCGAGCAGTATGAAATTATTACGAAGAATCATTGCTCGACAGCACATGGAGGCGCACGTTTTCATCCGTAGGTCAGAAATAACTCCTTTTTTTAAAGATACAATTTTGCATCTTTTCCAGGGACCATCTTTGGCATATTTAATGTATAATCCTTTTTATTGTGTGTACGTACTTAGTTTCTGAAGATCAAACTACCCAGCAATCCCTTGCGAACTTCATGTCCTAAGTTCTCGATAAGTGCGTCGGTTGTTAAGACCAAAGAAAGTCAATACGTGTATTAGAGCAAAGTGAACTTCATTACCGTTAATTTGTTCACTCGATAGCCAGTCAACTAGAAGATCCGATATCTGCCTCATTTGACCCTTCCTTAACCGAAGGTAGTTCTCTCTCTCGTTAGGACACACACTACCCCGCAAATACCTCTTTTTACATGTCAGCTCCACGTATACGCGCCCCTTGCATCTACTTACTGTAAGCAAATACCATTTTATTCCGCCCCAACAAATCCGCTGCTTCCGCTATACGCCCAATTCATCCTCTCCCGTCTGGTGCGCTCCTCTCTTCTCATACAAGGTCTGCCCCAAAAGTAGTAAGACTTATTTTTCCCCGGATAGACGGCCGGACGGGCGGCGGTTTTTCTGTCTGAGTTCGAGGGTGGGGGGTCTCAGGAAATGCTGGAGGCCGGTGGCAGTTGGGTTTCGGCCTTTGCGGAGTGCGAATCGTTCGTTTGCGAAACCTCTATAACGAGCAGCTTAGCTATAAGCTATAAGACAGCTTAGGGTGATAACGTCATCGGATGTTTTTGAGTGGCACAACTTGATTCGGGAGAGTATAGGAAGATTCTGAAGACGTCGGTGAATCAGGACACCCGTCAAACCTCAAAAAGTGACGAAAATCTTTTACGAGTGAAGACTTTGATGCACAGGGAACGCAGCTTAAGTGTTTGCATGGTTTCTGCTGAACTTGGCATCCCTAAAGATGTCCATCGACTTGTGACTGAAAACATAGGTATGAGAAAGGTGTGTGCGAAGTTGGTGCCGCGAGTGCTCTCGAACGAACAAAAGGATACTCGCACGCGGAACTGTCTCAGCCCCCTGCACCACTGGCATTGCCCCACCAGACCTCATCCTCTGCTCCTGTCTCAAATCCATACTAAAAGGACCGTCACCATGGCTCGATGGAAGCATTACAACAGGCTGTGACGAGGAAACTTTGCAGATTTACGGGCGCCGTCTTCCACAAGGCGTACGAGGTGTGGAAAACCCCCTGGCAAGCGTTGTGTGGACGCACCTGGGTGCTACTTGGGAAGACTTTTGAGTGAATTTATCAAATGTGACAATAATTCTTTCTCTCTCAAACTTTATTACTATAAGAATTATGTCCATCATTATGACAGAAGTGGTAGTCCGTCCGTGGTGGTGTAGAATGAACTGCTAAACATGAAAATTGACGAAAAGTTGGTGAAAACTGGCGTTTTACGATATCTGAAATCTTTAGAAAGTTTTCCACAGATTTCTACGACTCTGTTGCATGGAAACACGACTGAAAAGTAATGACTACTGCATGTTTTGTGCTCGTCTCGACGAGGAACTTCAAGATGCCATCAACGGTTGGCTGCGATCACAGGCGGAAATATTTAAAAGTGGAAGGAATTTGAAAACTAGTTCAGAGATATGAGAAATGTTTCGATCTGTTTGGCGAATATTTATAAAATATCAGGTAAGTAGGTTTAATGGGAAAATAATAAATTTCTTCTATCTGTTCCGGTGTATTCTTCACAGCATTACAGAGATTACTTTCTGGACGGTCCACATAAACACCTTTAGATTCTCGGATGAGTCATTACTTAATCAGTACACTGAGTGGTGGCAGTCATTAAGGCATGGGATGAAGACAACGAAAGAAATTAGATTTCAAGGAAAATGATGGCTAGGCGAAGTATCAGGATAGGCGGTATTAATTTTCAGCAGGTGGACAGTTTGAAGTGTTTGGGTAGGACAAAGTAGAGCTAGGGCGAAACGTCCAGATGGAGTGCCGTGGTACATTGCGTCCCGCCATTGCCTTTCGTGGTGATGGGGAGGGGGATCAAAACAGGTCTCGGCTATTCCGTTAAATCTGACGAGCACGAAGCTGTAGTTGGCCGGTCAGACAAGGGAATACAGTCGCTTTCGGTCGTGTAATAGAGTCAGTGAGTTCACGCCCTGATTTCCACCGGGATTCGCACACGTTCTGAGCCGGGACGGGGGTTTTCGAAAAAATCCAATCGGTCACTAATCAACTCCTGCGTGTAAAGGCGCCTTTACCCTCATCACCCTCGGCAACATGGGAAAACAATGGCCCTGTGGCCGATGATTACCCCTAAAGCGCACAGTCCTACATCTACATAATATCCCGCAATGTCGTGTGGCGGGGGATATTAGGTCACGACCCGTCAAAGAAAAATATAACCGCATGCAAAACCAACATTCACAGGCGCAGGTACATCCTAAGGTGAATGTGTATGCATTCCGACAGTATATGTACTTGCGTGCGTGCATGTTAAAATAGCTTTTGCATGAATATCGAAACATTAAGTCTTCTTTAGTCACAATCTGTTAAAACTAATGAAAACTGGAACGCACTGAATGATAATGCCACGTATCTTCCATTAGTCACTCCGAATTCGTGTCACGATGAAAGTCAACCATTTCTAACATCAGTTCTTTTATCGATGCTGGAAAAAAATTTGGTCGATCTAAGTAGAGTACTTTCATTGAAAAAGTAAAAACTGTACAGTATAAGAGAGTATTGCATTACGAAATTATACATTTGAAACTAGTGTACGTTTCCTAACACATTATTATGACCTAGTAAATCCTTATTTTTAAATTATTTATGGCCGATCATTAAGAATTTTGATAATTCAAACCAACGGTTCGAATTATCATAATTACAAACGTACAAGCAGAAAAATTACAAAATCAAAAACTTATTTCTTAAGGATTCCAAACTCTTGAACGAAAGGACAGCTACATTGAGCAATATGGCGTTATGAACTTAAAAATGTTTTTTTTTCTATCAAGGCTGGTAAAGCTATCACTTATAAAACTTGTGAACATTAAATCTTCACCTAACAGAAATTTGGATACTCACTTACGTCATATGCAATGGCCGTTCAACAAAGACGCAGAGCTAATAGTTTTTACATTTCTTCGAGGTAGCATGGAAACCAATTCAAAGTATATCGTATACGATCTTCCTCAGTCGACAACACGACGCTGGCGGCGAGTCGTTCACCCTTGAAAGAAAAAGAACCCCTGGAGATGATACTTTGGAATAGAAGACGAACGCCCTCTGCGAATTTCCGAATTTATCGCCGCAGCGGAGGGGCCTTTCTGGAGGACCACGGGAGAGAGACTATTATTCCTATTCCCTATAAAAGTGAAATCAACCCTCCATCAAAGGACCCCCCCACCATGGGACCTAAGTGTCGTCGAAGAGGCTTGCACGAGTACCCTTTCGAGTATCCTTCTCCGGAATCTGACTACAAACCTTGTATTGCAGTAAGGCACTCCTTGGCTGTGCATATTTTCTGCCTCCCTAAATACCATCCAAAATGCTAACACGTGCCTCCCACTTTCACAGCTTTCTCCGCCCTCCACATATCACAGTATTCAGCATCACAATGCCTCACAGTATCTCCTTCATTCACTACTTGACTTCAACCAACAGCTGTCTCTTACTTTGTCCAAATTTTCCATTGTTTTCCCCTCCGTTCATTTTATTTTCTCCATTGCTTTATTTCTATTAAAAATCTTAGGGATTGTGGATCATCGTCACAAAGTACAATTATCTTTCTCACTATTTCAATCTCCAAACGGCTAGATAAACTTTCTACCAAATTCATCGCCCGTCTCTTCTTCGAGATATTGCCAGCGTTAATAATACCTTTGCCTTCCCATCGCCATTTTCTCTCCAATGAGAAGGCATTCAGTTCGGTGCTGCCTGCCTTCGTATCTCCCACATCCCAATCGTATGGATTCACACACTGGCAGAGAATTAATTCATACGGTCCAAAATGTCATCTTATAAGCTGTACGTGCGTGTCAAAAGAACTTCTTCCGCAGAAATAATATAAGAATAGAGTGCATCATAGGAAATAATACAGAAGGTCGGTACCCATCCATTTTTACCCTGATTTTCCATGATGAAACACTTGATTTTTTCGTTTTATCAATGAGCTACGTTAACCGTTAGGAAACTTTGAATAAACAAGACCCGTGCACGCATAACAACCATGGACTATTCCACGTACTTTTTACGATATAATATCCTCCATAAAATATATCAAATCCGGAAATGGGTCAACATGATAACATAAATACACACAGGAGAGACTGTACTAATTCGGAAATAGATATGTCATCAAAATAGGTAATTATTTTAATGACAAATATAAAATACCTGATTTAAATGAAAAGGAATCGCCATCAAAGGACAATATTAAGTATGCAATAAAAAAATACCACACAAATCAAGATAGATGGAAATTTTGGGGTTACTGTACCTCTAATTTTTAATGAAATGCCTAAATATTTAACAATATCACAGTCATCAAATGCAGCGAAAGAAAGAATAAAAGACTGGCCTTTACATAGAATGGATTAGGACTTGGAACAACACTTGACACGGAATATATGTAGCTGTATAATTGCAACACTTTAAGCTATATTTTTGTTCATGTGGCACCAGCTGTCAAGCCAGAACTGACTGGCTTAGCAGGACAAGGATGAGTATTTCATGCATACATTTTTAATTATCCACGGAATACTCATTCTGGTCCTGCTAAGCCAGTCAGTTCTGGCTTGACAGCTGGTGCCACAAAAGCAAAAAAAAATAGTTTAAAGTGTTGCAATTATACAGATATTCATATAATCTAAATTTTTAATTTGTACTATTATTGTATATAGTAATGAAGATTATACTACTATTGTATTGGTGAAGATTGCATGTAAATGTAGTATGTATTGACATGTTCTGTTGTAATTTAAAATGATGAAAATTGAAACAACTGTAATTTATAGATTTCAACATTAAATGAATAATTTGGTAAAACAAATAAAACCATGCATCCGCTAATAAAGCTCCGTACAGCCATAAAATTTCAAGGTAAAAAAAGAATTATTCGTAATGCCACTACCAATCCTTGGCTTATAAATACCTTTGGAGGTGTGAAAATTAGTGGTGAGTAGAGAGGGAGGGAGGGAGGGAGGGGGATATATCAGAGCGATGGATAGGCTCTCTCCCCAGCCACGGCTGTAAGTAGTACGAATAACCGCCGTAATATCAGCCGTGGCGTAACTTTCGCTTCCTCTCGATTCTCGCCCTCGCTTCGTAGTCTGTCTTTTCCCCATGACGGCGACACTGATATCTTCGCCCGGGATCCATGATAAGCGAATAAACATCGGAAAAAATTGCGCATCAGCGCGTCTCCATGCTCCGGGACTTTTAAGAGGAGTGACTCCTATGGCAAAAAAATACTCTGACTTATTTTTTAGCTGCTCCAAATGGAATCCCTCCGAGGGCTGAGCAATGACTATTAATACGTACCTGACTGGACGCGGATCGCCTCTTGGGCAAAAACGCAAGTATCTACTTGAATATTTCGAGAGAGGATTCCGAGAAGCCACAACCATTGAATTAAAAATGTTTTGGAGAAGTGGGGTCGAGGAACTGTTTCTGGATATCACCCAAAATCTATTTGAGTGAAATTATATTCCCCCGCAGCCTTCAAGGTAAACAAAATCAAGAGCATTTCAATTAATATGAATACTACATGCATTTATCTCATATGCTAAAAGTACTCTAATGTCACATTCATCATCTTCCAAAGGCGGAGCCTCGTCGTGGCAGCCATTGGTCTCTCTCTTCATTGCCGTTCTTTTCAGTTCCTTGCATGTTGTTACTCCCGTAGTACTTTTTATATTATCCATACATTTTTTTTCCTGGCCTTCCTCTTCCTTTTTTCTGAGAACATGTCTAACTAATTTAATTTTCCCTTTCTCCCTCTCTTTTAATAAATTCCTTTCCTCTTTAATTTCTCTCAATACTTCTATGCTGCTTTATTTGTCCGCCCATTGTGTTCTTGTTATCCTTCTCCAAATCCCCATTTCCATCTCTCCCAACCAAGCCTTTTCCCTCTTTCCCAACGTCCAAATTTCGCATCCACATCATAATGTACTCCATATAAGCGTTTCTGCAGAGGATCTTCCAACGTCATGTGTTTGTTTCCTAAAAGATTCTTTTTATTTTTACATGCCTTCTCCGCCAAGGCTATCCTTCTTTCCACTGCTGAGGTGCATCTGTTGTCTCTTGTAATGACACTCCCAAGGTAACAGAACTCTTTCTGGTTGGCTTTTCCCATTGATTCCCATGTCATCAAATAAACAGGAGGTTCTTTCTTGTTTCTAGAGACTATCACGGCTTCGGTTTCCTTCACTGGCTGATTCTGCTAGGCTCACAATTTCATCTGCAAACTTAACGCATTGTATCTTTCTTCCATTTATCTTGATATCATTTGTCTTCTCCTTCATTGTCTCTACACCCTCTTTGATATAAAAGTTAAATATATATGGCGAAAGTCACATTATGGGATAAGATTAAAAGTACACATATTAATCAATAAAAAACCCGATGTACTTTCTTAATACTTTTGCGAAACTACCAATTAGTATTTTGTGTAAATGGTATAGTGAAGGTGCGCTGGGTTTCCTTGAATTAAACACTTCAAACAAGCTCAAATTAAAAATATAAGTAATTAAAGGTAAGCAAATGTCTTCTATTTTGTTTTAAATAGGCACTAATTCCAACTTATACTGTACTGCAGTTGCATTAAACAAGTGCTTCCTTATTACCAACCTCTGCGGACATTACCAAAACGTGTGGAGTATTGCTTACCCCGATTGACCTCAACTTCATAGTACACCTATATTTAAACATGGTATCTGGCCAAGGCGGAGTTAACTTCTTCGTTTCTGATACAAGAAATAGGTATGTCAATCTCAGATTAGATGTTCTATGTACATTAAACAATTTGTCAACTAAAATTAATGCGGTCGTTAGTTAAAATGTTCATAATTCTACAAGAGTATGCTATAAATTTATTACTTTACCTGTTCATTTCAATACCAGCAAAATTTCCAATTCGGCCGATCTGGGGTTCAGATATACGCTCTCCAATATGTTTAATCACCCATGATAGTCCAACGCGGAAGTAATCTTAAGTACTTCATTAAGTTAGGAGGAATTTAAAAGGAAGCAGTGCAGCCACAAAAGAAAAGCATATAAGGTACTGGTTAGCCCTATCCTAGAATACTCGTCCATAGTATGGGATCCACATGAGGAGGGACACATTAAAAAGATAGAAAAAGTGCTATGGAAGGCAGCGAGATACTTTCTTGGAAGGTAAAAAGAAAAACAGATAGGGTCACGGAAATTTTGGATATATTGAAATGGGAGAGTTTGAAAAATAGAAGAAAAGAGGTACATTGTTGGAAAATTGCTATTGTTTAGAATTGTTAAAAATGACGACGCGTGGGAATATTAATGGAAAGAGCGAGAAAAACCAAGCTTTAAGGGAAAAAACGACTACAGTTTTAAAATTAAAATAAGAACACAAAAAATAAGAAAAAGTACTTTTTTTAAACAGAACTATTGTTGAATGGAGCCAGCGTTGCATGATGGATGTCAGCAGCGTCGAAGTTTTTTTGATCAGTGAAAACCTTATCACTGAACGAACTTCATATTTGGCGGAAATTATTATGTTGATTTTTATCATTTTTACTCTCTCTTGTAAACAAAAGACAAGCCTTCCCTTCCAACCACTGCAGCGCACTTGTGCGTCAATACAGCGATCATTCGGCTTCCTCCACTAATCCTCACGCCACACGAAAACGGAGGTCACTTTCAGAACAGCCATCGTAGGTTTTCCTTCATTGTTCTTTTTAATGAAAACAAATTTTCCGTTTGCTAAGTCCTGAAGCGAAATTCAACCCAGTCGTTATCACAGAAATTTCGTCCATCACTTTTCGTCATTAAGCAGCGGTTTTTTCTGATACTTCTTCCTTTTATCGACTTCCTTCCACCGCTCATATTCGTCGCCGTCTGTCATCCCTCGGGTCAACACGCTGCCATTCTCCCTTCGTCCTTTCGTGACAATAACACATCCAAGTCACCTCCATGATGACCAGCCAATCCGACTGGTTCTTCTATTCCTTTCGAACACTAAGAGTGTCCTTTTCGATTCCTCCCCTTAAAATACCTTCCGGTTGTATTCTATATTCCTCTCGATTAGTGATCTCATTACTTCAATGGCATCACGCGTACCTCTTCCTTTCCTGAACCCAAACTGATCATCCCCTAAGTAATCATTTGCCTTACTCTCTATCCTTTTGCTGATGGTCCTGAGAACAGCTTTAGCAGCGTGGGATATCAAACTTATTGTTCCGTAGTCCTCGCATGATGTAGCCTTTACCTTTTTCGGAATAGGGACTAGCACTGATCTCACAAAGTCTTCCGGCCAGATTCCTTTCTCATATAATGCTACGAATCACTCTATATTAACTCTTCCTCCCACACTTTCCTAAACCTTTTAGTAATTCCGAAGAAATGCCGTCAATCCAAACGGCCTTATATGCTTTCATCTCCCTTGATGCCCTCTCTGCCTCATCGTCGACTATGTCTGGACCTAAGCTATCTTCATCCACGTCATTTCCTATTCTACGGTTAAGTTAGCTGGCCTAAAGTGCCTGCCACACGACCTACTCGTATAGTTCCTCTTTTAAACATTCCTTCCATCTCTCTTGGGCCTTTCCTGATTCAACTTGTATTTTCCACGGCTTTCCTCTGTTGATAATACAGATTTTCCCTTCTTGCTCCCTGACAGTGCTTTCACCTTCCCGGTCTTCCCACCAATTTCACTATTTCTGTCTAAATTGTCCATATCCTCGCTCTGCGCCTTCACCCACGCTACTTTCAGTCTATTCTTTAACTCATAATGCTTCCGTCTGCCCAACTCTGACTTTATATTCTTCCATTTCCTTTTCTCGTCTATCTTATCATTTGTCCGCAATCCATTGTTTTCCTTATCTTTAACCTATAGTTTCGTTTGCGGCTTTCCATCCTCCTTTTTTAATTTTCTTCCGTCTTTCTACTTTAGTATCCAGCTCCCTTTCCTCACTCATGTGTTTCCCTACAGCCTGCTGCCACTCCTTTCCGAACATTCCTCGCACAACGTGTGCTGCCAACGGCGAATTACGAGGTCGAATGAAGGAGCTTCCAGGAATCACAACCGCATTACTAATTGAGCGCTAGGGTGTGTGGCAGGGGGTGAATACGCACCAGAATAATTTTACCCGAACATGACCCTACCAAGGTCGGACAATGTTATGATGATGTCCTATCATTCGTGGAAAATGTCTTCTTCAATCTATCTTCTACACTTAATATCTTTAAATTTACTGACATTACCTCTCCTACCGTAGCACGATGTGGCAATAATACATTTTCAACATCACTGCCAAAGAGACCTTCCAATTTATGCAAGAGCTTCAATCTGTGTGATTTAATCTTCGCTCCATTGAGTGATTCCCATCCTAGCTGCTTTTAAATTTAGGATACGCCACTGAGTTTATCATAACAACGTTTTAAAAATCTAGCTCCTCTATGCTGAACGCAATCCGGTTAGAAAATCAATCCAACTTCGTGAGGACACCACATGTACCACATTGCAGCATATTCTAAATGAGCTTACCTAACCAACGAAAGATAACATTTCTCTTTGACCTTTTCATCATATTTGAGTGGTGGTCGGTCACAATGTACCATTTCTCCATAAATTATTGCAAAAGTGCACAAAATGGTCATGAAGGATTGCTGACTGAGGGTGCGAGAAATCGCTTAAGCTGTAGGGATGTCATCTGAACGGGCACATCACACTTTAACAGTGGAGCTGGACATGAGAAGATTATCTGCTAGATGGGTGCCGCGACTTTTGACGCAGGATCACAAACGAATCAACTGGAAATTTCCGAACAATGTTTGGCCCATTTCAAGAGCAACCAACAAGATTTTCCGTGCAGGTTTGTGTCCAGAAGAAAAAAAACTTGGGTCCACTACTACACCCCAGAGACAAAACAGCACTCAAAGCAGTGGAAACATGTTGATTATCATCACCAAAGAGAGCAAAGGCAATAAGGTCAGCCGGCAAGGGGATGGCTTTATTTTTCTGGCATGTGAAAGACATTCTGCTGATCTTCCCACTGGCCAAACAAATACTGGAAAATACTACGCTCGCCTACTGGAAAACATACGCTTACACAAAAAATCCAGATTTGGCAAGGAAGAAAGTCATCTTTCATCACGACAATGCGTGCCCACACACAAATGCCGTTGTCATGCCAAACATACGTGAACTAAGATTAATAATTGTTGCCACACCCGCCTTATCCGTACAATTTGGCTACATCAGATTTACATCTCTTCCCCAAGCTCAACATTTTCGTCGGTGGACGGACATTCTGTTCAAACAAAAGCTAACAGCTGAAGTAGAAGGGCATTTTGTAGGGCTGACGGAATCTTAATTTTCGATATGGGATCAAGACATTGGAACGCCGCTGGACTAAGTGCATTAGTCTACAGGGAGACTCAATTGAAAAATAAAAAAAGCATCCTTGAGGTAAGTCGGTTATTTCTTAATCATTTCGACAGCATTTCAAATTACCCTCGTAAAAATTCGATATGAATGACCAAGTCGATAAGTATTTTTTTTAATATTGGACTAATATAGTATTTTTGTGTGGTATAGCTTGTATATGATAAGTACAAGCATAAGTTTGTTGGGGAATTTTCAAACAATTATGGCTAACAGAAGTAGCGGTTTGTATTTTTGAAAACTTGTATTGGAAGCTGCAAGTACAAAACATGTAAACAAAGGCACGCCAAAAAGGCAATACCTTATTTGATCATTTCTGATTTCTCGTACAACGGAAGGCATCGAAAGAGATAATAGGCGTTTTGAAAACACACATGTCGGTCGAATGATGAGGTGCGTGGATGCATTCGTCGACGCGACCCCACGGGGGCAAGAAACTGGCCCCTTAAGCGGCCCGTCGCCCCTCCGCCCGCGTGTCTCCACCTCGCGAGGATTCGCGTCAACTAGAGATATTCCTGGGCGGAAGAGATCGCCCCGCTGCCAAAAAAAGAGGGCTCCCTCGGCAGCGTCACCCAAGGGGGGGGAGTGGGGGGAGAGCACCGGGGTCCCTCCCCGAAGCGCATCTAGAACGCCAGACGGAGGCGACAAATGGACCCAAGGTTGGGCTCTCCCGTCCTCTCGTGATTTCGCATTTGGGGCGCCCTCGGGAGCTAAATCAAATTTGGAACTTGAAGAACGTAAAACCGCCAGATATATCGAAATCAATACGCGTCGATACACGATACACATTGTCTCCCCAACAACTCCGATTTCGCTCCGTGCCGAGGGGCAAAAAAATATAGTTACCGGAATTAACCCTCGTAAGACAATCATTCTATTACTATTATCATTAAAAGCGAATTTTATTTCTCTCCACTTCAAATGCGTACTATACTCGTAAGCATCTATCTGAAATCAGAATTAGGATGACGTTTATAACATTAAGGTTAATGAATAATACGACATAAATATTCAGTTTTCTATCGTTTGAGATTTTGAGCACCGAGCACCGCTACATCTCTACCAGTCGTCTAGCAAGACGTACCCGATAGATGTACCCCACATTGACGTTTTACAAATAAATATAATAAAAGGAATTCCGAGGCAAAAATCTGAATTTAATCCCTCTATGGTGGATGGATTTCAAATTTTGTCATTTTAGTTACTCTCCCGAGGATTGTGATGAAAATCACTCGACATACAATGCATTTCAAGTTCTTATAGTAAAAGCATCAAAGCTTTCTACGGGTTTTTTTTCAGGCCTGCGGGAGTGCAGCTGCTATTTTCGCATTTGTATACTTCGAAGCTCTGCAGGATATCACATATTTTTAACGTGAAAAATAGAAAACCCCGACAATTATTTCCCTTAAACTAGGACATTAAAATCAGCGGCGATCCTCCAGCCAGAGGTACGCACGCGTTGCGGGCGAGTGTGATGCCTGGCTGATCTGCCTTCCATTTGCAATGTCGTCTGTTCCCTACTGGGACTCCTCGCGAATTGTACAACGGAAAGCAAAAGGAAATTATGAGAGATTTCTGCACAGAAAGTGGGCCACGTGGGAATGAGGTCGCGCCCTTACGGTTTTTTTTAACGGATATATAGACCCTTAAAATTCGGGGAAATCGATCAGACCTCCCGCCGCCTTAAGCTTTAGACTTTTTTAATCGGACCAGGATTTTAACATAATGTGTTCCAAAACTGTTTAAATCCAAAAGAGTGCTATATTTCGAATTCTATTTTATAAAAATATATTCAATTTCATACGACTTTGGATATTACAATTAAACTGCCCCTACGCCAATAAAATGCATAAAATACACTAAGCTTGAAAATTTATTTTTTCTAATTCTACTTTAGAATGTAATACTATAATTTTAAGTACAATGGCGCATTTCAAAATGGGGGTCCTTTAATGAAGAATGGATACATTACGCTATGAATTGGCGAAAATCTTTGACTAACTCTTTTCACACAAGAAAAAATTCACACAAGTGGGGACACTAAGACACGCATTTTAGTTCAATAAGGGAAGTGCCAGGAATGGGAACAGCCAGCGTGGGAAGGTATTCGAGTTGCCACTTGTTTATGGCTCAACAGTTCCACGACTTTTCCACGTTTTCCAAATTTCTTTTCTTCTCCCAAACCTTTCCTCAAAGTGTAACCTGAAATGGCCAAAAACGCATTGCTTCTTAATGTCATCGCCTTAAACAATCTTCTGCACATATATACCACCTACAGTAATTTTTTCGGCATGCTGCTTAAAAATTAAAAGATTAATTTCACTAAATTCATTGAAATAATTTTGCAAACAACTTTTTAGGAAACAATTCCTGAAAAATATAATGATTTTGCTGTTTCCAGAAAAATCACCGGCTCGGACTCCCCCTACGAAACATCGGACACACCCTCAATCGTGTTCTGCCGAGACTTAATCTCTGTGCTTCAAACATAGCCTGGAAAACATCAACAGATAATCTAAGACCAAAAAGGAAGGGAGAACTTTCGATTTGAGCATTCCCGAGGTGGGATACTTGGAAATGCGACATAACCGAAAGGGAGGGAAGTTTATCCCGTGGGAAGAAAGTGATTAATGGAAAAACGAATATACGCCTCCATTCAACCCCTGCTCTCCTTCCCCCATTGGGCCAGAAACCCATCGTCGGAAACAATCGTGGAAGTCCTCCCATCAAAGGAAGCGACCGACGGCAGCCAATGAAGGGAGCCAGTCAGCCGTGGAATCTGGTTCCCGAACCCAGCCAAGCCATTCCAATTGCTCAGTCGTTCACTCCTGGAACAATAACTTCGGCTTGGTCGTGTAGCTCTTTTTGCGGGACAGTCTTCACTGCCTCGTTGCGAAAGAGTTTAGCTAGTCAATAGCCACACGCTACGTATGACGCAAACTTTTGCTTCGTGTTCTAGGAGATATGTGACGACAGCCCTACAGTCGCGCTAATGCCCGTTCTAATCCGAAATCATTACGTTTATTTCGTCCCGTCACTCTCGTGAATTACAGAGCCGGAATGAAACGTACAACATCCTATAAAATGGTCAATTCCTTTATTCGATGAGTGTATACGACAAAGCAACATAATTTCTTTGTTTAAATGCAAGTTTACATTGAAAAAAGGAATTTATTGCCGCACCCTGTACAACTGCAAGGCCTGTCCCATGAGTACAATGGCTTAATTTTTCCCGGATAGACGGACGGAAGGGGGGCGGTTTCCCTGGATTGGTTCGAGGGGGGGAGCCTCAGGAAAGACTGGTGGCCAGTGGCAGTTGGGCTTTGCGGAGTGCGGATGGTTCGTCTGCGAAACCTGTATAATGTGAAACCTCCGGTTACAATCAGTCATGGACCGGTTATTGGAACAGTATTACGATTTAAATTTTGCGTGAAACTGGGTAAAACCGGGAGAGACACTAATGGCATGCTCACGGCAGCTTATCTGACAACGCCACGGGGAGATCGGGCGTTTTTGAGTGACAAAAGTTGCTTTGATGGGGTAGAGAAGATGTTGAAGTAACCCTTCGACCAAAACACAAACTTCAACAAAAATCTTGCAATATTGACGGCTTTGTTGGACAAAGATCGCAGATTAGGTGTTCGCACGGTGAACTTGGCATCCACAGAAGTGATGTCAATCGGTATGCGACCAAAAACATGGGCATGAGACAGGTGTGCGCCAAGTTGGTGCCGTGAGTGCTCTCGGACTATGGAAAAAGAAACTCGCACGCGGATCTTCCGAAAGCTTCTCGACTACGTAAGCGAGGATCCAAATATTTTAGACAATGCCCCCCGAGACTTCTTCCTGTACCCCCACCTCAAATCCGTGCTGAAATGACGTCACCACAACTCGGTAGAAGCGTTACATAAGGTCGTGACGAGGGAGCTTAGCGGCATTCCAGCCGCCGCCTCTCTGAAGGCGTACGAGACGTAGAAAACCCGCTGGCCGAGGTGTGTGGACGCACAAGGATGCTAATTCGAAGAATTTTGAGTCAATATCTTTTTTATTTGTATATTTATATACCCTACAAGCCACCGCTAGGATGTGTAGCAGGGGGTGAATACACACACCAGCATAACTTTACCCGAATGTATCAATTCTGGCAACAAATATTTTTTAATCGATTCAGTCCCACTTAGTTTTAGGGCGGACCTTGAATTTATCGATTCAATTTAGAAAGAAGAATGGAATCTCCAATCGCAGACATCAGCGCCGAACACAACCTCCTGACCCGTTTATTCGTAAAAATATTTCTGAACAATCCGTGCGTTGGCTGGTATTCGCGACGACTATCACTGGCGGAGGTTGGGGAAATTTCGAGGTTCATTTGCTACCGGGCCTCGCTACTCAATAAGGAGGGCGAGGAATGAAGGGAAAAGGGGTGGGTGGAAAGGGGGAGGTTGCCAGTCACGTGGACGCGGCTTCCGCCCCTCCCCAACCCTGCCGGTAGTGACGTCACCCGGCGAGAGGGGCCACGTGGCCACCACGAGGCGGCTGGGCCGCCCCTCCGTGACGTCACCTCCCTGGGGGCGGGCGGAGGGAGAGGCAGTATCGATTGCCACCCCCACTCGGCCAGGCGCCAGGAGAGGGGAAACGTACGCACCCCGAGGCGCCAGGCCTCACCGGTGAGCATTGAGGTCAACACACCTCGGATGCGCCCTCCCGCGACGGACACGCACGGCTAGACGCACGCACGCGCCGGTGATTGACTGGCTGAGTACGGTCTGCCGGTCGAGGGAAGACCCTTTCATTCCCGAAATGCGGGGAAATCCTCAGGCTCCCCCTTTCCCGTCGATAGGCCGCACCTTTAAAGTTGGTCGAGTTCGGGGAGCACTGCTCAGTGAGGCCTATTTAAGGATTAAAGAGGGTGCAAATAGCGGGTGCCAATTTCGCGAAGAGACTATCTTCTAACGAGTTGACTTTGGGCACTCGCATACGTAAGATCTGGGGGCAATCACACAAAAACAAGCAATCTATCTGACGCATTATCGGCCGAAGTGACTCCAAAGTGAAGGAACGTTGTTACCACGTTCCTGGAAGGCACCATTCAGAATATGCATCTAGTGTATATGATCCGACTGAAAAATACCTCATTCGGGAAATTGAGAAGGTTCAATGCAGGGCAGCCCGTTTTATTAAAAATCTTACGATAAAACGAAAAGCGTCACTGAAATGCTTTTAGAGTTGGGATGGGAATCATTGGAAGAGAGACGGCTCAATGCTAGGTTGAACTTGCTGAATAAATTCAGATCCGCATGTTTCACCGCCGAGGTCTTACAAATTGTTCGCACTCCAACATACGTACATTGGTCACTTGGATCACGTACATAAAATTCGGGGAATAATTGCCAGAACTAGCAGACTCAAGGACTCCTTCTTCCCGTTTATATATGTGATAGTAACTGTAGAGTTATTTTCGCAAAAATGCCACTTGTCACCCTCGGCGTCAAGGGAATAATTAGTTCTGCTCAATTGCATGCCCTTTCACCAGCCTTGTGTGTGTTAGGCAGTCAAACGCCCCGCATAACCGCATTAGAAAATCATTAAATAATGTAGTGCTCTTTACAGTACTGTTTGCTCTCCCTTTCCTGTTTTCAAGTTTCCCCTTCAATCCCTCCTCTCTCTTATGGGTTGCCAAAAATTATTACGATATGAAGACGAGTGTGACATACCACGTGATGTGGGATGTGATGGGATGTGAAGATGACAGCGAGACTTAGACTTTTAGAAAGGTTCAGAACAAACGTGTTTTAAAATGAAACTAAAGGAATTAATATGGCCCCACACTACTTAGGTAGATTAGACCACAGAAATCAGTTAAGAGAGATAGATTCCAGTACAGATAGATGCAAATGCTCATTCCTTCTCTGAACAATCAGGAATCATAATGGTCAGAAACCGAAGTCATTATGAAGGTAATAACACATTCGATTTACAAGCGAGGACAAGATTAAACGTTCCGTAGACGTGTTTTCTTACGTGCTCAACAATTCCTGCAATATGCAGGGATTGTTGAGCACGTAAGCAATGCAAATTGTGCATGTTAGTTGACAGTATATGTATATAGTATGCATGTGAGTAATTTAAAATTGGTTTTTGCGCGAATAAATGATGGTTGTGAATTGGCATGTTGTTGTTGTTTTTCCATGCGGTTTTATTATCTTTTACGGGTGTTGATTAGCACCCCCCGCCACACGCCCTTGCGGAGGCTTGCGGGGTATTATGCAGATGTAGATGGCAGATTATCGCGTACACAGAAGCAATAATCCTAACGGTGGGCGACACCACTGGGAAACGTCACGGGAAATCAACTTCAGAGCAGGGCGTAAGGAATCACTTTCCCCAGAGTCAATGCAAGGCCTAAAGAGCCTGCGATGAGCTGAAGTTCTCGAATGCCAGCATTAATACTCTAATCACCGGTGGCCTGTCATCCCTGTCACACGCCTTCGCGGCCTCGCCAATCCAATATCTACACCTCTACACGACGGCATTCCGTACACCACTGCTGTCTTATTATGCCTCGGATCCACTTGTCCTGGCATCGCCGAATTTCTGAGGCAGTGCAAACCTATCATCCGAGAGTGACATGAACATTCATATCACAGCACATTTCTCTACATCTTCACTTCGGCGACATATGAACGCTACCAAACCGGCGACGGGACGGGATACAGGGTTTTTGTGATTAGGGGGCAGGGAAGAGCAAGTCACCTTCCGTCGCATTACCCCATCTAATTTTGGTAAATTACAATTTTTCATTACATAGTCCTCTTACTTCGGGAGAGAGCAATGTTCTAGTGAACGTGGTTCTTCTAGATTTGAAGAAAACCTTCGACAAAGTACACCATATTAAACTACTCCCAAAGCTAGAACCATATGGCACAGATAAATATATCTGGAGTTTGATTAAAGTCTTTTTGAATGGTCGGGTACAAAGAGTAGTCATAGATGGAATTAGCTCAAATGCAGTAGAATTTACTTCAGGTGTTCCCCAGGAAAGTGTCATCGGACCTCTTTTGTGCCTACTTCACGTTAACTACATTGACTCCGTAGTCACTAGTAAGATACCTTTATTTGCCGACGATGCAGTGCTTTACAGTAAAATCCTTAATCCTGCAGACACCTTAGATTATGTCAACAAAATTAAAGAGATTATAAGATGTCATTTTTTTCCACGAACGATAAGAGATCAGAATAACATTGCCCGCCCGCGGTAGGGTCATATTCGAGTCAAAATTACTCCGGTGTGCATTCACCCCCTGCCACACCCTAGCGGTGGCTAAACAAAATTAAACTGACAACTGACTAGAAACAACTGAAAAAAGGGTTCTATACACGCACGCGACCGAGGGCGAACTCTGGCTAAATGACACCCACTCTGCACGCGTTCGAAGCGCCCCGCAGGTCTGCTGCTGTTTAGGCGTGTCGGTCTCTGCCCGCGACGTACTCTGGCCACCTCTCCTCTCCCACCCTTAGGATGACTCGCCCTTCAGAGTCGGGAGGAACGGTTTACATCAGCCTCGCCACTAATAATAATGTCCCTTCACCTATTGTAGTGCATCACAAAATATGACCGTGAACAATCAAACCGATACCACAATTACTTGAGAAATTCTTTTCCGTTCCCAATAAATGGCGCTTAACTAACTAATTAAATAATTATTTTGAAATTAAATTTAAATAAAAGTACTTCGATATTCCTACACGATAACCATTATTATCACTAAGCTACCTTAACCGGTAGATTACCTAATAATAAATAATATGCCATCCATTACCAGAGAGACGGATGAAGAGCTGAAATCACAGAAGATAGAAATTCGCAGCGACGGAAGTTGTGGGGGCGTATGGAGCAGCGCTGACCAGGACAGACATGCCAAAACGGCACAAGAGTCCTCTCCTCTCCCCTCTCAGCGTGACAGCACACACAACTCTACACCATTGCGTTCCTTTAGTCCCCGAATCGAAAATAAGAGGGCCACTATACCAATCGTGATGTGCACTCAGGGCATCTCATATTGACTTGGAATTTACATCAATGATTTAAACCTTGCCTTGCCAAACAAATTGATCATGTGTGACCCAATTCGTCGACCAATCCTGCGAAAGAACAGAGTGTCCTCATTCCCGACTGACCCATCGCCACCACGCGCTTTCGTTAATTGTGCTCGCACGTAATCCATGCCGATGTTTTGGACATGATACTTACACTAGGAACAGTCTTCCTGGAATAGATATTTTATCACTCAAGTAAAAAAAAACCACAATTCCCTTTTCACCAATTTTTATTAGGGACGAATAGTTTCGACGCACCGGCGTCACCATCAGGTAAGAGTACAAACATGATTTTCTATTTTATTTATATACCCTGCAAGCCACCACTAGGGTGTGTGGCAGAGAGTGAATACACACCAGAATAATTTTTACCCGCAATACTTACCCCTCCTACCGCGGTCGGATACTGTTATTCTGATCCCTTATCGTCCGGGGAAAAAACTACGTCTTATATCTCTCTGTCCTAAACTTGATCTCTCTAATTTTATTGATATGATCTCTCCTACCCTAGTACGATAGGAGCAATTTTCAACGTCACTGCGGGAGAGACGTCGTACCTGACGATGACGTCAATACGCTGAAACTAGGTCGTGTCTAATAAAAATTGGTGGAAAGATTCATTGTTTTTTTTTACTTCAGTGATAATGGATTTCCACAAAGTGAAGCCTGAATATATTGAATATGACATATTTTGTATTTATTTCCTGTCCACAATATGCTCTCAAAGCGTGCAATACGCCCACACATTGTTCATTACCAACATTCACTTATCCTAATATTCTTCTAACTGATACGACGAGAGTCGTTCCCTCACTTCACCTTGATCCATTTCCATCAGAACAACTGGTACCTTACCCCTCCTAAAATTTCCTAATCAAGATCCTTATCATTGTTTCAATTAGAACTATGATGATCTAGTTTCAATGTGCCACGCTACATTCAGAGGTGATTACCATGAGGAGCTATGCACCACATTGCAATTAACCACGAGATACATGCCATGGTTCGCGGCGTAACTCAGCGAACTGCAGCACGGTGCTGAAGCAGGAAACGAAACTCAGACGCACCACAACGCACACGTCTCTCTCTACCGCCAGTTTCGATACGGTGTTACATCTTCTGGCGACATATCATCCCATAAAATGAGACACCGCATCCAAACCGTTCGCCAACAACACAATTATTTTTCGAAACATAAAAGTCTTGTTTACTTCCTTGGAGTGAAGTGCGAGGACACAGATGGCCGATTATGACTTCATGCCATTTCATTCATGCATCCACGGGAATGCATTCTTTCCATCCAAAAACCGATTCAAGGTGGAAAAAAAACGATTCCCGTGATTTGATGTAGACCCCAGGGAAAAAGAAACAGGACTGAACTATCCCTTTGTTTCACGGAAGAAGAAGAGTGATGACGGCAAATCGGTAATTCCACACTATGCCGAGGTGACTGCAGTTTCCAATTTTCGCTCGACCTGTTGGACGCCAGAACGCCGTGGAGGATGCTCACGTGAGCCTAACGACGCGCTCAACACAGAATTTTTCCGAGGTCGTCATTTTCAAGCAAAACCGGAAGTCGCTTGGTGTGGCACCGCCCGCCTATAATCGAAGAAGGATGTAAAATATGTCTCCCAAGGTTTCCAACTGCAAAAGAATTTAGAAAGACCACTTGGGTTTGACCGCTCGTTTACAATAGTGGAGTCGCATGGGCTTCTCGTTCCCATTTCCGCTCTTCAATTGTTTGAAATCTAATTTCGACAACCAGAGAGAGAGGTATCAAGGGGAGGGAGGGACATATCGAGAAACGTTGCTCAACTGCGGTAATTCTCCGTAGCCTATCATCTATGACATTCCCAGTCGCATGCATTTTGAGGCTCGACACTTCGAATGAGGGTGGTCACCGATTGGAGACGAGGGCATCCGATGGCGCTATTACGACGGCTACACTTTGAGGCAGTTTCATACCAATAATTGCTATAGTTCAATCATGTCATAAACTGCGAATTACATTAGAATTCAACAATCCATTGAAACGATCGGGAACGAAAACTTCCGGTTTTTCTCTGAATCGAGCAGAAAGTAAACAATAATCCATCTCATAATAATATATAACAATAAAATATAACAATAATCCACCGCAGTAGACCTTTCATTAATGGGCTCCGGTGGTCAAAGAACAGGGTTGCGGGTCCATAAGGTAGGTTATGTCTCATGGATCCATGGAGGTTCATTGGATACAACAACACACCAGAAATCTAGACGCGCGAAACGTGTGGAAAAGGCCTATCCAATCAGAGCGCGGTTCTTCACTATCAGCCCTATATAAGGTGGATAATAAAGTTTCGAAAAATACTTCAATGCAAGCAGTGCGTCAATTTCAATGCCATGCAGGCGGATCACTCCGTGAAAATGTACTGTTGTGGTATCTCCCAAAGTTTCTTGGAATTCTTCGAAAAATACCCGAAACGCTGGCAGGACGGCCAGCGAAACTGTTGTCACCATAAGGCAATCAACCCGGATGGAGAATCCGGAATGCAGCCACGAGTAAGAGTCATCACCGCAGAATTCTCTTCGTCGGGAAAGCCCGATAAATCTCATGTTGATAAAAAGTAAAACAGAGTAACATGTTGCCGGCGCGGACATCTCACAGAGAGGCGGAGAGATACCCAGATGACAATCGCGGTCACGTGGTCCATTTCATCCCCACGGAACCCTTGGAAAAAGGGAGTGGGCCGCGGCTGCGTCACAGCCCCTCGGCCATCGCAAGGGGGCCCCTCGTCGGCAGCCTCAATTGAAGCCAATCCCATCGCCACCTCTGACCCTCCGTCCGAGCCTCCGATTGGCCGGCCGCGGGTCCGCCCGAGGACCCCGGTTCGATCTCTCGCTCCGATCGGCGAGAGGCTGTCGCCACGTACCCTTCCCATCATGCCACGTGAGCGTCGTGCCAACAAGTGGATAACAACGAGCAGGGAAAACGAGGAGAGGGACGCTCGCGGCCCCGGGCGACTTCCCTCGCAGTGCCCCCCCCCCCCCTAAACAAACTCCTCTGCTCACGGAAACTGCTGAATCTCGTACCTTTATCAGTTGGTGGCTTTCGACGAAAGGACGGAAATAACCAGGTGACGAAATTACTGTCACCAAATGCAGTGAAACATAGTTTTGGAGAAATACTCAAATCTGAATATTCGGTACCTACCGTGGGCATTGTCATTCTCGTAGAAAATATTACGCATGCGTGGAAGAAAAATACAATGTTTGTATAAAAAAGCATCGGTAGCAATTCTTTCCTGAAGTGCATTGCGTCAAGTACTGAATTCAGACGTCGGTTTAAGTGTGCGCATGACCGCAGATCGTATAAGGGCATTGATAAGATGACAGCGCACAGACCATTATATAACTGAAAATTTGCCGATGCGAAATATCTGCGCTAAACTCACTCCGAAGGTTTTTGGATGGACGACCAAGAGCAGAGTCGAGAGTCTGCTTGCGAAGACCTTCTGCAACGGCATCGCCATGATTCCCCAACCCCCTTACAGTCCTTACTGGGCACCAGCACTCTTTCCCATTTCCTATAAAAGTGAAATCCTCCCTCAAAGGACACCACCATATGACCCTTAGTGCCGTCAAAGAAGCTCGTACGCGTACCCTTAAGGACCTTCCGCCTACCAGGGAACCTTCCGAGTCATGTAAACACCGCGGGCATAAGTGTGTCCACGCTCAAGAGATGTGCTTTGAAGAGTTTTGAGAGACATTGTAGAAAGTCCATTTTCGCGAAACTTTTTACAGAAACAAGGTAAGAAAATACTTGTATGGTTTCATTCTTTTGGATAAGATACACTTGAAAGGCAGACGAAAGAAAAAATCTTAAACCCAAACGGCTGGAAGCTGATGCCCAAGTTCACGTGGGCAGATGAGGAGTGAGATATATGTGCTGGAGACGAGAGCATGAAGAATCTGGAGAAATATTCCAGAAGAATTACAAATTGGTGTGAGGTGAATCCATCATTTACCTCGGAAACATCTTAACTGAATGAAAGACTGCAATCGGAAGACGACGGAATGCCTCGTGCGAATAAGTTCTTGATGATGAGTACAATGGTCACTATGGTGATAACACCAGGAGAAAGGATGGTACGTGGTGAAATTCGCCTAGTGCGTGGCACTTGATGGATCAAGGCCACGCAGCAATGGAAAAGCAAACGAGAAAAGAATAGGAACCTTTGATATCTGGTTAATTGAGAGGAATGCTGAAGATAAAACGGTTAGATTAAACCAGTACGTGTACAAGATCTGTCCTAAAAGTAGTATGACATTTTTTCCCAGATGGAGGGACGGACGGGCGGGCGGCGGTTTCTCTGGTAGCGTTCGAGGCAGGGGAGTCTCAGGAAAGGCTGGAGGCCGGTGGCTGTTGGCTCCCAACCATTGCGGAGTGCGGATCGTTCGTTTGCGAAACCTCTATGATGTGACCTCGTTACGCCCTGTCATTAACCCGTTGTTGGAACAAAACTACGCCATCATATTTGCGTGAAACTGGGAAACATCGGGAAATAGACACCCATGGTATGCTCAAGGCAGCTTATGGTTATAAGGCCACGGGTAGATTGGGTGTTTTTGAGTGGCACAAGTTGTTTGGGGAGGGTGGAGAAAATGTTGAAGACGCCGAATGTTTAGGACAACCTTCGACCATTAAAAGTGACGAAAATCTTGCATAAGTGGAAGTTTTATTGGACAGGGATCGCCGATTGAGTGTTCACATCGATTCTGCTGAACTTGGCATCCCTGAAGTGATGTCCATCGACTTGTGACTGAAAACAGGTATGAGAAAGGTGTGTGCGAAGTTGGTGCCGCGAGTGCTCTCGGACGAACAAAAGGAAACTCTCACGCGGATCTGCCAAGAGCTTCTCGACCATGCCTCAGCCACCCTACAGTCCTGACATTGCCCCACCAGATTTCTTCCTCTTCCCCCGCCTCAAATCCGTGCTGAAAGGATGTATGCACGGCTCGATGGAAGCGTTACAACAGGCCGTGACGAGAGAGTTTAGCAGCATTCCGGGAGCCGTCTTCCAGAGGTTGTACGAGGCGTGGAACACCCGCTGGCAGCGGTGTGTCGACGCACAAGGGTGCTGCTTCGAAGACTTTCGAGTGGATGTATCAATTCTGACAATGCATGTTTATAATCGACTCAGTCCTACTACTTTTGGAACACACCTCTTACATTGTGTTTGAGGAGACAGGACCACATGATCCACTAGACAGTAAAGATGAACTAGATGGCTCGGGTACGCCTAGCGACACAGCGAACTTTTGACTCGGACAGATGCACATGCCACGAGGAAGGCTACTAGGGTAAGTACTCGGCCAACCTATGAAGTATGCTAGATGGAAGAGCTACCATGGCGAAAAAGAGAAATGCCATTAGATACGAATTAACGGAAAGGCAAACCATCAACCCAACGTGTGATCGACGACTTTATGACTGAACTAATGTTGAGAAGGTAAGAATATAATTATTACCACCATATTCGGTGTTCAAAACTTTGATTTTTATAAATTTGAGCAGAGAAAAATTTTTACCAGTTTTTCACCGATTCACTCTTATAATTAATGGCAGCAGTTACTGGGCGATTGTTTTTAAGAATTTTTTCATGATTTCAATCGCGCGATTATTTTGTCAATCAGATTAAATATGAGAATAGAATTACTTTTGATGTGCAAATATCCGAACGACATTTTTTCGATGCCTGACCTCCGATACGCAAGTATCGTTCAGCCGTTTCAACCAGCTACCCAATAGTTCACTGATTGTGACTTCTTCGCAGTGGAAATTTAAACTAACAATGCTTCAGCTACCTACTGTCACCAGACATGATTAATTGACAATCCCGGCAGACCGTGGGAATGTTTACTTCCCCGAAATATTCACATTATATGGTAGCAATAAATCATTCATCAAATAATGTAGTTTCGAGATATATTAACCAACGACTGCTTACATTCGTTCTACGATAAGGAGACTGGTTCAATCTGTGGATCAAGTTTTGAAGGGCCAAAAATAAGGAAAGAACTATAGGCATTCGCATTTTCTACGTCTTGGATGAAAGGATCTTAAGTCAAATAACTGCTGGTAGTTCTGAGAAGAGATAACTTAAAAAAAATAAGTAACAAAATAAAAAGACTTTGAAATTTGAAAATAAACTGAAAATGTTAATAAAAGACTGTAAAACCCGTTGAAACTTGGTAACACTTTTGAACATATTTCAGCGTGGCTAGATGATCGACTTGCTTTCCATCCCAGATTATTTCTCGACGACCATTCCGTCCTTATCCTTTATTTCTCTCCGAGAGTGTATATTTTTTTGCAGATCATCCTTCAGAGCTTGGCGTGGAATGCGTGCGTTCCAGTACTGCGGATCTAACATTCAGGAGCCAAGAAAGTAATGCTTTAACCACGCCATTTCTTGTCAGACTTTTTAATTCCCCAAAGTTTACGGCGGAATCGAGCAATCCTTGACTTTCCCCCAGATTCCCCGTCGGAGTGGCCGCCCTGCATTTCCAAATACTCCATTCCTCCAATGCACGGGTAACACATTCCAGAGCGGTCCACGACTCTTCGCATCCTGCCGTTGGCTTCCAGTGACGCAGCAGAGTGCGGAGGGCGAGACGAGATTGTCCTCCCAGGGGGGGCACCGCTGACCATCCCCCTGACCTCTTGTGACATCGGTCGATCAAATCGAGTTCAACTCATCCCACGCTCGTTCGTCAGAAAGTGGCCTCAGCTCAAACTCGCACTTCAGAGAGTGAGCGCAGCTCAATGCAAAGCGTAACTCTGGCTGATCTTCGACCGAGATAAAAATGACAAATTCGTTCCCTACAATATAAAACTTCTTTATTTAAATTTATTACAAACAGTAGCTGTGGACGAAATACCTGTTTAAACAAGTTTTTAAAAGTAAAAAATATTTATTTTCAACAAATCTAGAACTAAAATATTTTGGTCCACCTTCAGTTAAAGGAAAATCATTCTCAAAAATTACAATCCATCAATCGTGTCATTTTCAAAGGCTGCTCAGAAAGTATCTTACTTTTTGAAATAAAATATGAACCTATTGACAATTTAAAATTTTATTATATACACAGGTGAAAGGCATATTCTTATACCATTCATTCTACACAGTCGCCATTAAATTGGAGGCATTTATCATACAGATACACGAGCTATTCAAATCCATCTCTGAAGAAATTTGCCGCTTTGCATTTTAACCGATTGTATTAAACAGCATGCAATTCTGCGTCACTGTCAAAGCGCTGTGCAATTGTAAGCCACGTCTAGCGAGAGATCCGTAATCGCAAATCGGCAATTTTCACTAATTATTTCGTTGATTTTCACCGTCAGTTCATTTGTCACGTCGCTACTGCAGTCCTCGTCGTGAACACGGGTACTGTGGTCATTTTTGAACTGAATGCACCACTGCCTCACTCCGCCTGCACTAATTATTCCATCTCCGTACAAAGTTGCCCATGAAATTCAATTGACTTGCGGTTTATTGCCAGTGAAAACCTAATCACAGATCGTGCCTCACCAGAAGAACAGTCTGCTCACTCTACCACCGCAGGATGCGTGGTGAGTGTAGGGACGTTTCTAGACACCAAGATGGTGGCACTAGCCCTACCCATCTCCACGCTAGGCCGAAACGTAAGATACTATCTTGACAGCCTACGTATGTAATCTCGTAAAGAGGTCAACATATTCAGATCCAAACAACTTCATTTACCAACCCACATGATGACAAAATTCACAGAAATTAATTGTACAAAACAAATCCACTACTCTTCTGATTTTAATATAAAGTTTATTGTATCCGTGACTATATTGATTTCCCAATACCTTTTGTACAAACAATGTACGAGCCTATCCTTTTCTGTTTACAAAGTGATGGCATCATAAATACTATATACAGTGTAGGGGAGCCTTTCGTTCCTCATGAAATAATTCTGCAAGAGTAGAATTCCTGTCGACGATGATGAGAAAGTGGACTGGTAGCCTCGTGTCTGAATTTTTGACGCCGCAGGAGGATAAAGATTCGAGGGCAAAATTAACCCATAAGGATCTACGATAATATCCTCGGAACTAATAAACAGAAGAAAAAAGATCTTAACTCAACTATAAAGTCATCATGTGATATTTATAGGAGAGAAGAAACGTTGAAGAACTTTGAGGAGAATGCAATAGTGCCTACACCAAAAATGAAACGGACAGAAAAACAAAAACTTCAGAAGTGCTGAATTCAGAACTAATGTCTAACGATTTAAGTATCAAAGATTCTGACGACGAAACACGCCGACGAAATTAAGGAGAAAGCGGAAGAATATGTTTTTGAGGACAAATTTGAATTTATAAGGAATGTAGGAGCAAGAGGGACGTGGTGGCACAGTGGCTAGAGCGCTGGGCTGAATAATCTACGTATCACTCTAAATACGCATTTTCCACGGACGAAATTCCCAGCAAAAAAATCCTTTAAAACTAAAATCTTAAATCAGTTAATTAAACGCACACGCACAACCTCTTTATCTCTGTTCATTTTGTTACCTTTTAAAGATAAATTAAGTCTGCATTTCATCCACGACTTACATCAACATCTCTAAATGCCAGCGTCTTCAGTTGTTGTCTTTGGAGATGGATTTTTTCCCGACACGACTAAGGTGCATGATAACTGCTTAGGCCTCTCGAAGTGTGGAGCTCAACGGGCTCAAACACTCCGTCCGGGCATCGAAGGATCCGGGTTCCGATCGAGGTGAATGATTCTTTTTACACTTTGAAATCGTCGCGGCGTATCTCCGACGGCGGGAGCGCGGGTCGAACCCCCGCTGCCCCGTCGGTCGCTTCGCCCCCTCGGCCCACCTGGCTGACCGTCGCTGCACCCCTGTCCCAGGATGGGGGGGACCCAAAGCTGGGAATGCGAGATCCCCTCCGAAGATCTCCTCGAATGCGGCGGGACGTCGGTGCCAGCGCAAGCGGGCGGTGAAATGCATTGTTCCCAGGCATTCGATTCACAACCCTGAAGTAAGTGAACGAGTAATGTCTGCAGAAAATGGTCTCCGACGAGGAGGAACACCAAACCGTCCGCCTGGACGCTCGCTGCTTTCCTGACACAAGCGAGGATCGACGGAGCACGCAAACACCGATGCCAATCGTACTTGGTTAAGCGCGAGTGTCAGGTAATCGCTCAACATGCGCCACCGTGACACCCTTCGCAGTGATCACGTAATTCGCATTTTTTTGTATTTTAGGTGCTTTAGTACACTGCAAGCCACCGCTCGAGTGCGTGGCAGGGGGTGAATGAACAACAGACTAATTTTGACCCATATATTTTTACCCTTACCGCGGCGGGACAATGTTATTCTGATCCCTCATTGTCCGTGAAAAAAAGGACATCTCAAATCAATCTGTTCGACTATTATTCTCTCTCTAATTTTATTGACATCATCTATCCTACCGTAACACGATGGGGGCAATAATAAATTTTCAACATAACTGCTAAAAAGATAGATAAGCGTCTTTATACGGGCGAAATTGGGACCATGGATCCCTTCTCCCATTCAACCCTTCATTACGTGCATAAGAATAATAATAATAACAGGAAATACGAAGAGTTGTAAAAAAAGGAAAAAATGGTAAAATCAAAAACATAACACAAGAAATAAGCACTAATTTTGTGGGAAAAGCCTAGGGAGTTCAGACATCAAAATTCTAGTAAAAACCCACGCAGGAAAGCACCCACAAAAAGAAGGGGGATGTGAAAAACCTGCAAAAACTCTGCAATTGGTTGGTCAACTCTCAGGTGGCGAGCTTCTACGCAGAGGGGTTAAAGAAGCTGGTGTAGCGGTACGAAAAATGCTTAGAAGTGAACGGCGATTATGTAGATAAGAGAAGTAGGTTTGTATGTATGTAAAAGTGCCAATAAAATGTGATTCAGATGAGTATATCTTTCCCTAAGACCAAACGGCCATTACTTTATGAGCATGCCTCGTATATAATACACAGGCGTTTGAGTTCGTCGCAGTTTTAAAGCTATTTCGTGTAACATGTCTTGGTAAACCGTAAGAGAGTAGTCGAAGTGTGGTAGTGTAAGACCATTGATGAGTTGCTCGCGCAAATAGAGAGAGAGAAAATGCTTTTCAGTTTCTTTAGAGAGTGAAGAGAACGGTACATGGTTTTGCAGATTTTATTTAAATGATTGGTCCACGCCAAGTGTCATTAAAAATAATTCCAAGGCGAAATGCTGTTTTGTGAAGGGATATAGAAGAGTCCAGAATTTTAAGTGACGGGAGTTCAGTAAAGTTGAGTCGCGAGAAGAGCCTAGACTTTCCAATGATTAGCGTCCGACTTGCTAGGATTAATTTGGAATTCTTGAATCAATCTTGAATCATCCTTCATAGACATCCTTCCAATGGATGCAAGAGATTTAATCTGTAATTTAACCTTCTCTCCGAGAGTGATCCTTTAATATTTTATCTACGCTACTCAGTTTATCATGACAACATTTTACAAATCTAGCTCCTCTACGCTACACGCTATTCAATTTGGAAATTAATCCAACTTCGTGAGGATCCCTTATACTTGCAAATGAGGCCTAACCAACGACAGATAACATTTATCTTTGACCTTTTCATCACATTTACCAAGTACTCTACTGATAAATCCTAATTATTTGTTAGCCTATCCACACATTCCCCGTATGTTTGTCACCCAGGAGAGGTCGTGAGTGAGGGTAACGTCTAAGTATTCCATCGAGTCTGCACATTCCATTTCGGTGTTCCCGATGCAGTAGGCGTTCGGGTGGGAATTGCCCTATCTCAGAAATTTCATCCCTGGGCACTTTTGAGGCCCCACGCCGCCATTCCCTCCCGTTCAAGGTCATGGAGGAGCACTCCATCTCACGGACTTAATATTATGCGATTGACATGCACCCAACATCGTCCACCTCCGTCGAATATCACGGTCAACACTAACACTAATCATCGTGGATGCAGCCATACGGCGCGGATTGTGACAGCTATACCAGATTTCCCCCGCAAGATTAGAGATCGAGAGATACGTGGTGAGTGCACAGATCTCGTACATGCGCCGCAGTCTAAGGACTCTATAGACTTTAATGAATGCTGCCTGTCCCTCTCTCCTCCTCTCATCGGAGGTTCTCGCATTCCGAAAGTGAACCTACGCCACGTGCGGAGGCCTGAAGTTATTTATTCCGAAGCCTTCTTTAATGGAGTACAGAGTCCACTCATCCCAAGTCCGAGCGAGACAGGGGCGGAGGGGGGCGGGGAGGGGCGTGTGCCCCGGGCGACGCACGGGCAATCGCCGCCAAGTGGTGACAATGGACGGGAATACGCCGAGGTATACATATAAACGCAACTACAATAGCAAAGGAAGTTCCCCAATTCTATGGAATTCATTCGACGTGGGTGGAGGTAATCTTGATCATGGGTCGTTGAATGTCGTGGAAACTCCACCCATTCTTTTTATTATGACTCAGAAATGCCCGAAAAACTACAGCTTCTTTCGGCCATTCTATAAACTGAGGACATTAAAGACCGCGTCACTAGTGAGAACAATTTACTGTTCACATGGCGTTCAAATCATTTTCTATAATTATAAACTTCATTAAAAATTCTTGCACTACGTTATATCCGCGAGAAACTAGCAAACACACAACATATATTTCTTGAGAAGATTTTATAGGAAAATCAAAGTCGGTAGCAGATACCGATTTTTAAAAATATGAACTAATACGATACGATACAAATCATTATGTATCACATTTTGGACAAAATATAGAGAGAGTGGGAATAACGCATGCAATATAGCACGTTTCATTAGGGCACCTCAGTTATACACTTAAAAATCCTAACGTACAAATTAGCTACTCGATAATTTTCTCTTTCCTTCTCAAGTATGCATAACCAGGATAGCATTACTTATTACTTGTATTCTGCCGTTTAAGGTAGGCTTCCAATTGGTACACTATACAATAGTACATCAATACATTTCTTTACATATCCTAAAAAACAACACCTGACATCCAACATTATAATAGTGTGCGAGTATATAGTAAATGCGTGTAAAATGAAAGGTAAATAAAATAAAAGGGTAAAATGTAAAATGCGGCCTGCGGGGTAATATGTAGATGTAATAGAACCTTCAACTTCCTTCCTCCCACCATTCCGCCCAACGATTCATATCCTTTCCCTTTCTCGCTTCCTTGCCAGCATTGCCCTTTATCAAAGCCATTAACATTCATCGCGAGAAACTGCCTCATCATCGAGAAACATCAAGAGAAACTGCCTTTCCGACCGCTGGATTTCGATTTCGTATCATATTTAATATTTAGATACATAAACATACGCATTACGTAAGCATTTTATAACATTGCAAAATTCACCGAGGATTCAAAAATAAGCAAAACTCCTTCTCTCACCATCTCCCAGAAGCATACCATAAAGTACGTCTTTTCTGTTTCCCAATTCATTGAATCGTCTTTCCAAACACCTTTGCATCTAGTTCGTACGATCCTTGTTGCATTTCTTTTCATTCCACGACCTACAAGGTTTGTATAAAAAATATCGGCAAACATTTCTTCCTGACGTTTACGTGAAGTGTTGCGTTGAGACCATCGGAGCATTGCGCGCATGATCGCAGATCATATTGGTATTGATGACACATTGAAAGTTTACACCATTATCACAGAAGATTTGGCGATGCGAAAGGTGTACGCTAAACTCTTCCTCCAGAAGGTCTTTGAACGGACGAGCAAGAGCAGAGTCCGATTCCCCAGCCCCCCCTTACAGTCCCTCCGACTTGGCACCAGCAGGCTACTATTTCCTATTTCCCAAAAGTGAAATCCTCCTTCAAAGGACACCAACATGGGAACCTAAGTGCCGTCAAAGAAGCTTGCACTCTTACCCTTAAGGACCTTCCGGAATCCGCCTATCAGGAAGTCTTCGAGTCGTGGTATAGCCGCTCTGGCTAAAGTGTGTCGACGCTCAAGGGATGTACTTGGAAAAATTTTGAGGCATTGCTGCAATGTCTGAAATGGATCGATTTTTCCGAAAATATTCCCTACACTTGTTAAACAAACCTTGCATGCTTAGCTACTTCCCTTTTCGCATTCCCTTCAAAAATGGATCAACATGTTGGCCATTTTTGGCCACATCCACTAAGATGTCTTATCTTGCGATAATTGAAGTTCCTAACCCGTAATGACTGTCGTCCAGCCAATCAACGAATAAAAGATAGGAATTAAAATTTGCACTGGACTAATAAAAATTGGCAATTTTCCACAAAATTAAATTTTTAATACGACCGGTTTCGATGTAACTACATCATCTTCTGGTGACAGTCATAACTCAGTGCCTAGTATATATGCTGAAAAGCTAGTAAGGGGGGGGGGGATTGGTGTGTAGTAAAAACATGGAGGATAGAGGGAGGGGAGGTGGAAGGACGCGTGAGCGACGAGGTGCGGGGGAGGAGAAAGGGGTGGGGAACACAAGTCCGGAGAAAGCCTCGTGGCTGGATGGAGTGGGTGTCCCGTTGTTCCCTCGGAGCGGTACCATAGTCCTAGGGCCGCGGAGAAAGGAGGGATCCACGAGACACCCACTCCATCCAGCCACGAGGTTTTCTCCGGACTTTTTTGTGTTCCCCACCCCTTTCTCCCCCCCCCCGCATGTCGTCACTCACGCGTCCTTCCACCTCCCCTCCCTCTATCCTCCATTTTCCACTACACACCAACCAACCCTCCCCTTACTAGCTTTTCAGCATATATACTAGGCACTGAGTTATGACTGTCACCAGAAGATGATGTAGTTACATCGAAACCGGTCAAATTAAAAATTTAATGTTGTGGATAATTGCTAGTTTTTATTAATCACGATATTCCACCATATCACGACTGAAACGTCTCTTTTTATTAGCACTGGACGTGCGTCCCTAAGGTTATGCTAACTACTAGGCTAACGTTACACCAGGTGATTATGAAATCACGCATAGGCTCAAACAGGGTCCTTAACACACTTGAAAATGCTCCAAGAATCTTACCGCCTTTGATCCCATGACATTCAATATCTACAACATTGTCCATTTCAATTCTGTGCTTGCTTCACAGTCTTTAACACAATTCGAATTTTTATTGGACCTCTTCATTCTGTCTATTCTAGTTCTTCCTTCTGTCTATAAAGAGAAGTCCGACGAAGAACGACGAATGGTGAAGTTTTTTTTCCAAGTGGCCAATACCAAACCATTATTTAAACGGGCGTACTTCAATGTATCTTTTTGGCTTATTATTTGAGAGGAAGAGCGTAACTAGGAGAGATGCGGAACACAACCTTGGGGCAGAATGGTGGAAAATTAGCTGAAGGAGGAGACATTCCTATTTCTGAAAAATCATTTATTACACTGAATTAAATTTTTTATTGAACATGTTTTCCCACGTGGAAATTATTCGATTAGCACTGTCAAAGTACCTAAATAGTATTTCGAAATGGCTAACAAAATGAGGTTAGAACTGAGTCATAAAAAATGCTCCATGGAAAAATTCCTAAAATATCCACCGGTGTTGAGGACAAACTTGCTCGGGTTGATTTAGAAGTGGTTGATAACAAGAGCTAGCAGATTCAAGGACTCCTCCACTCGGACAACACGGGATAATAACTGTAGAGATAGGGCCAATAAGAATGATACTTACCACACAACGTCTAGGGACTAAATACGTGTAGTTTCAATTTTATGCATCCACTCCCAACTTATTTCATATGTTTTGTTGATAAATTTGTTTCCCGCACGACCGCGTAGACTTTAAATAACAATTACGTAGAGCATGTCAAGAGGGTAATCCCATAACTAAGACCTCAAATTTCATTAGAAATAGAAAGAAACGTTAATTTCCAATAATTGATGCATCACTTTGAACCTTAGGCATTCTCCCATTTTTTCATTGAATCTATATTTCGGTCGATGCCTTTTTGTAGGTGCAGGGACAGTTTTTGAGCGCCAACCTCATACGGCGCCCCCACAATGGTGTTTCTCCCCATCATGTCATTGATGAAGCGCCACAGCTCCTCTCTCACCTCGTCGCGGTTGCTTGGTGCACGTGACGAAACCTGGGTGGAGCTCCACACCCGAGTCCAAGCTGGAACCACGTGAGTGGTGCCATTCCTCTTTGCCCAAGCCGTCAGAAAATTCAAATAACACAGTGTGCCGGCAAAATTATGAAGAATCGAAACGGGATACTATTGCTGGTCGACTTCACGGCTCCTGGGATCACAATAAACGCCGACAGGTGTCGTGAGAGACTTGAATTACTCTGACGGGCGATTCAGAACCGGACGAGAGGAATGCTGACCAAGTCTTCGCCACGACAACACTCTCGCCCCAGCGTCGCCCGCCCCTCTTCCGCTACGACAGCAGTTCGGACGGACGGAACACCTTCCTTTCCCGCCCTCCCTGTGACCCCGACCTGGCACCCGAAAAATGCAGGAAGTGGTTTAGTGTGGCACCTCACTCAAAGAACTCCGCGCGTTGAGTAATTCGCATGACGAGTGAGGAGGAGAGGGAGGGGGATTTCCAGGATTGCCTGCTGCTTCACCCTTTGTGGTCAGCGCTCGGTCTGCCAGTTTCTCGGATGCCGTTAGGATTTACGTATTAGAAGAGTAATGGGTGAATGAGATGAAAAGGCCCAATATCTTTCGCTGGCTAGGTCTCGTTTAGAATATGCTGCAAGTATATGGAATCCTCACTAAGTTGGATTAATTGCCGAAATTTGAAGGACGTCTCAATAGCAGTGATGTATTATTAACCACATCCTACTACGATGCGAGAGGTCATGTCAATAAAATTAGAGAGATTAAGTGTAGAACAGATAAATTTAAGATAATATTCCACGAACGATAGGGGATTAGAATAACATTGTCCGATCGCGGTTGGGTCATGTTTGGGTCAAAATTAGCCCGGTGTGTATTCACTCCCCGCCACACACCCGAGTGGTGGATTGCAGAGTACATAAATAAATATACGTATATCTTACTGCCATCAGTGATCACAAATTTTTCTAAATTGTTTTCAGTCATATTATTTGTGATTTTTATGCTAGGTTTACTAATATTTTGTGCATACTTTTGAAAATGTCCCCAAGGAAAAAACAGCAAGAAAACGTGGGAACGAGGCGTGAGCGCAGATGATCTAGCACACAATCAGTCCAAATCAACGAGTTGAACTCTCCTCAAGAACCTGACAAGATTAAGGAAATAGATGATTCGAAGGGGGTGACAAGAACATCTACGCAACGGTTTCGTATTCTCAACGATGTTTTAAGGACGCTTCAAATACGGATACCTGAAAATTAATTGAAATGGGACACTGTTAATGAGGATATCATTTGTGAGAAGGCGAAAGTGATTTACGCCGACCTCATCAAGGCGACGCCAGGGTCATCAACGGCCGAAGAAGTATTTGAGGGAAGCCGTGGGTTGTTCGAGAAGTTTAAAGAGAAAACCGGCATCCATAGCGTTGTGATGCACGGTGTAGCAGCAATCTCCAACCCAAAGGGCAGCAGAGGGCTTCATCGGTGACTTTAAGAAGCTCGTACCTGCTGCAACAGGGCTTTTATTGTAATAAGACAGGTCTCGCCTGGATAAAGATACCGAAGAAAACCTAAATAACAGCATAGGAGAATGCACTGTCGGGCCACAAACCAAACAAAGGCCTTATTAGACTGCCAATGTATTATGCCAATGCAAGCAGCGATAGAAAAATTGTTCCTAGTTTACCATTCAAGAGCACCACGAGACTTCAAAGAGTGTGAACTCCCGACTAGCAGGCCAAATGTGATGTGGAAGTCATTGGAAACTATCGCACCGTACATTAGAAGCATCACCCTAATGAGACACTACAAATTTATTTAGTTATAATTCTGTGTCCCTTTATCACGATACTTTGACGGGTCAGCAAAAACAAATGTCTCTAGACAGCCTTCTAGTAAAAAAGAATCAGGAACATATCATTAATAATAAACTATTTCTTTCAACTCTTTTTTATTTTCTACAAATCGAACGCATTCTAGGTTGGTTGAGGATGATTCACTATCGTCTCAACATACTCTCCAATTACGCAAAGAAGGTGCTGTGATTACCCGAGTGTTCCAGGGCGTGTTTAATGGCAACACACCCATCATGCACTGCTCTACACGTTCCCTACCACCGATGGCGTGCGCGTACAAATATTCCCCACATTACGCTATTTTAGTCCAACAGAAGACGGCTTACGCAAGTCATGAATCTAAACCGAAATTCTCATTATCTAGAATATCTTGGAGGTTGGGAGCATATTGTCAAGCTGAAAACATCGGATCAACTTCTACTCACGCAAATCTTCACTCAGCACAAGATTAACAACGACAATAATGAATATATTAAAATGTGTGCGATTTCTGTTCTGGGTGAAGTATATCTTGGACACAAGAAGAGAGTGAAGGACACTTCTAATTACCCAATGCTTCCTCATGGATGCAGAACCTCTACTTCAGCACCACTTCCTCCGGGTATTTATAATATCTACGCATTCTGGGACGATTCAACAGGATTCGAGAGAACACTGATATTTTCAGCACCATTATCCAAACGACTGAGGTCGTGAGTTAGTACCACTCGGCCTCTTCTTGCCGCAGTATGAATGCGGAGCTTGAATGTAATGGTCACCCGATACGTAAACATTGAAGGATTAAACATTATCCATGATATAAAATAAGCAAAATAAACTATGATCACCTTTAGTAAAAATAAAAGTGAATCCCCTCATGACCTCGAGGAGTTGTTTGGAGGGACGCAGAGGTAATATGGAACGAGCTTCAGCTTTGAGCAGATCACGAAAGTAAAAATGTTTACTTGACCGGGATTTGAACACCGGATCTTCCACTTGACGTGCTACCGTTACACCACCGAGGAAACTTAATTTACCTTGAGATCTGCGATGTTTTTAAGACGCCCAAGTGCTCCGAATCATTTGCCAAAGGAAGGCTTTAGGGAGCTGTTCCACCCACCAAAGGAGAAATAGACAATACACACAAGAAGAGGGGACAGTTGGTTAGAAAGCATATAGTATCATATAGAATAGGAACAGTACGTTTCGTGGCACGCATAGCCAGAAGAAGAGATGAGCCACATTGGCCAGATACACATGCAAATACGAAGTCCCGCCATACGGCGCACAAATATTCATTCCGCCCGGCAAGTGGAAGATCCGGTGTTCAAATCCCGGTCAAGGAAACATTTTTACTTTCGTGATCTGCTCAAAAACCGCCTTCCCCACATGTCCTGTGTTCGCCTTTTATGTGTTTTCCTATCCCCTTTCCTTATACCTATTTCTATGTTTGAATGAATATATATATATATATATATATATATATATATATATATATATATATATATATATATGTGTGGAGGGAGTTGATGACGGGGACGTTGAGTAGGGATGTTAAGACAAGACTCGTAAAAACTCTAATATGGAGTGTAGCTATGTACGGCGCGGAAACATGGTCACTGGAGGATAGACGTAGATTGGAGGCTTTTGAAATGTGGGTGTGGAGAAGAATGGAGAAGGTGAAATGGACCAAAAGGAAAACAAATGAGGAAGTACTGGAGATGGTTTGTGAGGAGAGGGGTTTGTTGAAAGAAATCTTATGGAGGCAGGAAAAATGGATGAAAGGCGTATTGAGCGGTAGTGGAATGTTGAAGAAGGTAATAGAGGGGAAAATGTTAGGCAGGCGAGGAAAGGGCAGGAACAGGATAGGGACGTTGGATGGGATGAAGGGAGGAAGGAAGTACACCGAGATGAAGAGAGACCTGATGTAGCTTAGGTTGCTGGATTGGGTTTTGTTTGGAGTTACAAAATGTTTATTTGATAGTTGTGTCCATTTAAAAACCTACCTTAACCGGTAGATTACCTAATAATAATAATAATATATATATATATATATATATATATATATATATATTCATTCAAACAGAAATAGAGATAAGGAAAAGGGGATGGGGACACATGTAAAGGACGAACACATGAGAGGTGGGGAAGGCAAAATTGAGGAGATTACTAGCGTAAAAATATGTCCTTGACCGAGGCTTGAACACCGGATCTTTCAACTTGCCAGGCGGATGCTGTAACCCCTGGAGCTATCGAGGAAATTTACTTTACCCTGAAATATGTAGCCTTAAATGTAGCCAAATGCCCCGACTCTTTGGCCAAGAGATGGCGTCAGGGAGATGTTTCACCCACTAAAGGAGAAATACACAAAACACATATGAGGAAAGACAGTAGGTAAGCAATCAGTGGGTTACCAAACCGACCTTCGGGTTAAATACGTACTATGTTTATGGTTTTTTATGTGCATGTATATGCACACTTTATATTGTTAATTTTGTCCAAATTACTCGTAAGTTGTGTAGAGCTCACTATGAGTACTAGGAGATCAATATGTTCTCTGCAATCATCAAACAAAGATAAAGAAATATTTCTTTTATTTATGCTTACAAAATCCCTTATTAAGCACGGAAGGACGAATAATGGTGGAAAACAGCGTCCAGTATGAATACCGCATGAAAACGAATTCGTTTAAAAGTCGTCTTATATGACATTTTTGAATTATTTATGCCGACATGCAACCAACAGACAAATTGGATAAAAAGAGTTCATTCATGTAAGCAAAATTTAGCCCAGATCTAATGGCTATGAGTCCTTTAAAATCTTCTTATTATAAGTCGTAATTCGGGAATGATATCCGAATCACTAAACAGATTGACGAAAACAGAGTGAACGGTTCGAGAGCAAGAGAGAGATCGAGAAGGTCAAAAGGTGAACGCGGTCGAAGAGAGACAAAACACGAGAAACGGCAGATTATCTGAGGAAAGAGGCATGTACAAAGCGCATGGGAGTGGTGTGACGGCCGACGGGAAGAACATGGCCGAAGGCGAGCGTCGATGTTTCCATCTTGCAGTGAAACGCAATACCGCGACTGCTATTCCTTTCCTTTCTTACGAGTGCTACCTTAATTAGTTTTTACTGGGTTAGAGTCCTGGATTATTATTGCGGAAATTTGGCAGTTGGCCGCCAGTGTTTGCGGATCGTTCGTTTCCGAAACCTCGAAGGCGGCCTGCGAAGGTGACCTCGTTGGGCTATGTAATGAACCGGTTATTATAATTAGAGGTGCCCTACCAAATCTTGCGTGAAATTGGGCAGAACCGGGAGAAAACCTCATAAAATGCTCAAGGAAGCCAATGGTGATAACGACATGGATAGATCGGGTGTTTAATAAGGTGCCAGTTGTTTCGGGAGGGCAGAAAAGATGTTGAAGACGCCGAAGGTTCAGGACGCCCTTCGACTACCAAAAGGGACGAAAATCGTGCAAGAGTGAAGGCTTTGTTGGACAGGGCTCGCAGATTTAGTGTTTACATGGTTTATATGTCCCACCAGACTTGTTCCTTTTCCTTCAACTCAGATCCGTTCTGAAAGGTCGTCACCACTGCTCGGTGGAAGTGCTATAAGAGGCCGTGACGGGGGAGCTTAGCAGCATTCCAGGAGCCGCCTTCCAGAAGGCGTACGAGGCGTGGAAAACCCGCTGGCAGCGGTGTGTGGACGCACAAGGGTGCTGCTTCGAAGAATTTTGAGTGGATGTTTCAATTCTGGCAATGCATTTTTTAATCGACCCATTCCTACTACTTTTGGGACAGACCTTGAACGTCCCTCCTTAAGGGATCCACCTATGATTTCCAGCCACCCTCCGAAGGCACGCAGAAGAACGGACGCCGCCCCTCTTCCCGCCACCGCATTCCACGGCCTGCCGCCGCGCCGTGACCGACGGACGCCACACCATAAGGAGTGAGAGTGCTGCATCCAACCCCCCCCCCCCCGACCCAGCCTTTCGGTGCACGCGCGGGAGACGCCTCGGTCGAGATATTCCGCTGACCCCTCTCCCCTTTGGTCAGCAAAAGTGGCAGCGAAGACTCTTTGACCCCTTCCCCCACCACCGACACAAGATGAAGTGTCGGTCCGACATTGATCTTTGAATTCCACGTCCTTTGTCACAAAACGACCAATTCTTCTAAACGTAATCCCGAAAGCGAGCCTACGGGTACAAATGAAATTGGGCGACTCCATCCTTCGTGGGGGCGCGAAGACGATCAGGTCGGGTCTCCCCTCCGGGGGGATACCTCATGGAAGGGAGTCTGATTCCCATTAATTAAAATCATCGGTTTGTTTTGTAGTCAAACCCAAAACACAAAAACGTAGAGAAATGCCATTCATTCGGGCAACAGATTAATTGTTACGTTTATGTTCAGCAAAAAATTAAACACCCAATTAAAACGTTTTCAATGGGTACAGGACAAAATAAAACTGATAATTCGCCTGAACTTCGATGGTGCTTCTCAATTTGCCTCTGGTTCGTCATGCATTTTTGATCGAGATGATTCCGACTGAATATTGCACTTTTGGAAATGCCACGGCGATATACGTGCCAAGCTGTCTTTTAGCGGAGGCACATTTGTGAAAATTTATGTTTTAGGGATAATGGGAGGCCATCTTCTGAGGTGAGACTTTTCAGTGCATTTGTCAATTCATCCCTGGTCCCTGAAACGCCTTCAATTCAACCGACCCTGGGAGTTTAATGAACCCTTTTATCAATTTAAGGACGTACGCTTTCAATATTTTTGGCCAATGCCACTCAATCTGCTCGCCAATTTTGCTGACAATTCCCGCAGCCTACGGTAGCGGCCAACCGGTCAACAATTAGGTGCACGCGACAAAGAAACTGGACTCACTGCAGAATGGCAAAGAAATATAAATCAATATTTATGAAGAAAATATGAAAAATCGAACAGAGTACCGTGAACATCACAATACACCAAAATACAATGATAAAAGTTTTTATGAATTTGCAGGTTGTAACAGATATAATGAGTGATGTACACAGATAAAATTATGTTAATTTCTCGCGATTCATGAGATGGGAATTCGATTTTAAATGACAAGTGGAACAAAACTTTCCTTAAAATAGAGTCACTTTTAGCTCTTCGATACTGTTAACAGTCCGATGTAAAGGCCAAAAAGTGCTGTTTTCGGACTAAGAATAACTAAGTAAGTAAATAAATGCATAGAAAATGTATTAATTATGGTTTATGTGAAATGCTCGATTACTGCCAGACGCTTTCAATAGATGGAATGAAGCTCTGATCTTACATTGCGAAAATCAAAACTGAAAAACAATAATAGCAAGAAAGTTGACCTTAAGTCGATTCCAGATCAATGCATATATCGTTGCCGGAGGAGGTGCGAACATTTTTCAATATCCGAAAATGTACATCTAAGGGCACTCCCCCACATAGGTTTCAGATTTCTTTCACTGCTACATGTTTTCTGTTTATTTTTCTAATCAAATCATTAAAACCGCGATACTAAGAGGTAATTTATATAAGAGGCCTTACACATTCGTTTACTTCATGCCTTCCATCTTCAAGTTAGAACCGTTCCGCTATTTCTTCCGGAAGGTAACAAGATGGCTGATGGCAATTTCAAGATATGGCTAACAATGCCCAAGAAATGATCATTATCATAGATGAGGAGAAGAAATACAGAGACAATGCGAAACAAGAAATTGCTCCCACTTGCCTTAAATCCTGTTCATAAACGTATAAATCATACGAGACGACGTCAGATGGATCTAGAGAGGAATTTAAATAATGCTAAGAAAATCCTCGTGAAATATGATTCCATCGCCTTCTTGCTCAGCACTCCAGATTTTTCCATGGACAGGTAAATAAAAAAGTCACGCTTGCGAAATATAAATGCAAAACATAGAACTGACATTCGTGGACACAAACCAACTCGACGCGGGAGAACTGATTGACCGGTGACCGCTGGAGGCGCGGCAGGGAGCCAGGGGGAGGGATGGGGCCGCCGGCCTGGTTCGGAGGGAAGGAGTACCCCTTCGCCCTCTCCAAATCGGAGCGGCCCCTTCCTCGGCCCAATTGGCACGCGCCCAGGGAGAGGGACAACGGGGAGAAGGGCCCCCTCGATCCCAGGGCCAGATTTTACTTTTAACTCTGGGGGGAGGGGCGGGGGGCAGAGGCGGTCCTCCTCCCCCCTCGGGGGGCGAATTTCAAACGCGGAACCAAACTCAACCCTCACCTCACCCTAGAGAAACATGACCAATAAAATGATTGTGTAAACAGCATAATTGGGGTAAAATGCACAACGAAATATTATTTTCAAAAAACAAACAATTATTGCTTTATTTTATGCATAGATATTTTAGTACGCTCTAAGCTAAGGAGTGTGGTATGGGGTGAATACAAACCAGAATAACTAATAATTTTGACCCGAATATAATTACCCCTAACGCGGTCGGACAGTGTTCTTCTGATCCCTTATCGCTCAAGGGAAAAATGAAATCTTAAACCTATCTGTTCTACACTTAATCTCTCTAATTTTATTAACATGTTCTCTCCTACCGTAGTACGATGGGTTTATTAAAACATCACTGTTAAAGAGACGTCCTTCCAATTTATGCAATTCAATCTGTAATATGACCTTTGCTCCGTGAGTGATTCCCAGCCTAGCTGCTCTAATGTTATCATTACAACGTTTTACATATCTAACTCCTCTGCGCTGCACGCGATCCAATTCGGCAATTGATCCAAATTTGTGAGGATCCCATAACCTAGCAGCATATTCTATTTGAGGTCTAACCAAAGACAAATAACACATCTCTTTTACCTTTTCATCACATTTACCCAGTACTCTTCTAAAAAAGCCGAATTTTTTGTTAGCTAATTGGGGCGGTGGGTTAATTAAGGGTATTCAAGTTATTCTACGTTCGATGAATTAATAAATCAATACATCGATTCTCTAGGAAGCTTCATTGATTGATTACTTACAATCTGTCACAGGCTATGCAGAACCACGCTTTATCAGGGAACAGAGCAGTCATTTCAAATAATAGCGGAGTGAAAAATGCAACCTCGCGAGTAGGATGAAACATGGACCTCATTTTAGTCTTTAAAAAAGTTCTTCAGAATTACGCACGCACATAAAACACACACCGTGAACCGATTAATGATTTAGGTTACAGTCAACTTTTTAGATTAAGGGTGGTCATAAGTATTGGCAAGCCTGTTATCTGTGCTGTCCAAGGTTTTTTTAAATGCGAACATTTCTTGAAGAGAAAAAGAGCCTCACAAAAAAGATATCTACGAGTGATAGTTATCATAGAAGCACTGTAAACGGAGAGGACAATACAAAATACTACGAGGTCTCAAGCGAGAAAAGATATGGCGTGAAGCGATTGGAAAGGTGTCTCCGAAGCGCTCACAGGCGTTTAACAGCAAGAAATTTAACATCAGGCCATTATGTGGTGGAGAGGCGAGTTCATAAAGGTGAGCCCCCAATTTAGTTCGCTGCCGATGAGCCAGCTGCTACCTATGGTCACATTATATCTGCATGACTGCATGCTAACCTCCGACTACCCTTACGTTAGTCCAGCTCGTATTCTGTGTCTTGTACACCTGGATACGGGAATGGACCAAACCTCTTGAAATATACCGTAACCATTGTATCTTAAATCAAGGAGCCTGAAGTAGTCTTCAAGTTTTAGTGTATCGATAGGCAATTTACACACGTGCCCAGCGATATCTCGAATTCTAATTTGGACTTAAGATTTGACCACGTATTATACACATATTATAAAAACAATAAACATAGTACTCAACCCGATGGTCGGTTTAGTAGATGATGGCAGAGTTCACCCAGTACTAAGCCCGACGGCGTGTTAATATTCACGCATCGGGGTGGGGGGGGGGGCAGTTCCTTTCCCTGGGCCGGTTATGGTTTCCCAGGATGATCTGGTAACCGAAAAATCACGTAACTTGGGTGGAGCTGCAGGTACCCGGAGTGCCGTGCCCGGCAATCGAACCCGGGGCCCTCCGGTCAGTAGTCCAACGCTCTACCCCATGGACTACCGCGACCCACACACACATACACACACTTCCACATCATCTATATCGAGTATATAGATGATGTGGAAGTATACAAGAGAGCAATATAATGTTTGGAAGGCACAATAGAACAGAATAAAATAGATAAACACGTAAAAGGAAACTCACATTGCAGACTGCTTGAGCTTTCGGGCTACTCTGAGGCCTTCATCAGATCAGACTGCTGGCCTGACTGACGACTTCTTCAGGTCAGGTCTGACCTGAAGAGTCTTAACTAATCTTCCGAGGAAGACGGAGCACCATCCCGTCGAAATTATCAAGAAATAACGTGTGTTTCTTTTATGTGTCCTCATATTGTGTGTTGCTGTCTAAGTTTTTTATTTAACACTTCCGTGTTACGAGGAGTATTATTAAAGTAAGTACCGTTTGCTTATATTTAAATATTGGCGCTTCAGAACACAGTTTTGCTCCTGCAGCGCCATCTACTAATTCATTGAGACGCTATAGCAGCATTTGTTTTGTTTCAGAAGTCGTTTGCTTGTCCGTGCATGCAAACAACAATGTCCGCGACAATCGTTGATCCCGCCAGCTGTGAAGTGCGTTCTGTCATACGATTCTTGTATGCAAAAGGATTGTCCGCTGCTGAAATTCATCGGGAATTATGCCTAGTTTATAAACCTACAGTTATGAGTGAAGGAAAGGTTAGACAATGGTACTGTGATTTTAAAAATGGACGAACAAATGTCCATGACGAAGAGCGAAGTGGTAGGCCCAGTATTCTGACCGATGAAATTGTTTCGCAAGTGGAACAAAAACTGCGATGTGATCGTCGATTGACAATTAATGGCCTGGCTGAACAATTTCCTCAACTTGGACGCACTACTGTCTACAATATTGTTACGGAAAACCTCGGATACCACACATTGCGTGCAAGGTGGGTACCGAAAATGCTCACCGACCACCACAAAGAGCAAAGAATGTCCAGTGGTCGAGAGTTTTTGGGTCGCTGGATACTCTTTGACCACCCACCGTACAGTCCTGACATTACACCCAGCGACTACTTCCTATTCTTGCACTTGAAACAGTGGTTCGGTGGACAACGTTTCGAAACCGAAGAGGAACTCAAGAATGGCGTTGTCGATTGGTTCAGCCCTCAGGCGGCGAGTTTCTACGAAGAGGGGTTAAAGAAGCTGGTGCAGCGGTACGAAAAATCCTTAGAAGTGAGCGGCGATTATATAGATAAGTGAGGTAGGTTTGTAGCTAACTAAAAGTGCCAATAAAATGTGTTTCATATGAGTGTATTTTTTCCTGTGACCAAACGGGCTTTACTTTATGAACAAGCCTCGTACTTCGAAGAAATCATCTATATATTTTTCTATATTTTCTATCTATATTTTAATAAACATTTTTTGCATAATCCCTACTTTTTATACGAAATGTTGTTAATTATTAATTGAAGCAATCGATTAAGTTTTAAAATTCATTCTAAGACCACCTTCCGTGTCCTCTTAAACTCTGAAAACCACTCGACCGGACGTCGAGGGATCCAGGTTCAAATCCCAGTCAAAGCGAATGATTTTTCATCGTTCAGTTTAACATAAAAAATTCTGAGAGCAAAATTTGGCCAACAACGCTTCTTCATACAAAATAATAGTTCCTGCCCTCGAAGAAGACACTTATCTGCATTTGTTTTGGGCGCAACAGCTTTTTCCGGGGGCCGGAGTGGCAGTAAACCACCAGGTAGGCCTCCGCTCAAACGCGCCCCTAGGGTCTTCAAAATCTTCTTCTTGGGTACGCAGGGAATGGGAATTTTACCCCCTCCCTCCGGAGTCACCTTATGCACCACACTGCTCTAATGGGCCAACTCCACACGTAGGCCGCGCCATGTGGGGATAAGCACCATTAGACGAGCTCCACCCTCGGGCGCCCGCCACAGCATCCCTCCGGAGGATGGATGCTTCATATGGGCCAGTTGATGCCGGGGACGAAAGCGGACAAGCCGGGACTCGAAGGGGAGAGAAGGGATTCCTACCTCGCGTCCCGTCCTCCCGGATGGCTCTCTGTCCTCCGCTTCCCTGGGGCTCCGCCCCGCTGCCTCTTGACCCTGGGGGTGGGGTGGGGGTGGTTGCCGTCGTATTTGGTCTCCGCGGGCGCTCAGCACTCCACGGGCACCTGCGGACGGCGAGGGGCTATCAGCGGGCGGACGGGAATCGTGGCGACGAGATACACGAGGGCTGACCAGAGAGTAACTTTCTACGTTTCGGCCTACCGCAGCGGTGTGTAGAGCTAGAGGCACCATCTTGGTGTCTAAACGTCCCTACGCTCAGTAAGTATCCTCTGCGGTATTTAGTGGACTGTGGTTCTTCTACTTTGCTCACATTGCGAACTGTTAAAATGTGCACTGCAATAGAAAATCACAATGCGAGTTTGTGAAGTGCGATCTGTGATCAGGTTTTTACTGTAAAAAATCAACAAGCCATTTGAAAGTCATTGGCAATTTTGTGAAGTGTACGGAGATGGAATAGCGAGTGAAGGCGGAGTGAGGCAGTGGTGCATTCAGTTCAAAAATGGCCACAGCACCAATGTTCACGACGAGGACCGCAGTGGTCGGTCTAGCCTTGTGACAGATTCACTGACGTGAATATCAACAAAAAAATTCGTGAATAATGCCGATTTACGATTACGGATCTCTCGCAATACGCGAATTGTGACCCAGCGCGTTGACAGAGACGAATAATTGCAAGCTGGTGAACCGATATGATGAATGTCCAGATTTGAATGGCAACTATGGAGAAAATTACCCTAAGAATCTGCCTTTCAAATAAATATAATAACATTTTGTCTTGTCGCTAGGTTAATATTGTATTTCAAAACGTAAAATAATTTCAGGACGGCTCTCGCTAACAACTCGCGGGATTCTCTAATGCAGCGAACATTTCAAAAGTTCGCAGTGAGCAAAGCAGAAGAACCACAGTCTGCTTCCTACCCCAGTACTGAGTGATGGGACATTTGGACACCAAGATGGTGGCTCTAACCCAACCCACCACTACGCTAGGACGAAACGTAACTTTCATGACAGCCCTCGCATACATAATCATGCACACATTGGTACAACATCGAAACCATCAAGACCAAAATTAAACACGAAACAATTATGAACAAATCTAAGAAAGAAATATAAAAATATAAGCGATGATGTGCTAAGTAAAAACGAGTGATTTGATTGACGGATGATTACCGCTGGCTCCGTTCCGAAACGAACGACTCCAATGGAACTTTCGTTACTGGAGTATCGAGTGAAACGACTGTCGTATTTCTCCTCCGATTAGCCCCCAGGGGTAGAGGACAGGTGTGGTGCGAAAATATGACGGCAATGGAACCCTTTTCTTTTTGTTAATACTGTAACAACTGTTACACTCCGAGAAGTCTTTTGCAGATCGATAAAATCCAAATTTTTATCATTCCGCGGGCAATTTGTTTTCCCTTCCTCAATTGCGTTACATTAGCCCCGCTGTCTAGGTCTTCAACTTACCGTTTCCAATTTATATACCCTATATTTCTCATTTCGGTCTCTCTTGGATTTCTTCCAGCAATCCACTCTCCTCCCTCGCCATACCCAGCAATTCCTCATTTGTTTTCCTTTCTGTCCACTTCATCTTTTCAATCCTCCACGCCCACATTTCAAAAGCCTCCAAATCTACTCCTATTTTCTGCATTACATTCATTAATTCTACTCCATTCACTCTAACAAACGCCTTCTGGAAATCTACGTAACGGTCTCTCATTGTATTTTATGTTCTCCTCTCGATTGGTGATCTTTTTACTGCAATGGCATCACGTCTGCCTCTCCCCTTCCTGAACCCAAACCGATCATCCCCTAAGAAATTATTTGCCCTGCTCTCCATCTTCTTGTTGATGATCTCATATGTGTGTATACAAATATACATATACCGTAAAAACCTTTATATGGAGCGTATGGAGCGTAGCTACTTACAGCGCGGAAACATGAATTGGAGGCTTTGGAAATGTGGGCGAGGAGAAGAGAGGGAAAGGTGAAATGGACCGAAAGGAGAACAAATGAGGAAGTACTAGGCATGGTGGACGAGGAGAGGGGTTTGTTGAGAGAAATCCTATCGAGGCAGAAAAAATGGATGAAAGGCGTATTGATCGGCAGTGGGATGTTGAAGACTGTAATAGAGGGGAGAATGCTAGGCAAACAAGCAAATGGTAGGAACAGGATATAGATGCTGGACGTGATGAAGGGAAGTAAGTAAGTACTATATAGAGATGAAGGGGGCTTGTTTTAGAGTAGGATGCTGGGTTGTTTTCTTAGGAGAGCCAAGATCATAATTTCGTAGTTGTGTCCATCCAAAAACCTACCTTAACCGGTAGTTTACCTTTTATATAAAATGAAATATATGATTTCTTCGAAGTAACACGGAAGTGTTAAATAAAAAACATAGAAACACAATATGAGAAAACATAAAAGGAATACCCACACGTTATTTCTTGATAATTTCGACGGGATTGAGCTCCCGTCTTCCTCGGAAGATTAGTTAGAACTGTCTTCTGTCATGGCTGCCTGGGCTGCTGGCAAGATTAGTTAGGGCTGCCTGAAAGTTAGTCCTAACTAATCTTCCGAGGAAGACGGGACATCAATTTCGTCGAAATTATCAAGAAATAGCGTGCGAGTGTTCTTTTTAAGTGTTCTCATATTGTGTGTTGATATATATATATATATATATATATATATATATATATATATATATATATATATATATATATATATATATATATATATATATATATATATGTAGGTTTTCGGATGGACACAACTATCAAATAAATATTTTGTGACTCCTACGAAAACCTACTCTACATCAGGTCCCTCTTCATCTCTGTCTACTTCCTTCCTCCCTTCATCCCGTCAACATCCCTATCCTGTTCCTGCCCTTTCCTCGTTTGCCCAACATCCTCCCCTCTATTACCTTCATCAACATTCCACTACCGCCCAATACGCCTGTCATCCATTTTTCCTGTCTCCATAGGATTTCTCTCAACAAACCCCTCTCCTCACAAACCATCTCCAGTACTTCCTCATTTGTTTTCCTTCCGGTCCATTTCATCTTCTCCATTCTTCTCCACACCCGCATTTTAAAAGCCTCCAATCTGTCTATCACCTCCTGCTTCAGTGACCACGTATATAGCTACGCTCCATAACAGAGTTTTTACGAGTCTTGCCTTAACATCCCTACACAACGTCCCCGTCATCAACTCCCTCCTCTTTGAGAAAGCCTCCTTGCCTAGCACAATTCTTCTCCTTACGTCTGTACTACTTTGACCGTATTGGTCCAAACCACTTCCGAGATATGTAAACTGTTCTACCTGCTCTATTTTTCCCCTCCTATTGTAATGTTTAGCTTAGCCTTTTTCTTTCTGGAAAATCGCATAACCTTTGTTTTATTAATGTTGATTCTCATCCCATATCTGTCGCACTGAACCTCCAATTCACTCAGCAATGCTTGCAACCCCTTGGTTGACTGATCAACTAATGCTTGGTCATCAGCAAACCTAACCGATTTTACGAATTCCCCTCCGACTTTCATTCCTACCTCCAGTTCTTCCCATGCCTCTTTAATCATTTCCTCCACATATAGTATACGTTGAACAGCACCGGTGACAATGGGCAAACCTGCCTTACACCTCTTCCTAACACTGCCCATCCCGACTCTCCGTTCCCCGCTCGCACCTGAGCAGTCTGAGACATGTACAGGTTGCGGATCAGTCTCCTGTCCCTCCAATCCATTCCTATTTTCTGCAATACATGCATTAATTTTTCCCAATTCACTCTATCAAACGCTTTTTCGAAATCTACGAAACAGGCAAATACATCATGATTGTATTCTATATTCCTCTCGATTAGTGATCTCATTACTGCAATGGCATCACGCGTACCTCTTCCTTTCCTAAACCCAAACTGATCATCCCCTAAGTAATCATTTGCCTTACTCTCTATCCTTTTGTTGATGATCCTGAGAATAACTTTAGCTGCCTGGGATATCAAACTTATTGTTATGTAATCCTCACATCATGTAGCCTTTACCTTTTTTGGAATAGGAACTAACACTGATTTCACAAAATCCTCCGGCCAGGTTCCTTCTTCATAGATACTACGAATCAGTCCATATAATCTCCCTCCCATATTTTCCTAAACATTTCAACAGTTCCACAGGAATGTTGTCTACCCCCACGGCCATATTAGCTTTCATCTCCTTTAATGCTCTTTCTATTTCATCGTCGAGTATGCCTGGACCTAAGCTATCTTTTTCTACGCCATGTTACTTTTCTATGTCTAACCTTGTCGGCCTAAGTTCTCTGCCATACATTGTTATTATATATATATATATATATATATATATATATATATATATATATATATATATATATATATATATATATATATAGCAGTCTGACCTGAAGAAGGCTTCGGAGTAGGCCGAAAGCTCAAATAATCTACATCTACATAAATTTCCTGCGAGCCACCAAAAAGGTGTGTGGCAGGGGGGTATCTACAGTGTGTCATTTTACGTGTTATCTGTTTTATTCTGTGCTCTATTGTGCCGTCCAAAAGTAAAATTGCTCTCGTGAGTACTTCGAAAATGACGCTCTCCGGCGACGCACAAACACTAAGATAATAAATATAACACACACAGAAACATAAAAGAAGGACACTTACAGTGGATATTTACGTTTCGACGGCACGGCCGTCGTCATCAGAATCGGCCGTGCCGTCGAAACGTAAATATCCACTGTAAGTGTCCTTCTTTTATGTTTCTGTGTGTGTTATATTTATTATCTTAGTGCTTGTGTATATATATATTATATATATATGTATATATATATATATATATGTATATATATATGTATATATATATTATATATATATATGTATATATATATATATATAAATATATACATACACATATATGTATGTATAACCGATTTACCGACTCAACACAACACATTTTGCTTCGACCATATCCTTCCCCAAAATTTGGAAAAAATAAACTTGTATTAATTTTACCCAATATCCCGGTCTGCCCGGATGATTTGTCAACCTGTATGGAAATGGCCTCCGGGACGGACGGGCGTACATCATATTTCTTTCCTCTGGCATAATTGTCGGTTATAAGAGAAGCGTGTTTAAGGATTCTAATGGTAGTCTCAATCCATTTGTAAACTGACATACTTATTCTTTCTCCAACACTTTCACCTAAAGTAAAATAGCCAAGCGTGGCGCGCTAACACCCGCTGCCACATGCTCTCGGAGCGACTCACAGAAGAGGTCACGTGCCCCCGGCTGTTCCAGCATGTCAAGAAGTGGTTCCCTGCCGACTCGACGTTTCGCAAGCGGGCGCCTTGGCCTTCTTAATGACACTGGACGAGAGTGGGCTGGCTCACAGCGCCCTGAGAGAGGGAAACTCCAATGGTAGGGCACTAATACTGATGATTTCCAGCAACATTATCGTTACATCTACGGATATTCCTGGGGAATCTCTATTCAATTGCCAATAAACATGACGTGTAAACAGTAACTATTTGCACCTGGAGCATCCTAAAACAAGCTCCTATTTACTATCCTGTGTGGATCGCCGATGTTTTCGAGGGCAAGTTATCTAAAATGGTTATTCTTAGTTTGTTATACTTACAAACCATTTCCAAATTAATGAATCCATTTAATGTGCTAAATACGTGGGAAGTGAAGTTGAAGAAAGTGATATTTTAATGGAATTGATTTTAAATATGTAGATGGCAATGCCGTCACAGCAGATAATTGGGAATGTAAGACGCCATCTTTGAAGGCTTCTGTGAAGTCGTCCAGGAACAGCTAATTCCCAATTTTCCCTTCCGCAGTAGCGTCTTCGATTAGCTGCTCGCAGTTTCTCCTTTACTCACATCTACATAAATATCCCGCGATCCCCCAAAAAGGTGTATGGCGGTGGGTGCAAGCACCAAGTGGGATGGGTAAGGGAAAAGGGAGAATATGAGAGAGGGAGAATGAAAAAACATTCATAAAAAACTTTAAAAATGCGCATATTTAGATATATACTGACGGAAAACTTAGTTCAAAGAAAGTGGTGATGGAGACGCCGACCGTTCAGGAAGCCCTTCAATCTCAAAAAGGGATAAAAATCTTGTAAGAGCCACTCATTGAATCGGAGACTAAATGAGACCACTTCGAACCCAGGCTTAACACGCCTACTCAGTATACTAACTCCCCGCATCACCAAAAATAATCTATTATTCCCATTCTCAATCTAAAAAGACATTTTGGGACGACCTATCTTTCGCCGTTCACTTAATACATTCGAGGGAATTTAGGGTTTATACGATGGTGTTTTAACGCCAGTAAACATTTCAATGGCCGAATCAGAATTTCTGAAATGAGTAAGGACTTGGGAATACCTCGTTTAAGGATTTCTCTTCGGTTTGGAGAGCTAAAAATGAAATTTATGAACACAATAGTCTTTGTGTAATTTATGCAGAAATCGGAAATTTATTGGAAATGTCGGTAGCGTTGAGCATAAAATCTGGGCATTCGATGACAGAAATATCTCAGTCATTTTTGCTATCATTCGCAGCGATAACCAGCAACCAATCAAAGGATACATTTATCATGAGAAAAATAAGAAGGCGGAAAAAAACACGAAAAAAATGGCATCGGAATGTTGTGGCCGAGAATTTCTTCTATACACAATGTCTAAGAGAAAAGTTCGGAAAAGCCAATTGTAATAATTTAAAAAATTAATATACTCCAGCTACTACCCCGTAGCCATTTCGTAAACCTCCAACGATGACCATGGATGGATGACCAACCTCTGACGCCGGATGAAATAATTCGAGGGTCAAATGTAAGTCAAACGGAAGTAAAATGAAACCTCATGGAAGGCACTTGGAAGGGCGAGGACGCAAGGGGAGGTCTCCGAAGGGACGTGCACCCGAGGGGCACTCCTCGGAGTCGATCGCCAAGGAGCTCTCGATATTGGAAGCACACGCGAGAAGATTACATTCTCACAGAAGGGATTACGGCTACAGATGAGAAGGAGAGTTCGCAAGGGCACACGGGAGTTCCATGGGTCAGGGACACGGGGCATCTGGAAGGACACACAGACCAGAGAAGAGTGAAGAGGGGAGATCGTATTGGATTCCTCGGGCGAAGGTGAAGTTGGGCGGGCACGAGGGCACTGGGAGACGTGCACAGAAACGTAGCAAAGGAAAATGCAGCATAGCTTATAATGTGGAAAAGAAGACGCATTGAGATTGGACACATCTTCAGAGACAGCGGATTGCTCCATAGCAACTTCACGGAAGAAAAAAAATGAGGAAAGATGACACTCGGAATGCCATGGGGAAAACAAATCTTACTGCAGAGAATGACGTACGAAGGAAGAGTTACCAAGAAATGCGGGAGAATTAGCATTTGATGAGAAAAAGAGAGGGTTGCAATGCTTGTCCGTTTTACATTAACTGCTCTACGGCATCTGCCACATTGGCAGACAAAAAGTACGTATCCATCACTCTTACTAATCCTTTAGTACCCGTCATTTATGCATCCGATTTATATCCGATCTCATTGAAGCAAATTTGTTTCATGTTCGAAACGGCAAGAAGTTCGCCATTTTGAACTGGCCTCAAAAGAGACTATTAGAAGTGTGAGGTGACATTCACAATAATCTGAAATGAGTACCAGAAGATTCATACATAAAACCATAAAAGAAATGGTTTCTATGAAATTCACAACACCTAAACATACGTAAGCTGCATTTTGTTTAATTCGATTCGCATGTTCCCATTGACATCTCTTCCAGAATGTAATGGCAAGGATAATGCCAACAAAGTTAATTATTCTGAATGAGTTCAATACGCAAAAGCCCTTCAACAGTTTTTAAATTTACTTGCGTGATGATGACTACTTGGCGTTCATTTCTCCAAGCACTGCGGCCTTCCACATGCCAGACGCAACCTGCTTTCTGAGCACGCGTCGTTCCCCGGCGAATCACTCCCCCGCCCCCTATCTGGCGGCTGTCGACGGTGGGAGGGGGGGGGCGACAAGTGGGTCACTGGGAAACGGGGTGGGCGGGAGTCGAAGCGGGGACTCCCGCGAGGTCACAGAGACATGCGGACAGGCGAGACGCCAACGGATCGAAAGGCCCACGACAATGGGAGAACACGCCGAAATACTGCAACGGCGCAAGTCTTGGCCCCAGGGCCCCACAGCCCACAGGGCCCCCCACCCGTCAAAGGGGGAATCGGCTGCTGCGAGGACGGTGGGCTCCTTATCTCCATCGATACCGTAAGCAATATCGCAGAGCGGGCTTCGATGCTTATCAACAACCAGTATCCAAAGCAGCTACGTCACTTTAACGAGTGCCGTATGTGGCGACTTATTTTTTGCTGCCGATACAGTTTCATCCCGATTCATTTCGAATATCACGGTTGCATCGCAGCATTAAATAGGAAGTGTTGACGAAGGATTACTAATGCGAAATCCTCATTCCACCCATCCTTCCGAGTAACCCTCTATGTTTGCAATATCCAACAGCCACGCAGGCGTATGTTTACGCCTCCTCTTCACTTAGTCCTAAACTTCGACGGAGCGGAAAATCATCTGAAGCAGAGGGAACAATGAGCAACGCCTTGCCCTCAACCATCTTATTATCAATAGTGACTCACCCTCCCGCCCCCCCCCTCCCCACTCGCCTCCGGACCGCTTTCTGTACTTGTCTCTTGGCCTTCCTCGCGGGACCTCTCCTTCAATTTTTCCTTCTGTTATGTTTCTAGATAATCCATTGTGCCTTAATGTGTGTCCAATCCATCTAGTTCTTCATTACCGTAGAGTTCTCCATGTGGCCCTATCCTCTTCTGCCCTTCTAAATACGTACTTCCTCGTTCCTCACTGTCTGTCCATTTAACCTTCAGCATTCTCCTCCAGCACCATGTTTAAAATTCTTCAATTCTTCGTTGGTCCACTTTTCATATATTCCATGTCTCCGATCCGTAGAGTTCCATGCTCCAGACGAACGTTTTGACGAACTGCTTCCTTGTTTGCTATCTTATGTTCTTTGAACATAGCACTTGCCTCTCTCAATGAATGCCTTCTTTGCTTGGGCAATTCTACACTTGATGTCGGTCGAGCTTCTTCCGTCCCAAATTATACTGCTGTCCAAGTAGATGAAGGATTCCACTTACTCCAATTTCGCCCCTCGAATTCGAACTCGATATCTGCATTCAGCGTCTCTTCCACACTCAAGTATTTTCATTTTCTTTTCGTTGATGCTCATATTATATTCCCGAAGTACTTGGTCCATATTATTGAGGTTTGCTTGCAGGTCCCCTGAGCTACCACATTAAAAAAATCACAAAATTACAAACTATGTGAAATACTACGGAAATCGATTGTAGAAATAAAATATGGGGCGACATTTTTCACGCACCAAGGATAAGTGCTTCGCGCACACGATCGTATTACTACGGAAAAAAATGCAACTTAATCTGATGTCAGGCACCGAGCACCGCAATCACTACGGTCTCCAAGACTATTGAGAAATTGCCTTTGGTCACCCGTCCGAAACATCTCCAGCATCCGAACCCGTCTCTGACAGGAATCACCATTAGATACGCTTAAAAGAGTTACTGCGGAGTATGAACGTGTAAGAGCTCGCCAATAGTGAGGAACATAGAATACAATCAGGACGCATTTGCCTGTTTCGTGGATTTTGACAAAGCGTTTCATTGACTGAATTGGGAAAAACAAATGCCTGTATTGCAGAAAATAGAAATGGATTGGAGGGACAGGAGACTGATCCGCAACCTGTACATGTCTCAGACTGCTCAGGTGCGAGTGGGGAACGAAGAGGCCGGATGGCCAGTGTTAGGAAGAGGTATAAGGCAGGTTTGCCCATTGTCACCGGTGCCGTTCAACGCACATGAGGAGGAAACGATTAAAGAGGCATGGGAAGAACTGGAGGTAGGAATGAAAGTCGGAGAATTCGTAAAATCAGTTAGGTTTGCTGATGATCAAGCTTTAGTTTGTCAGTCAGCCAAGGGGTTGCAAGCATTGCTGAGTGAATTTGAATGAATTCAGTGCGATAGATACGGGATGAGAAACAATATTAATGAAAAAAAGGTTATGCGATTTTCCATAAAGGAAAAGGCTAAGCTTAAAATTAAAATAGGAGGGCAAGAACTAGAGCAGGTAGAACAGTTTACGTATCTCGGAAGTGTTTTGGACCAATACGGTCAAAGTGGTAGAGACGTAAGGAGAAGAATTGCGCGAGGCAAAGAGGCTTTCACAAGGAGGAGGGAGTTGATGACAAGGACGTTGTGTAAGGATGTTAAGAAAAGACTCGTCAATACTTGGATATGGAGCGTGACTAAGTACAGCGGGGAAACGTGGTCACTGAAGCAAGAGGATTGACGTAGATTGGAGGCTTTTGAAATGTGGGTGTGGAGAAGAATGGAGAAGGTGAAATGGACCAAAAGGAAAACAAATGAGGAAGTACTAGGGTTGGTGAGCGAGGAAAGGGGTTAGTTGGGAGAAATTCAATGGAGACAGGAAAAATGGATTAAAGGCGTATTGAGCGGTAGTGGAATGTTGAAGAAGGTAACAGAGGGGAGAATGTTGAGCAAACGAGGAAAGGGCAGGAACAGGATAGAAATGGTGGACGCGATGAAGGGAAGAAGTAAGTACCCTATAGAGATGAAGGGGGCTTGTTTTAGAGTAGGATGCTGGGTTGTACTATCTTAGGAGAACCAAGATAATTATTTTGTAGTTTTGTCCATCCAAAATCTACTTAACCGGTAAATTATCAATAAATATTCCTTAATATTTCCGATACAGATACATCAGAAAATCCGAGCTCTAAATTATAAATTAACCATCCTAACGACCTAAAAATAGTGTACGTACATCACTCAATTTGAACTTCCGATTAAATGAATGAAATCAAACGTTATAGGTAAAAAACTATCAATCGCTGAGATTCACAAATTCTTATCTCCAGTGCGGAGATCGCCTAAGCCCGTGCTCGTGTAATGCGGAGGGACACTCACTGCAAGGGGAGGCAGGAGGGGCACTGCTGCCTCCGACTCAGACGACACAAATGGCACCACATCAAACTCGAACGTGGGAACGAAACTGAGCAGCGTATCCGAAATACGTATTAGAGGCGCTAGACTGGGAATCGCTCGCGGTGCGAAGGTTAAATAAATTGGAAGGACGTCTCTCCAGCAGCGATGTTGAAAATGTATTATTACCCCCATCGTACTACGGTAGGAGAGATGATGTCAATAAAATTAGAGAGATGAAGTGTGGAACAGATAGATTTAAGGTGTCATGTTTCCCCCGATCGATAAGGGATCAGGATAACGTCCGACAGTGCAATGAAGGGAAAAGTATTTTTCGCTCTAAGTAGCCTAATACGTAGTCTTATTAGGCTAGAGCCATGATCTAGCCTTAGTGATTGTCCTAGCCACTAACACCTCCAATCGTATGTGTACAGAGTGTATCTTAAATAGATATCATGTATCAGTTATTATAAATTATTTTATGATATTACAAACAGTTACATAATATGTGTACCTGTATGCATACACATATATTACATTACAATAAACAATTAGGAAAACACAAATTCTTGATGCTGCATGGATGCTGTGGATGATGTAGATAGATAAAACGTTATAGTATTCGAAACAGCAATTGCCTATGGTCCTTTTATCCCCAGTAACTTTGTTTTTCGCCGTAGATAGTAGATTTTCGTGGAATAATGAGATACATGTACAGATAATATCCCGGCTTCACATGCTGTCATTCCAGCAGTTGATTTGATTGAAATGGCTCGCTCTCTTGAACAATCGGGGACCAATCTAAGCAGCGGCATTTCGGCAAATACACGAGGAAAATCAGTGCACTCCATATTTTGCCACGTTAGAAATCTACTGTATTAGGTCCCTCAGATCTCCAAAACCCACGGTTTCGATTGGTAGCAAAGACAATTCATGTCAAGCACTAACTTACTGACACAGGCAGGAGATCAATCATGAAAGATAGTATAATGATACACGTTCAACATTACATTTTGGTTAAGTGGAATAAGGAAATCTTCTGGCTGGTATTTACAGTAATGTTATACTTGTAAAAGTATCAATTTGCTTGGTTGGTAAAAAAAGTATCGGTAGCAATATTTTCCTGACGCGTGCGTGAAGTGCTTAATTCAGGACATCGGTTGTTAAGTGTGTGCATGATAGCAGGTATCAACATAAGAGTGTCAGTGATAATCACTGACAATTTGGCGATGCGAAAGATCTGCGCTAACTCCGAGGGTCTTTGCAATAGACGAACAAAAGCAGAGTCGAGTGTGTCTGCTTACGAAGACCTTCTGCAAGGACATTGCGACCATTCACCAACCCCCTTACAGTCCCGATTTGGCACCAGCAGACTATTATTCCCATTCCCAAACGTGAATTCCCCCCTCAAAGGACACCACCATTGAACCCTAAGTGCCTTCAAAATAACTTGCACGCGTACCCTTAAGGACCTTCCGGAATCCACCGACCACGGAGCCTTCGAGTCATGGAATAGCCGCAGGCAATAGTGGGTGGACGCTCAAGGCTCGTGTACTTTGAAGACCTTTGAGACAACGTAGCAATAAAAACCATAAACACGGTAATCAATCCGGAGTTTGGTAAAAATAGGTGAAGGTAGAGTTCACCCATGTACTAAGCCCGACGGCATGTGAAATTCACACAGGATAGGGGAGCCAGTTCCTTTCCCTGTGCCGGTTATGGTTTCCAAGGAACATCTGGTACCCGAAAAATCACATAGCTTAGGTAATGCTGATATTTCTCAGGGGGACTTGCCCGGGATCCAAACCCAGGCTCTCTGGTCAATAATCCAAAGGTCTACCCCTGGACTAACGCGACCCTATTGCAGCAACATCTGACATAAATCTGTTTCTCCGAAACTTAACCGATATACCTCACTACAGTCCATATACACGCATATTACAAAATTACCAAACCATCTTTCACATTTGTTACAATACAAAGTTGTCGTGTTTAAGGTATCAACCAGGGCATTTCACATCTAAAAATAATTCCTTCTTTGAGCGTCTAACACATTCTTTCGCCTTAAATAACCATTTGCTTAAACTCGCCATTGCTATTCCTCAGCGGGTTTGTAGGAGTAACGAAAACATCCATATGGTTACATAAGATAATTAAACGACAAAGATCTGGATATCCAAAACAATTACTATGAATCCTCACTTGAACCGACGGATGAGGATGAATTAAGTTTTCCACACTGGTTTGGACCAGTCGAGAGAATGAATGCGAGTGGGAACATGTGCCAAACTATTGTATTTGACAAGGGGAAGGGCGAACGGTTTGAGAGGAAGTCATGGGCGACTGTTTCTCGAAGAGACTCCGGGTGAGTAATATTCGCAGTCTTCGGAATGGAAGAACATGTATGAGACAAGAATGCTTATTAAAAAAAGGATTAAGAATCCTGATAAAACTTGAAATTGTGATTTTTTTCGACCCCACCGACCACGATAGGAAACGCCGCGAAGGGCACTGCTGCGCCGCGTGGTCCACTTTCTCCAACACGCTCGCTCCACCTCCATCTCGCCACTGACGAGAAATAACATCACGTTACCGATATGTTCTTCAAGGTTTCTGTGTATATCGAGGTTAATTGTAATGCTCTGGCTAATGACATTGGAGTGGTTAATGGTCAGCTTGTCCCCCTCCCGACGGCGTCGAGACTGCCTCTCGCGAGAGACGGTCAATTGTGACACCGGGTGTCGCAAAGCGCCAGCGGGGGCGGGGGAGGGAGCGGGCTACCACTAAATTTAGAAGGGGTGTGCCTCCGCCGCCCACGTGCTTCGGCCCCCCGATAGCACCGCCGAGAGAGTCGAACGGGCCGCGGCCGGAAGTGACGCCGCGCGAGGGGGCGGACCCCCCTGGGGTTTGGCCCCGAGCGCCGGGAGGGACGAACGATGCCGCGAGGGAGGATGGGGCTGGTGGCCGGCCTCCCCCTCTCTCCTCCCCTTTCCTGTCGTCACGGGGCTCGTGGCTACGAGTGGTTCCCCATTGACGCCACCGACCCACACTTTGGGTGGTCATCTTGAAAGCAGTTTTCAATTTGAGCGGGAAGTAAGAAAGACAAGAAGAGGGAAAACAAACGGACACATCTTCTGGCACGACCGCTCAATGAAGACATCAACCGATCGACATCTACCTAACACCCCGGGAACCGCCGCAAGGGCGTCGGAGGGTGTTAGGTCACCACTCGTAGTAGTGGTAGTAGTTCTAAAGGGAGGCGACCGACAGCTGAGGTCATTTGCGTCATCAGGGATGGATGGGAAAGGGAGGGTGGAGAGAAACCCGGCGTCGGCCTCAGCCTACTCTTGTCGAAAGGCACCAAGGGGTCCGCAGTTTAACGTCTTATTCGACGGACGGCGTACTCACTCAAAGTGCTCTCCACAAAGCACATCAAGTAGGGATCGGGATACCACGAAAAACTATCCGCCGCCTCTGGGGTTCGAACCCGGGCCCTCTGGAGAAAGTCAGTGCCCTCTGTGGGAAGCCAGTAAGTTAGTCACAGCACCAACCCGATCTCCGTCACCAAAGGTAAAATAGAATAAAGCCATATGCAAAGAAAACAAATTCATGCAAATTTACACTCACAGAGGTGGATACGGTGTTCATTCGAAAAACGTTTTAACTTACACACATGCGAATTCATACGTATACCATCAACCAACACACACATGCACCAACGAATATACGAAATGTCTACGAAACGTTTCATCTTGTCCTGACTTGTAAGTTAAATGTCTTCAATACTTCTATCGTGACTTTGATTTCTCAATATTAAGATTCCTGATTGTTCGGGGAAAGAACGAGTATTTGTATCTATCTGTACTTGAATCTATCTCCCATATCGTATCCCCGTGGTCTGATCTACCAAATTATTGTGGAGCCATAATAATTCCTTTCATACCATTGTTAAACTCGTTTCGAAACTGAAATTTGTTTCGAACCTTTCTAAAAGTCCCGCTTGTTCTCTTCGCATCTCAAGCAACGAAAGAAGAGAAATGCGAGCGGATTCATTGCAGAGGGTGGAGTAAGAGGAGGAGGTCCTTGTAGATGTCTGCTCAAGAGGGTAAGAAGCGGTTGACTGCCAAACCCTGGCCGCGGTCGCAAATCAATCCTCGGAGCGAAGATGAGTTGGGCGCTCGGCAAACTTCGCAGAAATTCAGACATAATTTGGCATTAAATGGATCACGGTGATGCCGGTTCCCCTATCGCTCTTCCTTCCGGAGGCAGTGGCCCGGGGGCGAGTGGATGGCGTTCATAGGGCCGGGTGGGCGGGAGGGGCGGCGGAAGCCACGGCCCAACCCTCGCCGTGGTGCGTGCACCTCCTACGCCGGGTGTGGGGAACATCGCCGTCGCATCGCGAAGGGCCTAAAGCCAAGGAAGGAGGGCTCCTCGTCACTGCTTCACACGCTCTCCCGGAGTGAAAATATATGTCCCAACGTGTTTTCAACAAATGAGAGGAATAAAATCGTAAAAAATGGAGACCATAATCGTTTTATGAATTACTGAATTATTTTTAAAATCAATTTTCAAAGTACAGAAAATTTTCCGAATCATTACTATGCAGGTACAGTAACAAGCACAACATTAAACTGCAACTGGAATGCACCCATATCGGTAACCAGGGAACTCAAGATTTATTAACCCCGTCGTACTTCGGTAGGAGAGGTAATTTCCAAAGGGTAGAACATAAAAATTTAAGATGTCATTTTTTCAACGAGCAATAAAGGATCAGAATAACGACGTCCGACCATGCTAGGAGGGAAAGATGTTTTGGGTCAAGGCTAGTCGGTAGCATGTATAACTAATAACCCCCTGCCACACACCCTTGCGGTGGTTTGTAGGTTACTATATATAAAATATATATATATAAGTTTATCGGATTATACTTATAATGTATTATATTTTTATTATATAGAAATATAAATATATATACATTGAGACCCGGATGTTGATAGGCTTTACACAGCCATATGAATGCCATCTCCATTGTTTTTAATTTTATAGGGTTATGGGATGGGGGAAGGGATGCTAGAACGGAAACATTGTAACAGTGGTTGAAGGGGGTGTTGTGGTGGGAGGCATGTTTTGGGATGGGAAGACCCGCGGACTGGGAAGAGGGAGTACATGAGGCGCGATGATTGTTTATCCTGAGGTTCAGGGTTGTGGAGCACTGGCCTATGTAAAATGCCGGGCGGAGTTTGCAAGTCAGAAGATAGATTACATTCTGAGATGCGCATGAGGAGTGGGGGAAGGGCGGGAGAGAGTTAAAAGGTGGGATGGAGAGGGGTGAAAATAGGACCAGTTTTGCATCTTGCTCGCAAGCACGGAGTGGGTGTGATTCTGGGGGTGGGAGGGGATTTGGGAAGAGGTTTGGTGGATTTAAGGAGATCTGATAACTTGGCGGGCCGTTTGAAGGTAACCGAGGGGCATTTGGGAAGAAGGTTGGACGAAACGTGATTTTTGAGGATGGGGTTCAGGTCTTTGAGGATGAATTTGAGGGACTGGATGCCAGGGAAGTAGGTGGTCTGAATACATATCTACACAAAAACGAGGGCTGTCCAGAAAGTAACTTACGTTTCGGCCTAGCGTGCGGTGTGTAGGGCTAGTGCCACAATCTAGGTGTCTATACGTCCCTACACTCAGTATGCATCCTGCATGTGCAGACTGTGCTTCTACTCGGCTCACTGCGAACTTTCGAAATGTGCGCTGCATTAGAAACTCCTACTAGTTATGAACTGCGACCTACGATTAGGTTTTTACTGGAAAAAAGCCATAAGCCAATCGAAATCCATAGTCAACTTTTCACGGAGACGGAATAATGAGTGAAGGCGGAGTGAGGCATTGGTGCATTCCGTTTAAAATGGCCACAGCACCAATGTTCACGACGAGCACCGCAGTGGTTGGCCTACCCACGTGACAGATGAATCGACGGTGAAAATCAACGAAAACATTCGTAAAAAACTGCCGATTTACGATTATGGATCCCTTACTAGACGTGGTTTACAACATAAAGCTATTTAAAAATGACGCAGAATTGCATGCTATTGTAAAGAAGTGATTAAAATGTAAGGCGGCAGATTTCTTCAGAGTCTGAACAGAAAATGAATTGTGATCATTATGATTAATGCCGACCACGCAGAAAAATAGTTTAGCAGTGTGCCTTTCAATTGTATATAATCAAAGTTGGTGCTATCACATGGTTCATATTTTATTTCAAAACTGTGCGCCCCTCGTAATTCGTAAATATCATATTTATTAATCATTTATTACCGTCTTTATTTCAATCTCAAACTACCTCGAAAGGAATTAGTACTTTAACATCAATTACTCGCTCGCGTAATTCCTCGTTCAATGTAGTCTTAATAACTTTTAACAAAGCCAGAAGATGGAAGCTAATCCGCGTCCAACACTTCACTGGACACGAGGCATTCACTCGCTTCCTTGAAAAATCGGAAACGAAATTCGGTTTGCGCCCTTCCTAGGCTGAAATGAAAAATCTAGCACTTCGACAAGACGCGATTACCGCCAACGGAAGAGGAACCTTTCACCCCAACGCTAACCTCGGATGCGGACGGGGTTCACCCTAAGTCGCGGCTGGAGACCTCGTGGGCATATTTCGCAATGGGCAGACGCGATAAATGGACATAAAGACTGCTGGCGCGCGCACGTATACACGTGCCGGAAGGAGGTCGGTGCGCGCGCACGGGAGCTATAAAAGCGGCCCCTGACGCCTCGTGCACCAGGAAAACTCGAAGCTCGACTTTTCACGGGAATGTCGTAAGCGCGAAATTTCACGAGTGCGTCCCGTTTGGTCTTGTCGCGATGACCCCCACGCCGCTGCGGCGGACCCTTCGCTTCGGCCCACTCGGCGAGGCGCGATCAATTGGGCGCCCGCTGTGGGGCCGGCGGGGGCCACGCAGTCGGAGAGTGTGGACGGCATCTCGCGAGTGACCCGCGCCGGGATCGGCTCGACTCGTGCACGGATGCGTGTGCACCTGGTGCGCGATATTGCCGACGGAACTATCACCACCTCCTTTGGGGCGGAAAGAGAATGTGTAGCCGTGTCCAAAACGGTACCGATCAAAGCGCCCTAGTGTGGCCCTCGTATAATTTTTGATAGTATTTAACAGAAGTTATTTTCTGGAGTTCCGTCGTATTCCCGGAATCGTGCAATGCCAAAACGTGCTGCATCCATAAGAGCATCACATCCAGCCAAATTCCACATTAGTGCAACAATCAATTCCAACATGTCTAAGAAAGGAAGGGAAGGTTATGGAAGTAAAAAATAAAAAAAGATCCGTGAAAACGCGACATTTCACCAAATTTTAAAAGCGAAGAAAACTTGCATGGACTGGGAATTGATAAAATATACACTAAAATAATCTAGCGAAAGCTGAAATCAATAGAAAAATAAAGGTGTAATAAGTATACTAACCGATACAAAGAATACATTTAAGACAACGCCGAAAGTATTTTAAAATAAAATATTAGAAAAACCTACGACTTGATAAATGTGAAAATGTTGTTAATTGAAATAACTATTTGAAAATGATACTTAAGGAATCATTTAAACTAATAAAATTGTAGGCACTACCTGTTCAGAAAAATGGAATTTGAAACACATTGAAAGACACTATCAAAAAGATTATTCTTTTTGATAATGATTTCTTCCAACTAACTTCACTTACTATGAAGAACCCCGCATCTAATAATACTAACAATGAATCCTTTGAAGAATCCATATGCCGCCACAACACATTGTATACCAACATTTATTTAACCCTAAACTGTGAATATTCAACGTCAATTTATTCAGAGCAGGTTCAAGGAGCCAAGGATCATCGTAGGAGCATTAAGAACACATTCATGAAAAATGAAAATATTGTTTGAATAAACTAATATAAGTATAACTCAGACATGCCAACTTTCAAAAATGAAAAATCGGGAGGACATGCCAACTTTCAAAAATGAAAAATCGGGAGATTTTTAGAAGTGTATCACGAAGTTTTAATTACCACAATATTTGCATGGCACCTTAATCCCTTTATGACACTTTGCCAATTTTTAATGAATGTCACACTTTATTAACATGTTAAGCTAAGTACACAATTTGAACAGTTCATCAAGAACGTAAGAAGGAAAAATCGGGAGTCTCCCGCTTAAATCGGGAGAGTTGGCATGTCTGATACTCCCTAAAATTCGCTTGAAAACTTTTCAAAGTGCAAGCGACACTACTGCGAACGTAATCCGCCCGAATCCTATTTTCCTTCCGAAATATTGGGAATAGGCATTACTATATTCTCTGTCCAGATCGCTGCCATAGATACATCCAATGTATAATTTATGGCCGTAAGAGGACTCCTCCGAAGGGCAAGGGAGTGACCTCTCGTTCCCTCCTCAGCCTTGGACACGGCTTAACTTGTCATCCCTTTGAATGCGACACTTGGGTCGTCAAAGCAACAAGGATGTTACGTCGCACTGCACTTCCTCGAAGGGCCTCCAGGCATCATTCCGCCAATTTCAAGATGTTTGAAAAACGACACGATTGCCCGCTGACACCGGTTGACAGGGATGATTACAGCTGTTATTACTGTATTACAAAGCGGTCTACTGAGAATTACATGCGATGAGGCATCACGAGGTTATTCGTCGTCGAGGACAGACACCCGCCAAAAGCGAGGCCTTTGCTTTGGAGACCTTGGGGCGAAGGGCAAGATAGTAAATGTCCATTGCAAACGACACGTTCTATTCTTCTATCCCTGGAAAACCATTACCCTGCCGAAAGCGAAAGTATTTTTTTTTCAATCTATCAACGAGGCAACATGATATAGGTAGAAATTTCAGTTCTGCTGCTTACGCATCACGCACACGGAATCATATATAATAATGTGTTCATTCACATGTCTAAATTATGATGGCGATTAAAGAACAGCTTAAATAAAGTTTTCGATGCGAAAGAATTCTGCCAAACTCCTCCCGAAGGTCTTGACTAACGACCAAGAGCAGAGTCGAGCGTCTGCTTGCGAAGACCTTCTGCAACGGCATCGATAGAAAAGTTGCGGCTCAAAGGAAATCCTAATTAAGTTGCGAGATTTTTCTCACGACTTTCTTTGGAATGGACCCCTTTCCCTTTTTTTCGCGAGCGCTCAACTAGGGGCTTCGCACTGAGTAGAAAAGGAGAGAGTAGAGGGAGGACCTGGAAGACACCGAGGAGGAAGACGCGGTTGACACGAAAACCCCGCAAGATTGAAGGCTTTGTTGAACAGGGATGGCAGATTAATTATTTACATGGTTTCTGATGAACTTGGCTGACCCTGAAAGTGATGTGCATCGAATTGTGACCGAAAACATGGGCATGAGAAAGGTTTGTTCGAAGTTGGTGCCGCGAGTGCTCTCGGACAAACAAAAGGAAACTCGCACGCGGATCTGCCAAGAGCTTCCCAACCAGATAATGGGGATCCAAATTTTTAGATAATGCGCTCCTCCCCCACCTCAAATCCGTGTGGAATGGACCTCACCACGGCTCGGTGGAAGCGTTACAACAGGCCGTGACGAGGGAGGGAGCTTAGTAGGATTCCTGGCCCGCCGCCTTCCAGAAGGCGTACGAGGCGTGGAAAACCCGCTGGCAGCGGTTTGTGGACGCACAAGGGTGCTACCTTCGAAGAATTTTAAGTGAATGTATCAATTTCGGAAAAGCATTTTTTAGCGCCTCAGCCCTACTACTTTAGCGGCATACCTTGTATATGCCTTAATGGATCTTCCAATACTTTATGTCCTGGGTTTGGTTTTACGGTCATGGGTTCATTTAAACAATATTTGCAGACTATTTTAACGATTCCTAGGGGGTTAAGAATTTCGTAGAAATACCGCTTTACATTAATTCAATTGATTGTTTCGTATAGAAAGAAAGAAAACACGGCAATTCCACATTTACATTTCCACATATAAACGTGGAATTGCCGTGTTTTCTTTCTTTCTATACGATGGAAAAATTCCACATAGTAACGGCTAAAACAGTCTCTTATATTGATTGTTTCGATTTTTTTCAAGTATTGTAAAAACGATTCCTCCCAAATTACAGCACATCCGACACAACCCAACTTCTGAGCCAGTCGTGTTGACATGCTGCGTGATATTTCATAATAGCTGCTGTGATAATACGGTTGCACTTAAAAAACAATCTTTCACCGTCGAAGTAGGAAAGATATTTTACCGACCAGGGGCAAAAACCTATTTTCAGCGATTATGACTCCCCACCGCAAAATATATACGGAACTATGTAGTTTTCCACCGGAAAACTACGAAACTATTGCATAAACGATCAAACGCCAACGGCGAGCGGGGGCCAATTTTTGTCTTTCTTAAACTCTGCTCGTTATAAGCACTCTTATAAATTTAGCATTTGTTTATTTGCTATGCAAGGTTCGTATAGAAAGCATCTGCAGCCATGTTTTCCTGACTTGGGCGCGTGAGGTGCTGAAGTCGGTTGTTAGGTGTGCGCATGATCGCAGATCGTATATTGGCATTGATAAGATGACAGTGCACACTATTTATTTATTAGGTAATCTACCGGTTAAGGTAGGTTTTTGGATGGACACAGCTATCAAATAAACATTTTGTAACTCCCCACCTAGCAACCTAATCAAAATAAGGTCCCTCTTCATCTCTGTGTACTTCCTTCCTCCCTCCATCCCGTCCAACATCCATATCCTGTTCCTGCCCTTACCTCGCTTGCCCAACATTCTCCCCTCTATTACCTTCTTCAACATTCCACTACCACTTAATACGCCTTTCATCCATTTTTCCTGCCTCCATATGATTTCTCTCAACAAACCCCTCTCCCCACCCACCATCTCCAGCACTTCCTCATTTTTCACACTATTATATCACTGAAAATTTGGCGATACGAAAGATCTACACTGAACTCATCCCGAAGGTCTTTGGACGGACGAACAAGTGCAGAGTCGAGTGTCTGCTTGCGAATACCTTCTGCAACGACATCGCGACAATTTCTAAAACCCCTTACAGTCCCCTCGACTTGGCACCAGCAGACTATTATTCCTATTCCCTATACAAGTGAATCCTTCCTCAAAGAACATCACCACCCCAGTGAGACTTCGAGTCGTGAAAAGTGTAGCAATATCAAACAAAACAATAGCAAAATAAAACAATTTTTAAGAAAAATTTCCCGATACTTTTTATACACACCAAATATGTAGTTCGCATGATTCGGAATCGGGATCTCCTGGGAGCAGACCGGAGAATGCAGGCGGGGGAGGGTGGAGGCCTTCGCATGAGGCACCGACGCCGCTTGGGGCCCGTGTGGTGGGGCCAACGAGGGCCGATGTGTCGGGAGAGAACCGCCCCGCAGCTTGCAGCAGTCCCACCTTCTTTAATCTCCCGAAGCTTGCACCGCACACCACCGCAGCAATGTCTTCACTCGCTGCGCCAGTCGCGCCTGACGTCACCCGTTAGTTAGCTAATGGGAGTATTTTGATCGTGTTCCCAAACACTAGGGAGTAAGAGCTTATTTCGTTTAACCCAGAAGACATCGCATTTCTCGGAAATAGTCCGCGATTCCAACAGACTCGGATTTCCCCGGATTTGGAGCAAGATCTCCTCCCCTTGCCCTCCCTCGCTCGGCTGCCAGCGAAACCCACGCCGCAGCGAATCCGCCGAACGCATTTTAAAATAGCCGCGACACGGCACGCGCGCGTGATGCAAGCATCGGCCGCCGATCACGGATTTGGCAAACGCGCGCACTCGCCGCAAAATCGCATCTGGTATTGGTGACAGACTCCTCCCGAAAACAAATGCCTTCCCTCTGAAGAGGGTGGCGGCGCACGCATTCATTTCGGACACAGCGCACACTGAGATAACCACATCACCCTGGAAATCAGGCGATACTTTAGGAAATGGTTTGCACAAATTGGAGGGTAATTCGGAAAGTAAGGTTCGAATCGCCGTGGCTGATCGAATGTCGAGCGAACATTGAAGCTCGCATGCGCACCGACTCCCAGTATGTCTTGCGCGTTAAACGACGCCATTTTCATTGGTATTGTTGCAGTGTGGTGTTTACGGTGTCAGTTCAAAATGTTAAAAACAATCGATCAGCCCGCCGAGTGTGAAATCCGTTCAGTGATTCATTTGCTATCGTCAGCAAGGAACGTTTCACCAGAGGAAATTCATCGACAGATAAGTGAAGTGTTATTGTGCCAATGAGATGAGTATTGACGGCAAAGTGTCCAAGTGGGTGAGAGCGTCCAAGGAGGGAACATGTCCATGATGAACCGCGATCATGCCGACCATCAGTGGTCGCAGAAGATTTGGTCGATGCCCTGGGTAAACGGAAACACTCGTGAAGATCGAATAGGCTGTACAGTCCAGACTTGGCGCCGACCGATCTTCACTTGTTCCTAAAGGAGTTTCTCGGCGGCATGCGCTTCGCTACGGATGGCGATGTGAAATAAGTAGACTACTTATCCGCACGGGCGGTAGAATTCTATGCTTCGGCATGCTAAAGTTTATATAACGTAATGAAAAATGTTTAAACAAAATGAAAACTATGTAGACAAAGAGAAAAATGTCAGTAATTAATATAAAAAACTTTTTTAAAAACTCTGTGATGCTTCATTTTTTATAAGAAATATGAGGAAATATAAATAAATTTTAAAAGGACATGAATTGGCGAATGACCCTCGTAATTAAGTGATGCACTATTTAATTGTTTAACCGGACGCTTACAATCAGATAGTTTATTTACGTCGTTCAATTAAAAAGCATCCGTTAGCCTTGCGATAGGAGGACACGAGTATTTTTGTCGAAACCGATAATTGCAAAGGTTTACGTAATTTCGCTTGCCGTTAAAATTAATCTTTTGAAAAAATAAAATCATGAGTGGCAGAGTTGTACACTTCCAATTGCCGCAAAGAGGGGCATCCATCACTCGACACTGTTGCCAGCCGCGAATTCATTTGATCAAGGGCATTTCTCTCAACTCGAATTACTTGCTCAAGAAATTCAGGGAAGCTCTATTTCCATGATGTGAAAGCACTGAGACTGGATGGTGCACCTACTTATTCTATAAGAGTTCCACCGACGCCCAAACTCCTGGCATGGAGGGAGTTGACCTCAACAGGCGGTCAATTCTAAATACTTGTACGAGTCGAAAGCAGACCCTCGCGTCAGTAAATGAGCGCTCTACCCACTAACCTCCCAAACCCCCGTGTGTACTTGAATCACAGGATAGGGTCCACTTGTAGCTAATGACGTGTTAGTACTAGTTAGGTGTCCACGGACAAGGTTGTTGAGAGGGGGCAGTTCCTTTTTCCCTGTATCGTCCACGGTTTACCAGGAAATTTGCAAAATGGCGCAGCCTGGGTGAAGCGGAGAGTGCCCAAGAAGTGCGAAGGTGGGAAATTCACCCGTCCGAGAGTTGGACTCCAACGCTCTACCCACTAGACTACCACGCTCCACCTGTCCATTTACATCGTCCAGAATGCACTAAAATAAAGGTAACCTCCGAATCTGAAATTCACGTGTCTCTGCAATTTAAGGTGGATTTCAATGCAACCTTGCTGATTTTGGCAATGAGAATTATTTCTTAGGTTATTTTTCATTCCAGCATCGGGCCGAAGATAAAACACAGATGAGATTAAAGAGAGATTAGATCATACACTTCCCGAATACCTACTGAATAATTCTTTTCAGAATCTTCGTAGACTCACAATGCACCATTTCGAGGCCTTTGACAGCGCCAATCCGAATAAATTTAATACCAAAAATTAGACGTCCATCTAACGAGATATACATCTAACTGTGGTACATATTGTAAATGATGTAAATCTTGTGTATCCAAAACGAGATGTCTCCAAGGGCACAAAAACTCTTTGAAATGAGAGAGGAATGAACTGGATGGCATGGGCTGAGGGAGGTCACGGATGGAGATCCTCAAGCCAAAATGATTGGAAACATTGGGGACCATAAAGAGGCCACGAAGGAACGACCGTGAAAAACTGAGGAGAAAATTGAGCAAGTCCAGCCTTGCACTTGCTTTTGACAATAACACGTCGTTGCGAATCAAACCACCAAAATATGAATCGGCAAAAGTGACCCCGAACGATGATTTCATGCTAAACATATTATAAATTTTGAATGTTTCACTTATCCGCAAATAATTGCGGAAGGCACTGAAACAAATGCACAAGTTTTTCTTCTGATTAATACATCATTACTGGACGATTTGTACAACTGATAACCTAGACGACTGCTGGCCACCGGGCGGTGTATGGTAGCGGTTCAAGCACCCATTTAAACGTGAATGGGGTAAGGTTCACAACTTTAACGAAGAAGTACCTCCCAACATCGCAATCATTATACGAGAGCTGCCCAAAGGAGTAACTTACGTTTCGGGCTAGTGTGGCGGTGACTGGGGCTAGAGCCACCATCTTGGTATCTAAAGACCCCTACACTCAGTACGCATCCTGCTGTGGTAGTGTGAAGACTGTGGTTCTTCTACTTTGCTCACATTGCGAACAGTGAAAACGTGCGCTAGAACAGATAATCCCTGATGAACACAGATGATTTAAAGTTGTATCGATAAATTTCTTTGCCTATTCTAAATAGACACAACCAGACATGCGACAACACGAGTACAATCATACAATAAACCTTCCTTCATCTCAGTATAGATCCTTCCTCTTTTCACTCCGTCAAACATCCCTATCATATCCCTGCCCCTTGTTTTCGGAGCATTCTCCCCTCTATTACGGTATTCAACATCCGACGACCAATCAATATGCTTTTCATCCACCTTTCATGCCACCTTTGGATTTCTCCCAACAAACCCCTCTCCTCGCCCACCGTACATAGTACCTCATTTGTTTCCTTTTCTATCCATTTGACCTTTCAATCCTTCTGCACACCCACATTCCAAAAATCTCCGATTAACGCCTACCATCTTGCTTCAAAGACGTTTCCACGCCATATAAAACCAATTTTTATAAAAATTGGCAATTATCCACAAAATTAAATTTTTAAGTCGACCGGTTTCGATGTAACTACATCATCTTCTGGCGACAGTCATAACTCAGTGTCTAGTATATATGTTGAAAAGCTAGTAAGGGGAGGGTTGGTTGGTGTGTAGTGGAAAATGGAGGATAGAGGGAGGGGAGGTGGAAGGACGCGTGAGTGACGACGTGCGGGGGAGGAGAAAGGGGTGGGGAGCACAAACAAGTCCGGAGAAAGCCTCGTGGCTGGATGGAGTGGGTGTCTCGTTGATCCCTCCTTTCTCCGCGGCCCTAGGACTATGGCACCGCTCCGAGGGAACAACGGGACACCCACTCCATCCAGCCACGAGGCTTTCTCCGGACTTGTTTGTGTTCCCCATCCCTTTCTTCTCGCCCGCACAACATCACTCACGCGTCCTTCCACCTCCCCTCCCTCTATCCTCCATTTTCCACTACACACCAACCAACCCTCCCCTTACTAGCTTCTCAGCATATATACTAGACACTGAGTTATGACTGTCACCAGAAGATGTTGTAGTTACATCGAAACCGGTCAAATTAAAAATTTAATTTTGTGGATAATTGCCAATTTTTATTAATCATGATATTCCACCATGTCACGCCTGAAACGTCTTTTTATTTTTATATATAAAACCAAGTTAGATATCGAAGTTTTGAAGAGCCTATTCTTAACATACTTAATGTCCTTGACATCATGAAAGCTTCTTTGCCCAATACGATTCTACGCTCCAACTACTTTGGTCATTTTGGTTCAAAAAACTTCCAAGTTAAGTAAACTGTTCCACCTGCTCTAGTTTTCGCCCTCCCATTTTAATATTTAGTTTAGCCTTTTACTTTCTCGAAAATCGCATAATCTTTGTTTCATTAATATTGATTCTCATCCCATATCTATTGCACTGAGTTTCTAATTCACTCAGCAATTCTTGCAACCCCTTGGCTGACTGGCAAATTAGAGCTTGGTTATAAACAAGCCTAAAGGATTTTACGAATTACCCTCCGACTTTCATTCCCACCTCCAATTCTTCCCATGCCTCTTTAATCATTTCCTCCACATATACGTTGAAGAGCACCGGTGATAATGGGCAACCCTGCCTTACACCTAACACTGCCCATCCGAACTCTCCGTTCCCCACTCTCACCTGAGCAGTCTGAGACATGCATATTTAGCGGATAAGTCTCCAATCTATCTGCTCATATACTCCAGCACCTGTGATAATGGACGACCCGGCCTTACTCCGCACTAGGAGACTTCCTCCACGAAGGAGTCTACCGGATCCAAGTCACTGGTTGGAAATGTTACATTGGCCAAAATGGGAGATTTCTAAGATACACACTGGAAGAGCATGTGAGGGCCCTAACGGAGAAACAGTTTCGGCTGTAATTACAGCGGAAGTTTTGTACCGTAGAGTGGCCTATGACCATCCAAAATCTACCCTAACCGGTTGACTATGAGAAATAATAACAACTTATAAAATGAATAAACGAACACAAAAAACAACCAGCAACCTTGGTTCGCCGATGCTATTCCAGGGTCTCTTGAGCAATGACTCCAATAAGATCCCGATTCTCCCCAAGTCCTTAGCATTGGAGTCTCGGCTTTCGGAATGGCATAATTGCATTGCCCCATTTAATCAAGTATGCCGCGCAACTTTATACCCAAACCCCCGATGTGAACAGTGGGCAGAGATTCATTCACTGTGCCGTAGTCAGGCCACCTCTCGTCCAAATATCCTCCCAGACTACCATGCACACGACCCTCATTATTGGGCACTGCTCTTAGCTTCAAAAGAGGCGAATTCGAGCACTCTAATGCCACTTCTTCGCCTTCAATTTACAATCCACGGTTTTTTTTCCGTCGTCCAGTGGTGACTTGAGTCCTCTGCATTCTGTACTGAGACTGACTTCCCAGCCGAACTATGAAGTTACTCTCCTGGTGACAGCAGAAACTGCACACACCGGCCCGACGTGACCCCAGGATCCGGGAGGGGGTCAGGGGGCTGGAGGAGAATGGGAGGGGGCCAAGTCAGGAGGCCGCGGCGCCACCAACACCACCCGGCGCCAGTGACGGGGAGAGATGGGAAGAGTATGCGCGGCGGTATAACGATCGGCCTAGGGAAGAGAACCTGGGGGGAGAGGGGTGCGACGGCCGAATTGGGGGGAGGGGGGGGGGCGAGCGAGTGTGACGAACCCACACATGGCGTATCTATTCAGTCAGGGGCACGAGCCGCAACATTCTAGGTGGCACGTCCGACATGAAGGTTTGGAGATTACAGGATTTCTAGACAAAAGAAGGCGAAAAGGCACTCCCCAAACGGTGGCTCTGCACAGACAAACCCCGCGATTGCAACTAACACCGAAATGAAACCAATTTTTAATTAAATACTCACTCAAAACAGTATTGATTCCGCATATGCTGGTGTCTTACAATTTGTCTAATTTTACTAAAAACATTTTGAAGTGAAGAATTTTCATTTAATTGGTATTATGCAATCGTCAGCAACCTCCGAGCCACACCATTGCCGTGTAATCCAGACAATAACGCGCGGGTTAAGCGCCTCACAAAAAATACACGGTGGAATAACTTCTCGTTGCCACGAATATTAAGCCGAACAGACACCCTAAGTTATATTTAAGTAGAAATAAGTGGACATGCAATAGATTAACTTAGAGATTTGAAGCTCTTGCATAAATTGGAAGGACGTCTCTTAGCAGTGATGTTGAAAATGTATTATTACCCCCATCGTATTATGGTAGGAGAGATCAATTCAGTAAAATTGGAGAGATCAATTCAGTAAAATTAGAGAGATCAAGTGTACAACAGGTAGATTGAAGATGTCATTTTACCTATAAACGATAAGGGATCAGAATAACATAGCGCAATAGGGCTATACTCCGGTCAAAATTATTCTAATGTGTATTAAACCCCTGGCACACACCCTAGCGATGGCTTTCAGGGTACTAAAATAAATAAACCACAAACACAGTATTCAACCCCGAAGGGGGGTTGGGTAGGTGATGGTAGCGTTCACCCAGTACTAAGCCCGCCGACCTGTAAAATTCACACATCAGGGTAGGGGGGCCAGCTCCTTAATACACTGTGCCGGTTTCCCAGTAAGATCTGCTTCCCGAAAAATCACAGTGGAGCTACAGGTGCCCAGGAATCGAACCCGGGACCCTCCGGTCAGTAGTCCAACGCTCTACCCCCTGGACTACCGCGACCCATGGTAGATGGTTTTTTTTGTAGTAAAATACTATGTCTAAAATTTGCCAATTTTCTTCAGATTTTTGCAAGTGTGACGACAAGTTATTTAAGGATTCACCCAAGGTTGCATGATGAACTTAGTTTCGTAACAAATACAAGAGCTAAATTAGCAATCAAATATCGCAACCAAAGCAAATAGAATATAAATGTAATTTCGTTTTGTAAATTGAAATATTTACAATGCGACAGATTCAGAATATAAAAATCATTCGCGTTAACCGGGATTCAAACCCAGATTCCTCGATTTGCGGCCGAGTGCTACGGGCATTTTTGCTGGCGAAGCATCCTCGAGAGATTCTGGGGGCTGGACATCAAGGCATCCAGGTTCGAATTCCGGGCAAGGCGAATGTTTTTGATAGACCAAAATTATTGCATTGTAATGCACATTCAGCTGACGACCCCGTTTATAGTTACTCTCTCGGCATTTCCCGCAGTTTCTTGGAATTTTAAAAATATAAATTCGAAAATGGAAAAATGTTAGGCATGTAGGGAGTGCACGATGGGCAAATCAAATGAAAACCTAACGGACAAACACAAGAGACCAGTCCGCGCGCCAACAACGGCGTGCGCCTGCCAGTTGTCACTTCGGCAGTTCTCCTGCCAAAGCGACAGCAGTATCAAGGCGTAACAACAGTGTAGCCACCTTTCGCCCGGACTGTGTGCGCGTTATGGTGAGGTTCGTTTTTCATTTGATTGGGCCTTTTACTGCCATGTGAGACTTTCACCAACGGTAGTTATTAGAACTATTCTCCATGGGGAGTACCCTAACGAAGACATATTAACAACAAACCGCGTTAACTGCGATAAGTTAAATCTGGGACTGGACCCGGGGTGGTAACCCTATGTTGCAAGACCATGAATTAGCAGGGCATTCCCCTTTATTTTTCGAGTTCCGCCTGACATGCATTGGCAATGGTGGTGGTCTTTAGTATAAGTGGTCGAGGCTCATTTTTACTCTCCCTCGTATACCAAAGAACTTTTAGAGTGGATGAATTCAAGAATTGTTTGGAACTACGTCTTCTTCCAGCGTGTAGACAAGGTTTGTATAGAAAAGATATCCGTAACGATATTTTCCTGGCGTGTGCGCGAAGTGCTGAATTTAGACCGTCGGTTTTTTAGTGTACACATGATCGCAGATCGTATTGGTATTGACATGAGATGACAGTGCGCACCATTATCGCTGAAAATTTGGCAAATGCGAAAGATTCACTCTAAACTCGTCCTCCCGAAGGTCTTTGGAGGAACGACCAAGAGCAGAGTCGAGTGTCTACTTGCGAAGACCTTCTGCAAACGACATTGCGACGATTCCCCATCCCCCTTAAGTCCCGACTTGGCACCAACACACCCGATTCCTATTCCCTATAAAAGTGAAATCCTCCTTCAAAGGACACCACCATGGGACCCCAAGTGCCGTCAAAGAAGCTTGCACACGTATCCTTAAGGACCGCCCGCCTACCAGGGAGCCTTCGAGTCGTGGAAAATCCGCTGGCAAAAGTGTGTCCACCCCCAAGGGATATAATTTGAAGAACTTTGAGGCATCGTAGCAATTTAAGAAAATAAGATATATTTTTTAGGTACTTTCATACAAATGTTGGATATCAAGTGTACCTTAGATTGGAAGTGTTAAATACAAACCTTGTACATAATATGCACGTTAGATCGAAAGTGTTAAACTCTTGAAAAGACCACGACATTCGCGGAAGGGTTCAGTCCGTCCAAAAGTTACCGGCGCACGAATTTTTCTCTAAATAACAATTGCCCTGATAAACCAGATGGTTGAATCTGTTAAGAGCTGAGGGGTGTGGTCAGCTAATACTATACCCTATGGCTTGCCCATCCACACACTCCTTAAAGGGTATTGCAACGGGAGGAGGTGACAGCTCCTCATTCCCTACGTTGCCCCTTGCTCACACACATCTGGAAGACCGCAGACAATCACGGCCCGGGTGCATCTCAATTCCTGCAAAATGCAGGGTATCAAGGCCAAGTACTCATGTTAGTAGCGAAAGCCCTACTTACTTGGGCACCATGGCCATATGGTGATATTAATCCTTGGAACCCGATGGCTAGCAAATGAGAGCGGTCTTCGGTTCAATTAAGTAATTTCCCGCTTTTATATCGCATAGCTTCTCTTCATGATTAGTAATGAAAGTGCTCAAGTCTGACCTCTCTGTTGAAATTACGCCGTTAGAAAGCAGGGCCCACGCCTTGCACACGTCACTAGGGTCAACCGTCTTTCTGCAGGGGCGACTCCAAGGCGCCCCAGCGGGAGAGGACACTGGGGGCCCTGCCCACAATACACCACGTCCCTAAGGAATGCAGCGGGGTTCTGTGGTAGGGGGGAAGGGGATGGGTGAGGAAGGACAGCGGCGCGACCCTTTTCCGTTGGGGGCGGGGAAGGGGGGACATGGGGGAGGCAGGCAAGTCTCCAGGGAGGGCCGAATTGCAAGGTGACAGAGAAAAATGGCCGTGAGAAAAACCGTTTCTCTCAGTTTCAGTTTTCAAAGAGCGCAAAAGTATACGAATTTCAAACATTTATTCCCTTTACCATGCGCCGTTTTTCTATTTAAATGCTATGCTCAACAACCGCTCCAAAACGCAATGCTCAGAAACAAGAAATATACAGGTCACAACACATGTTCAAAGCGGTATTTCTGCGTAATTACCCCGAGACCATGAACAAACGAAGCAGACTGGCACGTACTGTAAAACTTCTCCTTTCTTGCAAATCAACTCCTAAAAAACACCATTGCAATTATTTTACCACATCCATACTATTCCCCGCAAGCCGTCGAAGGGACGTGTGGCAGAGGGTGGTAGGTCACCGGCCATTCTACATACGTATATGCCCTCCTTTTCCTCATGGACAACCTACAACCCAAGCACAGTTCATAAAATTGGTGCCTCGAAATACATTATAGATAGTAATGCGTTCGAATATAACACCTATACCTCTGTAAACCACGAATCGTCGCGAAACAGTTTTCTGAGCAAACATAAAACCGTAAAAGAAAGTGATTGGCGAAATAAAAATTATAACATTAAATAGCCGCAGCATTAGAAACAAAATATCGGATACTGATCACATCTTTGTAAGTACGAGTACAAACGCAGACATAGTAGTTGGAACGGAGAGTTGGCTCACGAAAGATATAGCAAAAACGAAGTTTTTCCAAGCGGTTTAACAATTTACAGAAGGGACAGACCTAATAGATTGGGTGGGGGAGTATTCATAGATGTAAAGTCACACTCTTAGTAACCAATGATACGAATGAGACGAAAATAGTATAGAAAGCGTTTGGTGTAACATAAAGGACTACAATTACAGAAGCCTATTCGTGTGCTCATTTTATAGACCCCCAGATTCTAGCACAGATATTCTACACAAGCTCGACGACCAAATATCCTCTCTTGGTAACAAACATAGCAACAGTATTATCATAATCGCTGGTGACACAAATCTACCGTCAATTGACTAGGATAAGTACTGTGTAGGAAAATCCGCCAAAAACAGAGAATCATGCCATGAACTCCTTAATTCATTCATTCACAAAGCACTCCTTAGAACAAATTGTTAAATCGCCCACGCGGGGCCACAGCATACTTGATATCGTCGCGACTTCTACGCCCGAAATCGTAACAAACATTGAAATAATGGACGGAATTAGTGACCATAAGGCAATTTTTGTAGAGTTAAAAACTAAGTTCGTGAAAATTAACAAAGAAAAGCGTAAAATATACCTATTCAACAAGGCGAATTTTAACGGACTACGAGAATATTTGAAAAAATAATTGCCAGAATACAAGACAAAAACACTGACAACCGATACAGAGAACAGCTGGAATTATTTTTTAAATAATTTACGCGAAGGAATGAAGACGTACGTCCCATCGAAACTTAAATTCAACAATAGGGAACCTAGATGGTACAACGGGGAAGTAAGATCGGCATTAAGAAGGCAACGAAGGTCACAGTCAAATTTTAAAAAGAGTTTAAAAAGTGACGATATTGTTTATGTGAATTCATCAAAACAGAAACTTAAAGAATGTCGTTGTAAAACAACAACTATCATGCGCACAGCCTTACTCTCTTTTAAATCTAAAATGCTAAGCGAATATCTGGAGGAAAATCCGAAGTCATTCTGGTCCTATGTTAGGGAAATACAGGGTAAACGTCCAACTGTACATTCTTTGAAGACGGAAAACGGAGAAATTATTACAGAAAGCGTGAAAAAAGCAAATATTTCATACAAGTTTTTCCAGAGCGTCTACAATAAGGACACAAACCCAACAAACGATCCTCCACATCCACCCGGGGAACACATGAGCGATATAACACTACCCAAGAATGGGATAGAACATCTACTACGTAGCATCAAACCAAACAAATCACCTGGTCCGGAAGAAATACCTGCTAGAATATTAAAGGAATTAGCCGAAGACATTGCCCCGTTTTTAGAAATTGTTTTCCTAAAATCGATAGAAGATGGCTCAGTTCCTCGCGACTGGAAGCTAGCCCATATAACTCCCATTTATAAAGGCGGGGATAGGGATAAACCAATCCAATTACCGACCCATTTCTTTGACATCGATCTCTTGTAAAATATTAGAACACATTATTGTCAGTAACATAATGAGGTTTCTTGATAGTAGGAAAATACTAAGCCACTACCAGCACGGATTTAGGAAGAGCAGATCTTGCGAAACACAATTAGGTCTTTTCATTATCGATATACTTAGATCGGGACAAAACAACACAAGTCGATGCAGTATTCCTAGATTTAAAAAAGCCTTTGATAAAGTCCCACACAATAAATTGTTACACAAACTTAGATTCTATGGAATCAATGAGAAAATTATTAATTGGATTAGAGACTTCTTGTCAATTCGCAAACAAATAGTAGTCATCGATGGGTTGTGCTCAAAGGAAAGAGATGTAACATCAGGCGTCCCCCAGGGAAGTGTAATAGGGCCTCTTCTATTCTTAATATACATTAATGACTTAAGCGCACATGTTAGTAGTAATCTCAGGTTATTTGCTGATGACACGGTGGTATACAGGGAAATACGAAGCCAACTAGATCGCGAGCTACCCTCTAGAGACTTGGACACAATCTCGGATTGGTGCAAGAATTGGGGATCAATGCTTAATATAGACAAATGCGCAGTTTAGAAATTTTGGAACAAAGGAAGTGGCGAACAGGACAAACTACGAATTAGAGGGTTTAGTGCTAACTACGGCCAAACAAGTAAAATATTTGGGGGTAGTTCTAACACCACGCCTTTCATGGGGAGCACATATCAGGACAATATGCGGATCCGCTTTAAAGAAACTGGGCTTCATTAAACGGGTGGTGGGGAAAGGTAATGAGAAAGTTAAAGAGAGGTTTTATTTTGCTCTAGTTAGACCACATTTAGAATATGCCGCAAGTATTTGGGATCCTTGGGAGAAAATCTGGCAAAAAGAACTAAATAAAGTCCAGAGAAAATCCGCCAGATTCGTGAAAAATATATATGACAGGAACACCAATGTAAGAGGTCTCTTAGGGGATTTAGGCTGGGAGCCCCTTGAAATACGAAGAGAACAAGCGAGACTTAAACTTTTAGAGAGATTCAGAACCAGCGAGTTTAGCGATGACACAAAAGGAATAACAATGGCCCCACAAATACTTAGGTAGATCAGACCACAAAGATAAAATAAGGGAGATAGATTCCAATACAGATAGATTCAAATACTCATTCTTCCCCAAAACATTTAAGTTACACGTCGGAACAAAATTAAAAATTCAAAGGTTGTGCATGTGTATGTTTGTTGGTAGTTTGTGGGTTTGCATGTGTGTGAATGGGTTGGGGCGAAAGGGTTCTTGCATGAATGTTTACCATTTGTGGTTTGTGGGCTAAAAATTTGTGGCTTCTGCATGGGGTTTTTCTTTCTAAATTACGGGTGGTTCCCTAACACCCCCCGCCACACGCCCTTGCGGCGGCTTGCGTGGTATTGAGCAGATGTAGATGCACCTGGCACCCCGCGATCCACCAAAAACAAAAGTGGAAAGGGGTCGACCGAACACCAATCACGCAACATACCTAAATACACTTATTACGAGTATTACATGGTTAGCAGCTATACCTACACAAGAGGAAAAAAATACGTTAAAAGAAGACAGGTTCAGATGCAATTCAGAAACTTATTTAACGGTTAGTATTCTACGCGTTCCGGAAGGACAATTCACAAATACAATAGACTAGCTTGCACGGTATTGGATACATTTCTTACTTCAACCTAAGGTGCAATTATTGTTTATATGATAGCACATGTATTTGCATGCGTGTAGAATGAAAGGATTTTTGCATGAATGTACATGCCACAGCATACCAAAATATTTATTTGATTGTTGTGTCCATCCGAAAAACTACCGTTACCTAAACCCACCCACTAAAACTATTCCCACTATACTTAGTTGGTATAGTTTTGCATGTATGTGCTGATTTTGCACGTGGCTTTGTTCCTTTTTACGGGTGGTGACCTAATGTCCCCCGACATACGCCCTTGCGGCGGCTTGCTAGGTATTATGCAAATGTAGACATTTTATATACATTCACCTACACCAAACCTGGCACAAGGGTGCACGGCGGGGCGGAGTGTTAAGACGTCAGACTTTGAGAGAGTTATGTGGGAGTTTAATCTTATATTTTCCCCAGTTTCGACAGCGCGTACCCCTATCACTGCGTCTTATACGATCCCCCTTTTACTGTTGCCGCGAACAGCGCGCGGGAAAAACGAAAGCTTGAATCTATCGATTCGACAGTTTAACTCTCTAATTTTGTAGTAATTGTCGGCCCTGCCATGTAATTAGGGGGTATAATTATATCTGCAATGTCGGATGCGAAACCACACGCTTTATGCCTTTGTAATGAGTCTAATCTCGCCCCGAGTATTCCCATATTTGAAGGTTCCCACCCCAGTTCTGTATTAAATGCGTGACGCTTTGTGCCTTTTCGAACGAGTTTTTCACGAATCTAGCGGTCTTTCTCTGTACCTTATTCTATTCTGTATTCAACCCTTTACTTAAATGGCTTCCATACGCTCGTCGCATGTGAGGCCTTATTACAGAAAAATAGCACGTTTCATTTCCTGAGAATGAATTCTCATGACTAATGGTCAATAATCCTGCGCGCCCCAATTCGTCGGCTAAACACACAAGGCTGGGACACGCTTCCGCAGCCTCCCCCTAGTTCGAGTCACCGCCCCGGGCAAAGCAAGTGCCCGGGGCGGCCGAGGGTACGCCGAGGAATTGCTAAGGAAATTAAACACACCTGTTGGGCGCATTCTTTGAACATACCGCGAATGCCTGTTGAATGGCGGACGTGAAATCCAGACACGCACAGAGGAAAATAAATTAATTATAACCTTCACTCTAATCCACGTGGCACACGCTGCTCAAGATCTAATTATGAGGATGGATCCACCGGCTCTGGGTCCTCCATTCAAATCGGGAGCAGGTTATGCATTCACGACGAAACGAATGCCGGGTTTTGGTCATTGGAAAAAAGATGGCGTCAAGATCGCAAACGAAATTAAGGATGCAGGGAAAGAAAATTGAATCCATTGGTTTTCCCCAAGTCTGGAATGCATTACTTCACAGTCCATCAAGTATTGCACAAAGTATGAGGAAAGGAAGTCGTCAAGGCTGTATAAAATGCGTCTCACTCATTCTGCACCACTTCGAGGCGTTTTAAACGCCGCCAATAACCGATTGACGAGTAATGAGGCGTTAAACAAAGTCGAAGCAAAAAATGTTGGAAGGATTATCCGTTGTACACATCAGTCCACGCACATAATAGCGTTTTCAGTTGCGTCGTACGCCTGGCGGCGTTGGAGCCGATTGCCGGACCAGTGGAGATGGCCCCCAACAGTTGGCCACGGCTCCTCCTCTATTGTGAAGAACCACCCAGAGCATTTTTGCATTATACGATACATGCACTCGAAAAATGTCCCATTGCTCAGCAAGAGACTCAGGACTTGGTACCATCGGGTCAGGAGGAAGTTAAATACTGAAGAAATAAAAGTGTTTCAGAGAAATAGCGACCCATCCTTGCCTGCATAACTGAATATTTTTCCCTTTTCCTTTCCTCACCCATGTTTTCCCTTATCATTCACCGTTCCCACCTGGTGCTTGCACCCCCTGCCGCACACCTTTCAGGTGGATCGAGGGATATTCATGTGGATGTCGAAATCAAAGTCACGCAAGAACCCGTGATCATGTTTAATCCCAATCCTAAATTTTAAAAAAATATGCTGAAACGTAAATGAAAACGCATCAGGAAATGGGAAATAATTATTCGTTCCACTCGAGGTCAAACATTTTGAAAAAATACTGTTCTCCATTTTTGGCTGAAAGTTATGTCACCGGGGTCACATGTCCTCTTGGACATGTGACCCCGGTCACTCCCCAAGCGGTGACCCCAAGCGAACTCGACGGACATGAGAGACAAAACACGACATTTCTCATTTTGCGCAATCGCAATTTCACTTCAAGTTAAACTCACGTCCGTCTGTCTCTTCCGCACTGGCATTTCCCCATCCACAGGAAAGGTCCGTCACCTTCATTTGCTCATATATTTAAATCTTCACCTTAAACTGCTACTTAACCTCGTCTTTATGTTGTCATCATGAGGAAAGATTACGCAGCGGGCTATCAAGATAGAGGATCCCGCACAGCGGCATCCAAAAGATTTCAGGAAAAAAGGAGGCCCGACACATCCTCTTACTTCCTTGTACTTGATAATACGACTTGAGCTACTACTTGAAATATTCATATTTTGACATACGCGTCTTCTCCTCCATTTCCAGATTAGCGAATCAAGCAGTGAGTGAGTCGCCGTGTTTATCACACGTCTCGGCAATTATCCGCATTCCTCTGCCATCAAACATAGAGCGATTAACTACGCGTTACTACGCCAACACTCCCCATACCGACACATTTAAGACCTAAAATGGGTCACTGCAAGACGTTTGACTCGGGTTCGACGTCATTTGGAGAGGTTCGTGGATGGAAACGGAGTGCAATGTGAAGGATTGTATGCATCTCGTACTTTCGAGGATTCAATTCTTAAGTACTCTCAGTGTAACACATTAAAATCAACGTACCCTAATAATATGAAATGAATATTTCTGAAGTATGTAGACACAGCTACGTTAAATATCGAACATTGACCGTTAAAAGGCTAACATGTATTTACGCCATTGATGTACAGTTAAATATTGATGGGGGATAGGAATGGTGCGGTGGCTAACGTACTGACTTCCCCCACAGAGGGTCCCGGTTCAAATCCCAGAGTAGTATCTCGATCCTTGCTTGAGGTGCTTTGAGAAGAGCACTTAGGGTTGATTATCTGATCTGCACGCGGTTTTTTTCTAAATTACGGGTGGTTCCCTAACACCCCTCGCCACACGCCCTTGCGGCGGCTTGCGAGGTATTGAGTGGATGTAGATGTAGGGAGAGAACTCCATCCGTCAGAAGGGACGTTTAACTGTGTGACTCCTTGGCACCTTTTGTTCGCAGTAGGCTAATGCCGATGTCGGGTTTCTCTCAACCCTTCCTTTCCCATCCATCCCTAATGGCGCAAATGACCTCAGCTGTCGGTCGCCTCCCTTAATAACAACTAACTAAAACTACTAAATATTGATTGATTGGTATTCTAACATTTACGGTAGGTTTTGGATGGACACAAACTTCAAAACGCTGTAACGAGACATTAACTCTGCTAACTAAACACAACCAAACATCCCCACTCTATCACAAAGCCCCGTATACTTCCTTCATCCCAATCAAACACCCCTATCTTATTACTGCCCCTTCCTCGTTTGTCTAACAATCTCCCCTCTATCATAGTCTTCAAAATACAAATCCCAATCAAAATGCTCTCTGCAACCATTCATCCTATTCTCCCCTTGATTTCTCCCAACCTCCTCACCCACCATACCTACCACCCCCTAATTTGCTTTCCTTTCGGTCCACTTCACCTTCCCCATTCTTGCCCACACCCACATTTCAAAAGCCTCCAATCGACGCCTCCTATTATCCTGCTTCAATGAACATGTTTCCGCGCCGTTCAAATCCTCGCTCCGCGTAAAATATTCTCTATAGTTATCGTGATAATCGTCACAGAGCCCTCTTCCATATTTGCAAATAACATTTTTACTTTTACCCTCAAATTCGAGGCTAATTGGGGGAAATTCCGTTTGACGCTCAAGATTTAAGGGTGGATGTCCGGACGAAAGCACGGCGCCAGGTGGCGCTATCCAGCCTTTCGGCCCCCAGGGGGACATCGGACGAGTATTCTAACACAATCGCAGTGATCGCCTCCTCGGATATTACAAACATTTAGTGAGCCGCAGAGGGGTTGCAAAACTTTGACACTAGCTTCGCACTATCGCCTCCCTCCAAAGATCACGTTTCCGCGCCTCACAAAATCGCGCCCCGTATCTAAGTTTGACGAGCCTCCGCTTGACATCCTTACTCCAGACCCAGCCATCAATTCCCTCCTCCTGGTGATAACTCCTTTGCTTGAACCTATTCTATTTCTTAGGTCCCTCCTACTTTTGACCATTTTGGTACAAAACACACCGGAGGTAGGCGAACTGTTCACTTGCTCTATTTTATTAAGTCCTGTTTTAATAGTTAACTTTCCTCATTTTCATAAAATACCTAACTTTCGTCGTTTACATTTATTCTAATGCCACAGCTATCGCATTACCTTCACAATGGACTCAGCAGTATTAGCGACTACTTGGCCGACTGACAAACTGAAGTTTGTCAGTCGCAGGCCTGATGCTATCAAATGTCCACCAGCACAAGTGATAATGAACACCCTTTTTCCTGACACTGCTCCGTCCGACTCTACGAGTTCATCCCCCACTCGTTCGCTCCTGAGCAGTCCGTGCCATGCACAGGTTGCCGACAGCTCTCCCAACCATTTGCCCGCTATTGCCCGCAATACATCCCATCCCAATAATAAATATCTGCAATGTAATCCAAATCACTCTATCATACGCTTCTCGAAATCTATGAAACAGGCAAAAGCATCCCCATTGTATTCTATGTTCCTCTAAATTAGTAAGCTCATTACTGCAATGGCATCAGCGCCTCTCCCTTCATGAACGCAAACTGGTCATCCCCTTAATATTAATCATTTTCCTTGCTCTCCACCCTTTCGTTAATCATCCTGAGGACAACTTTAGCTGTGTGCGAGATTAAACATTGTTCTGTAGTCATCACATGATGTAGCCTTTTCCTTTTTTTTTTGAGATGGTAACGGAAACTGATCTGACGTCTTCCGGCCAAATATCTCCTTCATATCGTTCATGCTACCTGCCAATTAGTTACTCTCTCTTCGATATTTTTTAACGAATGTTGTCTACCTCCACAGCCTTACTTTCCTTCAACTCAATTGATAGCTTTTCTAACTCACCATCGAGGAAGACTGGACCTTAGCCATCCTCATCAATGACATACTCTCTTTCTATGGCTAACCTTGTGGCCTAATGTCTTTACCACACACTTCCTGTCTGGTAGCTTAGGCTCAGTACGTCCGAACCTAAGCTACCATTACCAGCGACATTCTCTTGTTATGCCTAAGCCGGCTGCTCTGTCTACAGCGCGCCGATTTCACCCTTTAAGTCAACTTTTCGAATCCTCCCACTGCGTCTTCCATCACGCTGCCTTTCCCATAAGAGAATCAATTTCATATTATGTACAACATTTATTTTCCATCTGCTTAACCAACCCCCTTAAATTGAGAATCCCGTTTATTCCGGGAACATCATGTGTATTCAATCCTAAGTGTAAGCTAAAAAATAAATCCGTTTCCTCTGAAACATAGCAATGGGATGCTGTCGCTCGCACTGCCGCCCATCTCGAGATTCGGCGCGAACAATAGCCCCTTCTCCCGATGGGAAGGCGCGACCATTCGGCGGCACTGGGGACCCCCCCCTGGAGCTCAGTCGAGAGCGGCCCTCCCCGCGTCTTTCGCCCGGTGAGGACGGGGCGGCGACTCCTCCCGGACACTCCCAGTGAAAAGGGAACCGGAGACGAAATGAATTTATTGTCCCATGTCGCCACCCTCGACTTGGCGCCAACTTCCTCCTCCCCTCCCGGTCCCCTTACGCAGAGTGGCCACAGAAAGGGAAACATATAATTGCCTCAGATTTACTCGAGATTTCCACGATTTTTTCCTCAAATTTCCTCCAGACTTATATTTAGAAAAAATTTTAGTACCCTGCAAGACACCGCTGGGGTGTGTCGCTGGGGGTGAATACACACCAAAATAATTTTAGCCGAATATGACCCAACCGCGGTCGAACAATGTCATCATGATCTCCTATCGCCCGTGGAAAAAAATACATCTTGAATTTATCCATTCTACACTTAACCTCTCTAATTTTATTGACATGACCTCTCATGCCGTAGTACGATGTGGTTAACAAAAATGTTTAAACATCACTGCTAAAGAGACGACCTTATAATTTATGCCGGGTTTCTCTCTCCACCCTTCCCCTTTTCCCATCCATCCCTAATGGTGAAAATGACCTCAGCTCTCGGTCGCCTCCCATAAAATCTACTACCACTTCTATCGATTGACGTTTGAAAAAACTGAGTTCGCACCAAACTTTGCTAATTCAGTACTTCCTGTTGCTAAAATTTCGCAGTAGTTTCCATGACAGTTGAAAATGAATCGTTAAAATACATATATAGACATATATCACAACGACGGCATGGCTCCATGTCAGAGCCTTTTCGAGCTGACTGTCACCGTCCCGATGGGCGAATCCCACATTCACCGGTCATTTTACAAGGTTAATATAACATAACATTTTACAAGAAACGTCAGTAGTATTAGTGTTATCTACGAGAAGCAAATAATGTGACTAAGTTTAAACAACATTCAAAATACAACACAAAAGAAAAGAACCCTACAATTAACGGATTTTTAATTATAATTCTTAATGCTATGATTCATTTATTTTTTTTAAGCAAATGTTAATATAAATGCTACTTTTCGAGTCCACTCGTTTTTTTCGAAACAGATTCTTCTATTTACGTATCTGTAGTTTTAGTTTTTTTCCTAAACTTAAGTCGCTATCATATTTAGGGTGCGGCAACAAACTTCCTTTTTTCAAACAAGGAAGTTATGCTGCCTCACCCTGTACAACACATTATATTTAAACGAAGGACATAATAAATAAGCAGAGCAATCATTTTTTAAGATAACGGGCAAGGTACACAATGGCAACAGAATTGGATGGATCGTCGTTATTACGATAGCAAAATCGATGAAGGACCGGTTTTTTCTTTCGTTTCCCGAACGACAGAAGTAACACGAGAAGGCGAACGAATCAATTCAAGGCGACACATTTCAAGGTCGAATTCCCGAATTCCGCGGCACGACCTCTTCACAATATTTATTCCCCTGTGTTTAAAACAAAAAGAACAGGATTCGGGGATTTGGCAAGGCGCGCCTCGTGAACTCCCGCGTCCTTGTCCCCCTTCCCAACCTCCCCCTCTCCTCCCCTTCGTCCACGCCAAGGAAGGGATGCCGCGGCGGCCAAACGCCAAGATTAACCGGAAATAAATAAAGAAATGGGAAAAACACACACGTGGAAAAAGCTGCAAACTCAACAAATCCCTCCCCTACCTTCTGGTCCGGCGCTGCCAATCGACGCGACGGCGGCAAACGTCGTCCAAATCCACTCACTGCGGAAGCGAGGGCGCCGCCGTCGTCCTCCGACTGGGAGAGGCGGGCGTGCGTTCAACACGGACACGCACGCACGGATTCACTAAAGTCCGCGCGCGCTCGACTTTATCGCCGACTTGAATGTCACGGAGAAAGTAAAAGCAGAGAGCGATAAAATATTGCTGATATATATTGAGAGATGCGACAAACTCTCTCTCTCTCTCGCTATTCTACGTGAGGAAGGACAATGAAAAGTGAAGACGTCCTCTCCGGGAGACCGGCGCGCGTGCGTGGTAAACTCGCTCGGATCGAGATCACAAGGACGTCTGAATGAACGGCGAGATGTGCACAATATATATATTTTTTAATTTTTTTTGTTTTGCATCGCCCACGAGTGCGCCGTCACCATCGAAACACACACACACATCACCCTCACATACAGCAGAGGAACCACACGCGCAAACACTAACGACGGATGGTGCGCGCTATTCGGTGCGGACGAGAGTGGGTGACCACGTGTTCGACCAAGGAGCGAAACACTGACTCTCGCTCTCCGAATCCCTCGTGTGCTGCCGCCGTCTACGGGTTGATTGTGGCGCCGCTGGCGGAAAGGATCGGAGGAAGTGTCAGGGAGGGGTGGGTGGGGGAGGGGGGAAAGAGGCGAAGGACGAAAATTCGCACCACTCCAACGCCGTTAAGTCACACACAATCCGCGTGCCATATTACTTCGCACGTTACTCTCGAGACGGTCGGCTGTTACTTATTGACGACGGGCGATATGGTATCGGCGAGAGATGCGTTTCGGAAGGATCGATCCTTGGGTTACTCCGACTGCTCAAAGCACTCGCTCGCAAATAGCACTCCTTCGCACTCACACATTGCAGCGGCTGCTCATTACATCAACCCGAACGGCACCAGAATGGCGCAACATCATCTGAACCCGAAGGTCATTATTTTAATTATTATCCGCTAAGTACGCATTACAATTCTCTTTTACGGATGGTGATCTACTACTCTCCGCCACACGCCCTCGAGGCGACTTGAGGGGTATTACGCAGATGTATATAGAAACAGGCAGACAGGAGCGCCAGTTTCAGTAACCCAAACACCTTACGAACTTACAAGGTAATCCGAGAGGCAAAACGCCCTCAATACGAAAATATGGAATTGATGACGTGAAGTCCAGCACACGTCAACGCGAAATGCCAACCACAGGTTCAAGGAGCACTAATCACAATTTAAAAACGGCCGCTTTTGAAAATCCGTCATCGAAAAAACACATTTTACACCCTATTACATTCAAAGATGCATCCATAACGCACGGGATGAAGGGAGGAAGGAAGTGCACAGAGATGAAGAGGGACTTGATGTAGAGCAGGTTGCTGGATCGTGTTTTGTTAGGAGTTACAAAATATTTATTAAATAGCTGTGTCCATCCAAAAACCTACCTTAACCCGTATAATAATAAGAAATAATCCAAAACGCCCGACATTTCAAAGTCGACGCCACCGAGAGCTTGCACATACACTTGTACTGAGACAAAATCATGAACAACGGACCGGGAACCTTCCATAGTCCCTTATTCCAATTGGTTCTCAGGTTTGAAAGCACACAGACAACGCAGTGCGACAGAAAACGCATCGCCCCCACTCCCCCGCCCCCAAACACATTCACTCGACCACGGGCAGTACGTTGACTTTCCCACTCCTGTCGAAGTACCTAGTTCACCGAAATATCGGTACTGAGTTCTTAAAAATGAGCATTGGCTAGAGGATTGACACCTTGCAGTTATTGAACGCTAGGTTAGACACCACAAAAGGCGTGGGCATACATGGAAAACGTCCGGGGATCCAGAGAGATATAAGGTAGACAATATTATGGTTAGGCATAGATTCAAGAACGGGATAATATGCAGTTTCCTGGAAGCGGATTCAGATTATAAGCTAGCACTAATGAAATGTAACGTCAAATTGAATGGATTAAAACGGAGAAGATGGATAAGGAACTGGAACTTGGAGGCAGTGACCAGGATGAAAAGAAAAGAGAGTACCAGGATGCATCAGAGAAAATTATGAGCGAGGACGGTGAACTGGGTACGATTGTATAAACATGGAAAAGTTTTAAAAAGGGATATCGAAAGCCGGAAAAGAAACCGTATATAAGAAACCGTATATGGGGACTGCATATAAGAAAAGAGCAAGAAAACTTTGGATTACGGACGGGATGATGGGAAAGATCACATGGGTCACCCACTGACGTACAATCTGCGGACAAACAAACAAAAAATTGGGATTTATCAAGACGCAGTGTTGGCAAAAGTGACTCCAAGATCAAGGAACGTTGCTACCACGCTTTTGTAAGGCCTCATTTAGAATATAAATGTAGTGCATGGGGCCCGAGTGAAAAAGGCCTCACTCGGGATTTTGAGAAGGCCCAACGCCTGGCAGCCCGTTTCGTTTAAAAACTGCTACGATAAAACGAAAAGCGTCACAGAAATGCGTATGGAGTTGCGTTGGGAATCATTAGTAGGACGACGATTCAATGCTAGGTTGAACTTACTGAATAAATTCAGATCCGCATGTTTCACCACCGAGGTCTAACAAATTATTCGCACTCCAACATATATTGGTCGCTTGGATCATTCAGGATAGAGATACCAGAACTAGCAAACTCAAGGACTCCTTCCCACGGACAATACGGGATAGAAAATCTAGGGTTAGAGATTGCAAAAATCTCACTTTCCACCCTCAGCTTCTAGGGATTAATTATTTCTACTCACATGTACTTTCACTAATATCGTATATTTTACTATCGAGCCCCTTCCCGCGTGACCGCATTAGAGTGCCATTTAATGACTGTAGTGCTCGTTACAGCATTACTTACCCTGCTTTGTTGTTCCCAAGTTTCTCCTTCCATCTCTGGTCACTCTCTCTCTCTCTCTCTCTCTCTCTCTCTCTCTCTCTCTCTCTCTCTCTCTCTCTCTCTCTCTCTCTTTCTCTCTCTCTCTCTGTGGGGGATACCTAGATCGTGCAAATTTGCACGATATTTGACAGATCTTTACTGAATATTTTTCCCTTCCTCTCCCATATCCTCCCTTATCACTCACCCGTCCCACCTGGTGCTTGCACGCCCTGCCACACACCTTTTTGCTGGATAGCGGAGTATTTATGTCGATGTCGAACTATATTGTAGAGACGTTAAACCAGTCGGCTGAGACATAGAAAGAGAACGTGACGTAAATGAGGACGAGTGGGTGAAATTGGTGCGCTGTGCAGAATATTGAAACAAATATCAGGACGTACGACGGAAAAATCCGTGCACACTTCCGAAGGTGCGTCGTGAAAATTTTATCTGATTGCTTAAATACGAGTGTCGGACGGTCGTGAAGAGCAGCCGTATTCAGGGGCGTGATACTGAGAGTCCATCGCCACCCGTCCTTTCCAACGTACGTACAACGGTAGAAGTGGCGAGGGACGAATTGGAGAAAGGAGTGCAAGTCGGCGGTAAGTTCATTAAATCAGATTATTTATTGCACAATATCGAGTGTTAGATAGTTAGCCAGTCTTCCATTGGGTTAACGGCATTGCTGAGGGCATTATGAAATCAGTCCGATAGGTGTAGGATGCGAACAATGTAAACAAAAGAAACTTTGAAGTTATGGAAAAGAAGGAAGTTAAACGCTAAAAGAGAGGGGCACGACCTAGAAAAGTTAGAAATACCTAGCATAAGTTAAACATTAAAAATAGCAGTTCTTAAACTGTAGCAGGTGGAGCAGTTTATCTATCTTCGAAGTGCTTTGGATCAGAATGGTTAAGTAAGACGACAAGAAGGATGATGGTGTTCGGCAAATAACATATCATATGGGCGATGGATTTGATGTGGGACCAATGTTGATTAAGGATGTTAAGAATATATTACTGAGCAATCTGATATGGAGCGTGGTTTTGTGGCCATGGCCGTTGAAGCATGACGGTAGGCGTGCATTCGAAGACTTTTGTAATTCGGATGAGGATAATAAGGTTGGAAAAGGTGAAATGGACAGAAAAGAAGACATACGAGAAAGGAGGGAAGTAAAGAGAATTGAAGAAGGGGTTCTTTTAGTGCAGGATGTCAGGTTGTGTATTGCTATGAGAGTCAAATAAAGGTATCGCTGTCCAATCACTGTCCACTCGAAACAAACCTCAAACGATACAATTACAATAACCCGATATTTTCGGACTTATAGTTTATGACGAAAGAGCAAGGTCTTTTTCCGCATTAGCACTCTGACATAAATGAAATTAAACATTTCAAACCAACCGAAATGCCCCAGTCGAAATACCTTTGAAACTCCAATTAATCGGTTATGAACGCCGATGAAAAGGGAAATTATGACGGGAAAAAATATCGTTAGGAGGTTTCCTTATTTGTTGTTATAATATGTAGTTTTTAATCCCTTTACATTTTTGCTTTTTATAGGATTACTTTCATAGAGTAAGCATTACAGGGCTGGAGGAATCTTTCACCCAATGCACAACTACAGCTACTTGTATCTTTAAATACAGATGTAGCATCAAAGGCAAACCCAATACGATAACTTGAGAGGTTTACAAATACGACTCCAGACTTTCATGCAAGCAAGAGATACGATTTCAGGGTGAAAGTGTAACACGTAACCCTATTCACGATGTCAACCCTTCAATGCACAATCAATTAATTCTTCGACGATCAAAGGAAAGGGAGGGGCGCGGGAAATTATTCGTGTCTTGTATAAGGCTCAATGCACAAATCACGAAATGTCACGCCCGAAAAAAATAAGCACCTTCGAAGACCCCCAGGTATTGGCATTGCTCTGGCGCGCCGCGCCAATTTCGTGGGACGACAGTTCATCCGTCGCCGCCATTCTCCCATTCGGCGTCGTCAAGGTCCGAAGCGAGCCTCATGCCCACCGACGCGACGCGACGTGCTGGTGAAACGTTCGTCTAGCCAAATGGGTTAGCGCGGGAATAATCCAAAACATCGGGAGGCAGATATGCAAGACACCGCGTTAGAATGCGAAACTTGGATTGGAGCATGAGTACAGGATAGACAGAAACTGCAAATCTACAGCTGAGCGGAAGGGGGGAAAGTCTTATGGAGCATCATAAGAAAAAGGGCCAGATGCTTTGGGAACACTTAAGAGATGCAAGGCGGGTTCCAAAAGTAGTAAGACTTATTTTTTCCCGGATGGACGGACGGATAAGTGGCGGTTTCTCTGGCTGGGTCGGAGGCAGGGGAGTCTCAGGAAAGGCTAAAGGTCGGTGTGAGTTGGCTCCCAGCCTTTGCGGAGTGCGGATCGTTCGTTTGCGAAACCTCTATATCGTGACCTCGTTACACTCCGTAATGAACCGGTTATTGAAAAATCGCTGGGCCATCAAATTTTGCGTGAACCTGGTCAAAACCGGGAAAGAGACTGATAACATGATCAAGGCAGGTTTTGGTGATAGCGCCATGGGTAGATCGGGTATTTTGAATTGGCACATTACCATCACCACATTAGTGGTGTCCGGAGGGTACAGAAGATGTTGATTATTTAACTAAACGGGAGTATATTAGTAGGAAGATGCCCTTCGAAAGATAGAGGGGTACATTTATACGGTGATGGGCATGATGAAACATGGCAGAGTTCATCAGAAGATTACATACTATACATACATTATACCTTGCAATCTACCACTAGGTTGAGTGGCAGGAGGTGATTACAAACCACACGCCTTTTGAATCAAAATACTCCCACCCCCCTTAGCTCGGCTGGACAGCGTTATCCTGATCCCCTACCCCTCGTGGGGAAAATTACATCTTAAATCAAGAGGGTGTGTTCCGAAAGTAATACTATTTCCCGCGCCGCTCCTATTGGTCGAAGTGGAATCAAACCACTTGGAGTGAGTGGAGGGGGGGGAACGCCCAGCTTTGCCGCGAAAACCGGTCTCAGTGCTCTCCAAGCTGTGGAAACGGCAGGACGTGTTATTGTAGACCTCTGCGCGCCTAACCTGTCACGAAAAAATGGAATAGACGATCGAGCAACGTTACACGATTACTAATTTTTTGTGCTAAACTGAAAATATTTCTTGAAGAGACTAACAAAATAATTCATGAGGGACTCTGGGACTCTGTTCTGTCCTACTCAAAATTGTCGAGGTGGTTAAAGACCTCTAAGGAGGAGCAGTGAAGAGGTTCGTGACGAACAAGCCCAAAGAGGCAGGAATAAGCCAAATCAAAAGTGAAAACAATGCTCATTGTATTTCTCAGTAAAGTAATCCGTAAGGAGTTTGTTCCTAAAGGACAAACAGTTCCTCAAGGACAAAGACGCTGCCCTACAACGTGGATGAGCTGGAGAAAGGGTCTCTTGAGAAAGGGTCATCAGGACCGAGAAAAGACATCTCCCGCCACCTGGCAACTCCATCACGACAACGCGCTACGAGTCCGCGAGTTCCTGGCCAAACGCCAGGTTCCAACGCTACCCAACCCCCTTTTGTACTGAAGTCGCCCAAGCAGACTTCTTTTTGTTCGTTTGGATTAAAGAAGCCCTGAAAGGAACCCGTATTTCGTCCATAGAAGAGATCCAATCAGCCGTGATGACCTTGCGAGAGGTCCCAGAAGACGCCTTCCAAGGTGCCTACCGGTCATGGCAGATTCGCTGGAAAAAGAATATGTGGAGGTCCAAGGACAGTACTTTGAAGTATTTTAAGTGTTTGTGCAAATCTGTTCAATAAATTACTTTAAAAAATAATTTAAACTTTCGGAACTGACCCTGTGTCTGTTCTACACATAATCTCTCTCATTTAATGTACATAACTTCTCCTACTATAGAAGGATTGGGCTAAATATACATTTTCAATGTCATCGCTTAAGAAACCTAATTCCAAGTTATGTAAAAGATTTAATCTGCAATCTGTAGATCCACCAGCCCTCACTCCGAGAGTGATTTCCTACACCACTCATTTAATAACTTTGAAACGCTACTCAACGTAATTTGGGAACAAGTGCACAAGAAACCAACTGAGGAAGAAGCTAGGAGCAGCGTGTATGCACTTGGTAAACAGTTTGGATTTCTCACGAACGTAGGAGTGGAGACTTGGCAACAGAGCACAAGTAAAGCAAGAGGGCAAGCAGTTACGGCTCTCCCCAACTGCAGCCAAAAGGCTCATTTCCAAGCGACGGTAAGTGATACCGTGGAGAGCCTGCGACAATTCGGAATCCTTCAAAATGACACACTGAGTGCACTTGTGTTTGCCATCCGAATAAAGAGGAATCAAGAGCAAACGCGACGGCGATCATCGATAAATTACAAGTGAAGCCATCCGATTGCAAGTGTCCTCTGAGCGCAGGGACGCAGCTTCCGGGTGAAAATAGAGAGGGGATTCACGGCGATGCGAACTAAGGACGACAGTAAAAGAAAATTTATTGAAAAACATCCTATCGTTCGTGGAAAAATACATCTTAAATCTATCTGTTCTACACTTAATCCCTCTCATTTTATTAACATTAATTTAGTCTACACATTCCATTTCGGTGTACCCAATGCAGTAGGCGTTCGGGAGAGAATGCTCTTTTTCCAAAAATGTATAACTACGCACTTTTTAAAGTTTAATTCTAATTTCCAAGTGTCGCACCAGCGTTGTATTGCATTAAGGTCACTTGAAAAAGCTGCTGAGTCCTCAGGATTACGGATATCACGGTAAACAACCGCATCGTCGGCAAATAAGCGTATCTTACTAGTGGCTGTGGAATCAATGACATTAACGTAGAGTAGGAATAGAATAGGTGACACTTCCCTGGGGAACACCCGAAGTAACTTCTACCGCATTCGAACTAAATCTATCTATCACTACTCTTTGAACCAGACATTAGCTGTTGATGTGAGCGGACGTGTCTGAGTGGGATCTGGCTTGAATCTTACCCACCCACCTCCTCTTTACCAACGATCCGGTTGTGTAGTGGCTGTGACCGACCACTGGCTGCTCTGCATCTGTAGTCGTTTATTATTCGTGTGTGCGAAATATTAACTGGCTAGCTGTCAGGAGAATTTACACTTCGAGTGTTACTTCGTATTCAAGTGTGTCGATCGTGTGAGTCTCGCTGCGCCGAGAGTCCTCTCCCGCCATTCACTGCAATCGCTCTCAATCGCGCGCAGTCTACATACATTGTAATCGATCTCAAATTTTGTTTTCATCCAGAATCTTAAATAGCTAGAGGATTTTTTGGCTTGTTAAGCAGGTCAGTGACATTAATCTGCATGCTAAGGTAGTTTTCGTTGAGCCCAAGGATTTTTTTCACGCGCTCAGGAGTCAACAAGTTCATCCCCAGGACATTTACAAAAGATAACACGGATCCTAGATGGTACGGACAACATGGGTGTTAGAAAGGAATTGCGACGTCAAAGGCTTGGTCACGCCAAGATTAAAAATATTAGGGGTGATATATCTAACGACATAAAGAATTAAATCAACCACGACTATAAGATATCAAATAAATAAATAAAATATTCAGGGGGAATGCCAAGAATGATTTAGGAAACTCGGCTTCATTAAACGGGTGGTGGGGAAATGCAATGATAAAGAATAAAAGGGGTGTTATTTCACTCCAGTTAGTTCTCCTTTGAAATACCCAGCAAATATTTGGGATCCTTGGGAGAAGGTTTGGTAAAAGCATTTCGGAGAAAATCCGTTATATTCACCAAAAATTTGTCACTGCAGTTTTATCAGATGATCTTGCAACGCTATCAAACGCTGGTGCGACACTTGGAGAGTAGAATTTAAATTTAAAAAGTGCGTACTCATACATTTTTAGAAAAGAGCAATTCCCACCCGAACACCTACTGCATTAGCAATACCGAAATGGAATGTGTGGACTCAATGCCTAGGCGTGACCCTCACTCACGATCTCTCCTGGGTGAAACACATACTATGGGGAATATGTGAACAAGCTAACATTAAATTAGGATTTATTAGAAGAGGACTGGGTAAATGTGAAGAAAAGGTCAAAGAGAAATGTTATATTTCGCTGGATAGACAGCATTTAGAATATGCTGCAAGTATATGGGATCCTCATGAAGTGGATTAATCGCCACATTGGATCGCGAGCAGCGTAGAGGAGTTTCATTTGTAAAACGTTGCTATGATATACTTGGTGGCGTATCCAAAATATTAGAGCAATTTAGGCAGGGAATCAGTAACGGAGGGAAGGTTAAATTACAGATTGAACCTCTAGCATAAATTGGAAGGGCGTCTCTTTAGCAATTATGTTGAAAATGTATTTTTACCCCATCTTACTACGGTAGGAGAGATTATGTTAATAAAATTAGAGAGATTAAGTGATTAACAGATAGTTTCAAGATGTATTCTTTCCACGAACAATAGGGGATCATTATAACATTGTTCGACCGCGGTCATGTTCGGGTAAAATTATTCTGCCACATACCCCATGAATATCGCATCCGCCTCTGTGGGTGTAAATTTGCATGAGTTTTATTCTCGTTTACGGGTGGTGACCTAACACACCCACCACAAGCCCTTGCGGCGGCTTTTGGGGTATTGTGTAGATGTTGATGTAGTCTGGTGTGTAATCGCCCCCTGCCGAACACCCTAACAGTGGCTTGCAGGGTACTATGTACGTATGTAAATCAAAGGAAGAAATTAAGTAAGGACTCACCCTGAGCTTTACCCTTCGGCACATGTCAAATTCACACACCTCCGTGCGAGGGTCAGTTCCTTATAATTGGTGCGCCAAGCCAGCAGTTACATAATAATTACAAGATATTCATACATTTACGCCTTGGTCCACGAATTAAAACATGCTAACGAGCACAAATCTTTCAGCAAGGCCATCCCCGCTCCAATTCCGTCCCGCGTTCCAATTCCGCCCCCCTTTCTAATTCCGTCGCCGCGGGCGTCACCCCCGCCAAAAGGCGTCGAGGAACAGACGCCCTCGAGATCTGCCGACGACGAACACTGACACGAGGAAGGGTGAACGCGGCACGACAGCGCCCACGACGGTGAAACACCAATGGCCATTCACTCTCCCATCAGAAACAAACATTCTCTCTCACTTGCGTCTTATCTCTCTTAGTATTATTCTTGCTTCAGGGCTAATAATTTGTTCTTTCCATAACGAGAGCAGTCCATAAAGTAGCATACGTTTTGAAATAAAATATGATCCGAGGGACAAGAGTTTTTTTATGGGAGGCGACCGACCACCGAGGTCACTTGCGCCATTAGGGATGGATGGAAAAGGAGGACGGGTGGAGAGAGAAAACCCGGCGTCGGCACTAGCCTACTGTTGTCGAAAGGCGCCAAGGGGTCCGTAGTTTCACGTCTCATCCAACGGACATCGTATTCACTCAAAGTGGTCTCCAGAAAGCACCTCAAGCAAGGATCGAGATACCACAAACATCTGCCACCTCCGGAATTGGAACCCGGGCCCTCTCGGTGGGAAGCCTGTACGTTAGCCACCGCACCACTCCGATCCCCTCTAGTGAGAAGACGTTTTCTTTATACATTTGAAAGGCACATTCTTACGCTATTTTTCTACATAGCCGCCATTCAAATTGAGGCATTTATCATAAGCATGCCCACGATTTTCAATTCCGTCTCTGAAGAGTGGGACGTCTCTCGACCGCGATGGACCAACTCCGCGCCAACCGCGTCATCCGACGCGCGCACTCGCGCCGTCTTCCGGATGCCTCCCTCGACTACGATTCAGCCTGATGTGGAAGAAGCCTGGACAAATGTGTCCATCACGCAGTCCCTCACTCTTCAGTCTACGTTACCAGCAACTGTGATTTCAACTTCATCGTTGAAGATCGATTTCATCAAAATTGAACCACTATAAGGTTTGTATAAAAAGTATCGATAACAATCTTTTTCTCGCATGTGCATGAAGTGATTAATTCAGACTGTCGATTTTTAAGTGTGCACGTAATTGCAGATCGTAAATTGGCACTGGTAAGATGACACTGCCATCTTCATCACTGAAAATTGGACGATGCAAAAGATCTGCGCTAAATTCGACCCGAAGGTATTTGGACGGACCGAGAGTAAACAGAGTCTAGTGCCTGCTTGCAAAGACCCTCTGCTATTTCCTATTCCCAAAAGTGAAACCCTCCCTCAAAGGACACCACCATGGAACCCTAAGGGTCATCAAAGACGCTTGGACGTTAACCCTTAGGGACCTTCCGCCCACCAGGGGGCCTTCGAGTCGTAGAAAAACTGCTGAGTTAGGTGTGCCACAAGGGATGTTCTTTGAAGAGTTTTGAGGCATTGACGTAATATCTGAAACACAAATTTTTCCGAAACTTTTCCTGATACTTCTTATACAAACCATCTACGCTTGTCTACCTCTGTCTGACATATTTATTTATCATTTTATAAGTACTGTCCAATTTCTCTCCATAGCCTTATCTAAATTACATGTATAATTATGGTCAGCTCTTAATCGAAGATTATCATTAAAAGAATCGCGATCTAGCAAGGAAAATTAGAAGAATTTCCGCAGCTTCACGTAATTGATTCATGACCGATAAAAGTCATACGTGGCACTCAACGCGGGCGTGGCAGAATCTCGGTAGACATTCACACTGTGGTCACTGCCCTCGGTGGAATTGGGGGATAGAATCGATGAAATTTCGAGTGAAATATATCCTGCGCATGATAAACAAGACATTGATCGGCACAATTAACGGAAGTGATGCTGCATTGAGATTCCAAAGAATGGAATACTCTTCGCATTTTTAATTGCAAATTGCCAATTAAAAAAACTCGCAGAAAGCAAAACCAATTCATTTCACCGCCTCGTCTAAAACAAAAGCACATTTAAGAACGTCGTAATTTTAACTGAAATCGGCCAGGGTAGTCCAACAAAGCATCAGTGAAGAAAATTGTCGATTAAGGGGTGGAAACCCAGGACGACTTCACGGTTTTAATTTTGGGTAGCTATTTTCGTTTTTGAGGCGACATGAGATGGCATTCGCAGAGATTCGCGGTGGGAGACGGGGAGGGAGCGAGGATGGGTTTGGAGGATGCCGGTGGAAACAAAAGCAGTTCGGTCACGCGAACGCCGCCGCGACCCAATTCCCCGATCCCTGAAGGTCGCCGGGGGGCAAGGGGTTGAATAGGGGCGAGGCGGCTGAAGTGGGGGAGGCGGCTGAAGTTGGGGAGGGGGCTGAAGTTGGGGAAGGGGGCTGAAGTGGGGGAAGGGGGCTGAAGTGGGGGAAGGGGGCTGAAGTGGGGGAAGGGGGCTGAAGTGGGGGAAGGGGGCTAAAGTGGGGGAGGGGGCTGAAGTGGGGGAAGGGGGCTGAAGTGGGGGAAGGGGGCTGAAGTGGGGGAGGGGGCTGAAGTTGGGGAAGGGGCTGAAGTTGGGGAAGGGGCTGAAGTTGGGGGAGGGGCTGAAGTTGGGGGAGGGGCTGAAGTTGGGGGAGGGGCTGAAGTGGGGGTCGGCGGGGGATGATGGTTGGGCCTGGTCTCGCGAAGAGGCCAAGTGAGCGACTGACCGCCTCCCGGCCCGCCTCCCCCCAGTGCCCCCCGCCCGCCGTCTCGGCCCCGACACAGCGCTCCCCTCTCACGCGAGAGAAGGCCCAGGCAACGAAACATCAGTTCATTAATTTGCGGTCGCGTGCACTAACACGCGCAATTGGACAAAGGGGAATAAACGTCGCGTAGTTACCGGTTGTTCCCATGGCGCACACTGCCCACTCTTTCCCTGTCTCAAAGATAATCCCGATATACGAGACTACGACATCACTTTTTCTTGATTCTGCCCATGTGTCGTCCTGCTGTTCACAACACGAGGGTTATTTTTCCAGTTATATCCTTTTGGGCATAAAAAATATTACCGTTAGGAGAAATTCTTACTGACATTTTACTTTCCTAGCAACCTACTCGACTTTTCCATGCATATCACCGCCGTTGGCATTCTAAGCAGTTTTCATAATGCTAAACCAGCTTCTTTAACCCCTCACCATAGAAATTCGCCTCCTGGGAATCGGTCTCTAGTTCCTCGCCTTTAAATCTTTGTCCAGCCAGCCACTGCTTCGAGTGCAAGGAGAGAATATGGTCGCTGGGTGCAAAGGCAATTCATCTCCGTCTTCGATCAGATCTTGGCTCTTGGTTCACTCGTTGAACGAATTCATCGGCTTGTGCGTATACACTGGGCCTGCTCTTCATCGTGTGCATTCGTGCGGTCATTTATGAAGACTCGACTGCCTAACCTTTCCTTCACTCATGACTAAATACACTAGGCACAACTCCCGGTGAATTTTCTAAATAAAATGTTTCCAATTTTGTCACCATGAACAAAAGGAGCGTTTTTTATAGCGATTCATACTTTTTGGAATACTCAAAAGGTTAGTTCAAAGAATATTTTAATAGCATGCAGCCCAATGAAAGGGGTTAATCATATTTACCAAACAATATCTGCATGATCGAAGTAGCTGGCAGTCAGGTTGAGAACTTAAACAAATGCTCGCCAAAGAGTTGTATGCATTCTCTTAGCTATCCAAAAAGGAGAACACACCGTTGCGATTACTCAAAAGATAAAAGAAGATATGCCGAGGACTTCTCGCTCGCTCCAATGATGCTTTTAGGAGGAAATAACATCCCTCGTGAATGAGTGTCGCGATTGGTTACAGGAAATTTGAATGCGAGAAAACCTAGTAGGGACACCATGGGGAAATTAATTTATTTGAACATCGGCATTCCCTGCACCCATCAATAAAAATATATGGACGACGTGGCTACAGTTGAAGAGGAGAAAAAACGCCTTACAAATACACCAGCTAGAATAAAGGAGTGCATGAAAAGGTATAACCTCGAGACAAACATAACTGAAACTGAAATCATGCTCTGCAGTCGAAGTGGGAACGATCATTGCCATGAATGACTAGGGAAAGACAACCCGGAACAAGAAAGAGATTCCTGCTATCGCGGAAGCAGGGTTAGCAGTGATGGAAGGAGAGACACAGGAAGAAGAATAGGAACGGCGGAGAAGGCTATCTATCCGAAGAGTCGACTAGTACGTGTGGTAAACGGTACTAGCAGAGGCACAAGGAAGCGCACCCTCGGATGTCTCCGGTCGGAGGGGTTACGTGGAAGAAGAGATTGCATAGTCTCAATCTCGCCCCTAAATAAACACGATCTATCTATCTTCACCGAGATTTTAAGTAACAGATCGTACTGTCAAGATTTTTCACACGATCTTAACAATGTTAGTGTTTGGTCTCAGGAGTGGATATCAAATGAAATCTGAAAAAAATGCAGCAATGAATACCTGTGAAAATAAATCCTTAACACCACTCTTTAAAGCAGAGACTATGAGTTGCGGGGGTAGGATTGACGGACCTAGCCCAAAAGACCCAAAGGTGCGCGGGCATAGGGAACTAAACGATTAGTGGGGAAATATTCGCACGAGAGTGGGGCGTTGTTTCGCTTGGGTTGACACCGCGCTGGTTGGTTGGCACTCTGAGGCGTATGGCTTCAATTAAACACGATACAAATGACACCCGTCCGTTTTCCGAAAAATTGTCGCGAACAAAGAGACGGAGCCATTTTATTTCTTGCGAACCAGGGTTGGGAGAAGCATGAAGATTGATACATCGCTAACTATCTGAATAATTAAAAATGATTCGAGCTAAACTTAGAGCAGTAAGAGTAATCACAGCTCCCCATTACATTGGTAGGAGAGACCAAAACGAGAAATTAAAATGGGAATTGACAAAGCCAAACAGAACCAACACATATTACTTTATCCTTCTTTTTTCTCCCTCCCTCACGATTCGTGACCTTAACATTAAGAAATAGCATGCACGAAAAGAAAAAGATATTGAACACTAATAACCGTCAATTACTCCAATGGTTGTCGATCAAACGAATCCCGTCAGGCGCCCTTGTGGCGACTTGAAGGGCAAGACATGGAACATTAAAAAGGCGCCCATTCAAGGCTCCGAGATTTCATAATCTTAACAATTCCTGATATACTTAATGCTTCGCCACCGGGCATTCTTAAGAGAAACTGAAATTATTCTATTGTGATTTATTATTTCATTGAAAGTTATAAATTACAACGACTGATAGTATATTTTTATTCTGGTTCTTTAATTTGTAACAGGGGTGACAATATGATTCGCTCCCAATGTTTCCGCCGATCAATGCCGATCTCGATACGAGTGCTCCAAGATAAACGCTGTAATTTTTTCTTTGAATATTTCCAAAACAATTACGTCCCATTACAGACTTCCACACATCTGTCACACTGAGTATCTGCGAAGCCAAAACTATACAGGTATCGGACAAATAAGAACGCAACTGCAAGTCTGGCTTCAAAAGTTGATTTGCCAATTTGAAGAGTCAAAGGACAACTTCGTTGAAGTACATATGCCAGCGCCCAAGTCTTATTCTTCGGTTCAATTTTGGGATATAACGATGAGGACTGCGATTAGCCAACAAGCCTTTACGAGGAGAAGGAAATGATTGATCACAAGAACTCTTGAGCATGGATTTTAAGAAAAGAATAAGACCTTGATAAGGAGTGTGGTTTCGCAGGAGGCGGAAATACAAGGCCTGTCCCAAAATTAGTACGAGTTATATTTTCACGAAGAGACGGACTGACGAATGGCGGTTTCTATGGATGGTTTTGAGGGAGAGGAGTCTCAGTAAAGGCTACAGGCAGGTGTCAGTTGGCTCCAAGCTTTTGCGGAGTGCGGGTAGTTTGTTTGCGAAACTTCTACTACGCGATGTCGTTACACGAAGTCACGAACCGGATATTGGAACAACTCTGCGCCATTTTTGCGAGAAACTGAGCAGCTTATGGTGATAGCGCCATGTGTAAATCGGGTGGTTTTGAGTGGCACAAGTTGTTTCGGGAGGGTGGAGAATATGTTGAAGACGCCGAACGTTCAGGACCTCAAAAAGTGACGAAAATCTTGTAAGAGTGATGGCTTTATTGGATAGGGATTAGGACGCATATTAAGGGTTGGCATGGTTTTTGATGAACTCGGCATCCCTTTAAGTGATGTCCATCGACTTGTGACCGAAAACATGGACATGAGAAAGGTGTGTGCGAAGCTGGTGCCGCGAGTGCTCTCGCAACAACAGGAAACAACACAAACGGAAACAACGCTAACAACAGGACATTCGCACGCGGATCTGTCAAGAGATTCTCGACCACGTGAGGAGGGATCCAAATTTGGTAGGCAATGCCCCACTAGATTTCTTCCTCTTCCTTCGCCTCATATCCGTGCTGAAAGAAAGTCGGGCTAGGTGGGGGCGTCCCAACAGGCCGTGACGAGGGAGTTTTGCAGCTTTCCAGGCGCCGCCTTCCAGAAGACGTACGAAGCGTGGAACACCCGCTGGCAGCGGTGTGTGGACCCATAAGGGTGCTACTTCGCAGACTCAAGTGAATGTATTAATTCTGACAATAAATTACCTTCAATCGACTCAGTCCTACTACATTTAGGACAGATCTTGTATGTTTATATGGACACATACACAAGTTCAGAGGATAGATGTAGAAATGGGTAGGTGATATGTTTTTTATCTCATAGGTGCGCATTCGGAAACTTACCGAGAGAGTAGTGATGGCGGGTAGGAGGAAAGGAGGGAGTCACGCGGCGCCGTGATGTAATCAACGCCTCCCCTTCCCCCCCCCCGGGGATAGCGAGTGAAGAGGAGGAAGCCTTGACCCTCCCCCCGGGGTGGTTAGGGTGGAGGGGCGGGACGCGAAAGATTAAGGAAGGCAGGACGGAGGGGCCCGCAACCCTCTCCTCCCCCCCCGAGAAGGCAATTCAGCGAAACTATCCGCGGCGGTTCCGCGAATGGATGGGGCCGTTTCGGCGGGAGGCAACCCAATTCGCGGACTTGCCGCAGGAGGGGCGACAAGCGATCGGACCCAGTGATCGGACTCGGGCTGCGAGTTCCCGTGAGCGACGATTCAGGCGAAGAGCCTTGTTCCTCTCGCTTAGAATTATGGCTCCACGGTTTTCGCATAAAAAGCACCGAACGACAGCGTTTAAACACAATATTTTTGTTCTAATTCACACAAGGTGTAGGTTTTTCGGGAAATACAAGGTTTTTATGAAAAGTACCGGTAACAATTTTTTCTGATGTATCCGTGAAGTGCTGAATTCAGGCCGTCGGTTAAGTGTGCGCATGATCGCAGTTCGTATTGGCATTGATAAGACAGTGACATTGCACACCATTATCACTGAAAATGTGACGATTCGAATGAATTGAGTTGAACTCATCCCAACGGCCTTTGGTGGACGACCAAGAGAGCAGAGTCGACTGATTGCGATTACCTTCTGCAATGGCATCGCCACGATTCCCCAACCCCCTGCGTCCCCCGACTCGGCAACTGCAGACTATGATTCCTGTTGCCTTTTAAAGTGAAATCCTCCCTCAAGGGAAACCACCACGATAGGACCCTAAGTTCCGTCTAAGAAGTTGGCACATGTACCCTTAAGAGTACCCTTATCCGGAATCCGCCTGCCAAGTTGCCTGCGAGTTGTGGAAAAGCTGCTCTGGCAAAAGTTTTTCGACGATCAAGGGATGAACTCTGAAGAATTTTGAGGCACTGTAGGAAACCCTAGTCATCAGGCTAATGTTAATAAACATTTCCGGATACTTTTTATACATACCATGTACCGTGAAACACATGACCCGCTGCTAACAATGCTACCTTTTCTGCGGCGGATCGGTTTAAACATTCTCTATTTGGACCCGTCCCTATAAAAATGCCCAAGAAACAATATTTTTTTCGATTTTCACAGCAAAAATATTAAGGCACTGCACATTTAAGTAACGCAATGACTTCAAGCAAACATATTTATTTCATTCTTCGAATATGTCGCAAATAGGTTCGTAATTTGCGTTTTTGTTTCCCCCGCGAACCTGCGGTATGGATTAGAAAACGCCCATCTTCCTTTCTCGAAGCCCTGAAGTGTTTCAGTTATGACAAGACTGAATTCGGGAGGGCGAGTGTTAGCACGTGATTGGATTAATTACTGGATTTGGGGAGGAGGGGAACGATAACTAGACAAGAATTCTGCATATTTGGGTTTTCACCGCGTTGTTGTTTGAAGCCGACAACAGTTTCGCCGAAGTTTCATCCTGCGTCTTCAGGTCGAAGATGAGTTCCACAACGCGTGGAAGAGAGTCCTTCGAAAAAGGACCAATCAGAGAGCAGCACCTGGACGGGACCACCTATATAAGGACGGCCAAAATCTGAGTCCCTCATCTTCGACCTGAAGATGCCGGATGCAGCTTCGGCGAAACTGTTGTCGGCTTCAAACAACAACGCGGTGAAAACCCGGACATGCAGAATTCTTCAAGCCACCGCCGCGAAAATCTACGCAGCCAGATAACTAGACAACTTTTTACTAAATCGCTACGAAATACGTGAACACGAAAAAAAGACATTTTCCTGAAAGGAAAAAATGTATTCATCTTCCACTAAAACTGAATGCTGAATTCATCGCTGGATATGTTATTAGATCACCGATTCTCCTATAAAAATTGTGATATCATTAAATTAAAATATTTTGTTAAATTAATATTCCACAATGATTCCATATAGCATTTTTCTTGTAACTAGTCTTTAGGGAAATATTTTCATTCGTTCGAGTAAGCATCATGTTCCGTTGCTCGAAGCTAAAGAGGCTAACTCGTTCTCTGATCTTGGCATGATTTGGAACGAAAGGCCTGTTGCGCAATCGACGACGCCACAGGACTCTACCATAGCAATGAAGGGCATTAGCAGGCAACATTTTTTTCAAACTGAAAGAAATGCACAAATTTATTCGTAAATAATACGAACCCACTGGAAGTAGAAAACTACCATCGACAACATACTAACGATTAGCATTAAACGCCGCTAAAAATTGAACTTCGCTGCAACTATAGGAATACCATGTTTATATACTCTTGCATGGGTCAATTTAACTTCCACGATTGACGATATCAACTGACAAGATGCGATTACGAGCTAAATTGCTAAAATGGACGCCCATCATTCCCCTGGTCAAAGGAGGGAGTGGGGACCAAAATAGCACATATTCTAATTTTGACCGAAAGTTCAAACGAAAAGACTCGTTCATCGCAGTTTTTCTTTCTTGCACAAAGTGCTTGATTCTACTAAATGAACAGCCTCAAGTAAAGAGGCCTTAAAAATGTTTATCTGCACGGAAATAAAATCTCGGGGTCCTCGCCTAAAAAAGTTTGCGAGCGCATCCACCGAGTCGCGGATGACGGCCCGACCTCTAAGAGGGGAGAGGTTAGCGGCATAAGAAACGAGTGCGCTCCATGAATAAGCAGTCTCGGACGGTAATATGAGACTCTTGAGGGGTCTTACAATGCCAGAAGATGGATTCACAGCCTGCATCGAGGCCATGGGGCGGTCATCGAAGCGGGGATGGTCAGCGATGAGAGAAGCAAAAGCCAAAGATGACACAAAAGCTCGCTTTCGATATAACCTTCAACATGAACATAGAAAAGGCATAAATAAATAGTAATAATTAATTAAACCACACGAAACGTTGCGGGAGAGCGGATCCACGGATAAGAGACTCTCGCACCTCCCAATGGAAACGAGCTCCCGAGGGCCTTGGGTGTAACGATAACTCAGGATATGATGTCCTGGGGAAAACACATTTGGTAAAAGTTGCGGAATAGCAAATAAAATATTATGATTCATAAAAAGAACACTCGTTATTGTAATGAGAGAGTCCGGGAGTTTTGTTGTTTCACGTTAGCAAGGCCCCACCTTGAGTATGCTGCAAGTGTATGGGATCCTCTCGAAGTAGGGGTAATTTCGGAAATTAATCGAGTACAACGAAGAGGAACTAGCTTTGTGAAAAGTATGTTATGAACAAGCTTACATAGTGTCACTACACTATTGGAAGAATTAAGAAGGGAGCCACTATTTGACTGCGCGCGAGGTAGGTCCATTATCAGAGGATATTAAGGACATATTACAGGCCCCGACTTACTATAGTAGATTAGACCACAAGCGCACAATCAGGGAGATTTATTGTAGAACGGATAGATTGAAGTGTGGTCAGAGATCAAAATAGACATGACATCAATCGCGTAGGAGATAATTAGCACTGGCAGTGTATATATTTTACCGATATCCAGCATGTTATTCTTTTTATTTAACAGACCCATCTTTTTAACATTTCTACAGCATGATTTGAATAAACGTATTCTTTTATGGAATATTGGTGCATGTAAGTACATTCTTTCATGTGATTAGAGTTTTTCAAGTGCATGATCAAACTAATGTTTGTGTAGAGGTAGCATGATTGGGATTGTGCATCAATGGCCGGTGACCTAACACCTTCCGCCACACCCTTGCGTTGGCTTACGGGGTATTGTGTGAATGCAGGTGAAAGAGAAAATCGCCCACGAGTCACTCGAACTGCATCGCTCACCAGCTCACTATCGCAAGATCATACTAATACTTGTGTAGAGGTGACATGATTGGGATTGTGCATTAATGGCCGCCCTTTGCGGTGGCTTGGGGGTAAGCGGAGTGAGGGCGGAGAGACTCGCTAAGAGAAGACAATCACAGCGAGTACTCTCCGCTCCCTTCCTTCAACCGAATACAAACACTGTGCTCATTGCGTCTAGGCTCACTCTTCAGGACAATTCAATTCATGGCGATCGACGACGCCGAAGCGTTGAGACACGCATTGATTTCCACCCAATCAATTAGAGAGAGAGCACGAACGGTGTTCCTTCGTAGTGGCGCGAGGATGGAGGAGTAGAAAAATGAAGATCGAAGGGGCGAGCACAAGATGCACGAAATATGGAAGAAGGGAGTCTCGTGACAAATGAGAACTCTGAAAAGAAGAGAGGGGTCATTTGAACGAACACATTTAGCCGTGCCGGTCAGCTCTAGGAATTAAAATAGACGGAAAGAATAGAAGAGAGGGCGAATGAGACGAGTGAAGCGAGTTACGGCGTGACAGAAAAGGAAGAAAAATGGATGAACTTGGAGATGGCCAAAGAGATGATTGGAAGGAATCTGTGATGGCCGTCGCCCTAAACGCCTTGTCAGGGGAAGAGCCCCGGTTGTTCTTCGGCGACGGGATGAGGATTGAGTGATGCGTGGCCACAGAGAGCACTGCGACCAATGGCGGTGAACCAAAGAAAGCAGTTGGGTGCACGGCGGCGTTGGTACTGCGAATACCCTCTGCACGAAGGCTTTCGCACCGCCCACTCCCATTTAAATCTTCAAAATAGGCCTCGGCTAATTCCCACCCTTTACACAGATTTCAAGTTTTGGATTTCTGGAGCAGTTCATAGTTCACCACAGACAGATGGCCAGTTCTTGAACATCATGGACATTTCCTCGTTCACTCTTAAACGAACGACAACACTGACGTACAACTCATGTTACACATCACAATCGGTCTGTACAGAACACAAATTTTCCGACGATGAATGTCAGCAGTTTTGAAGTTTCTTGCCAGTGAGAATCTCATCACTAAACGGATTTTACATTTGGCGGGGTCTCCAATTGTATTTTTCGTTCAGACTCTCTGCTGTAAACAAACGACGAACTTGATGCGGCCTTCCAAACACTGCAGCTCGAGGCGCACTGCCTTCCTAGTGTGTGTGTGTCAATACAGCAAGTATTCGGCTCCCACTTCGCTCGCTACGCGCAAACGGAAGTCACTTTCTGGAGAGCCCTCCTACATTTCGTTGATGACCATTGTATTTTCCTGTCACAAATTAAGCAGTCCTTGGAGGTGACTCTGTTGTGATCATTAATCGGGCGAGGGAAGAACAGTAATTTAAAGTGAATATAAGACACTGTCTCCGGCGTTACTTGGCGCAAGCCTTTCATACTGGACGTAAATGAAGAAAGACTAGTTCAGCACATTCCACTAGAATTTTTATTTTCTTTCGTGAAAAATAACAATTCTAGTGGAATCTGCCAAGTTAGTCTTTCTTCACTTCCGCCTAATGAAAACTGAATGTCTCCCTTGTTTCCATTTGCTCAATTTTCTTTTTCCATTTCAAAAAACTAGAGCTCACCCTTTTTCCTGTGCGTACATGATGCAGGGCGAAAACCGCCCCGCAAGGTCTAATGGCATTGTGTTCCTGCCAAAAAGGGCTTCGCGATGCCAACAGCGCTAATCACAAGACAATGGCCCGCTTCCTGAAACACCTCATACGTCGTCGCATTATGACGTCTATAGTGCAGTGGCTACATTTAGCAAAATGAGTCTCTTTGTGTATATTCAAAGGATTATGCTCCAAGACGATACCTCAGCAATACTTGGAACATTAAAATAAAAGGCAAAACACTACAAATTCAACGATGAAATCAAAATATTCCAAAATTCTTAACTACAAATACAGTTGTTCCACCCACATCAGTAGGATACAGTTGTTGGACAACTACACTTGTAAATTCCTGATTGCAAATAGATTAGTAGAAGTTTACACTTTACATTATGGAACCTATTACATTGGGATTGGGATGGTGCGGTGGCTAACGTATAGGCTTCCCACCGGTACGACTCGGGTTCAAATCCTGGAGACAACGAATCTTTTTCAGCGGTATCCCGATGCCTTCTTGAGGTGCTTTGTGCAGAGCACTTTGATTGAGTAAGACGTACGTCGGATGGGACGTTAAACTGCGGGCTCCTTAGCGCCTTTCCACAACAGTAGGCTAATAAAGGTAGGACGCCGAGTATCACTCCACCCTTCCTTCCCCACCCATCCGCAATGCCGCAAATGGCCTTAGCTGTCGGTCGTCTCCAATGAGAACTACTACTCAATCGAGATCAATCTAGAAAATGTAGCAACATTCCAGGTTTTGTGAAAAAGCACCGAAGGTTTGTCAGATCGACTCGAGGGCACAAACAAACACACAAGCGCTCAATGGTGATTTCCATAACGTAAAACTTAGAACAACAACAGCCATTTGTGAATTATCCATGTATTAAACTGTTAACTTCCCAAGTGTGACCAGGTAATTAAACCCTAAATGGAAGTCAGTTAGGAAATTGACCCTTAGTTTACTGAAAACATTACGTTCATAAAAGGACCACTTCGAGCAAGGCAAGGGCAAAGACATTTCCTGAATCACTGAAAGTGAATTTTGGCATTTAGAGCAATCTTAGACTACGAGGGAGGAGCCATGGAACCCTGATAATCAGACTGGAGGGTCCAACACCCCCAAGAAATCACGACTCTCGTAACTCTGGACCTGGTAGAGTGGTCCTAAGGACGAAGAGTCAAAAATCTAGAGATTACGAAAAATAAGAAAAACTGTATCTTCAGGCTTCCCATCCACCACGACTCGCAGTTCTCATTTCCTGGGACGGGCATCCGTTGACCCAACTGCGCACCAACTAATATGCAGAGCATCTCTCGGATTCGATCCTAGATGCAGACGCGTCGCGATGAGTGTGGCGTTTGATCCCATGGTGTCGAATGCTGGCATCCAATCGCACCCGCACCATCTCCACAGTGTGGAGTCACGTGAAGACGTGCACTATGAACTGACCAAGGAGGCAGCCGAGAGTCATGCATCGTCAAACTCTATCGTGTATATCGTTGTAATTAGCGAGAGGAACTAGAAAAGCGGACGACAAATACCAGGCCAGATTCATTTTACAAGGTCCATATCAAAAGTAGCACGACATATTCTTCCCCAGATAGACGGACTGGAGGTGGTTCCTCTGGCTGGGTTCTCGAGAGGGGAGTCTCAGAAAAGGCTGGAAGCCGGTGGCAGTTGGCTCCCAGCCTTTTCGAAGTGCGGATCGTTCGTTTGCGAAACCTCTATAATATGACCTTGTTATGCTCCCTCAAGAATCGGTTATCGGAACAGCGATATGCAATCAAATTTTACGTGAAACTGAGAAAATCTGGGAAAGAGACTAATGACCAAGGCAGCTTATGGTGATAACGCCATGGATAGATCGGATGTTTTTGAGTGGCACAAGTTGTTTCGGGAGGGTAGAGAAGATGTTGAAGACGCCGAACGTTCAGGACGCCCTTCGATCTCAATAAGTGACGAAAATCTGAGTGAAGAGTTTATTGTACAGGGATTAGGACGCAGATTAGGTGTTCGTATGGTTTCTGATGAACTTGGCATCCCTAAAAGTGATGTGAATTGACTTATGAGCGAAAACATGGGCGTGAGAAAGGTGTGTGCGAAGTTGGTCCCGCGAGCGCTCTCGGACGAACAAAAGGAAACTAGCGCGCGGATCTGACAAGAGCTTCTCGACCATGTCAGTGAGGATCCAAATTGTTTAGACAATGTCCCACCAAACTTCTTAATCTTCCCCTACCTAAAATCCTTGGGTGGAAGGGCGTCACCACGGCTCGGTGGAAGCGTTACAAGGCGCCGTGACGAAGGAGCTTAGCAGCATTCCGGGCACCGCCTTCCAGGATGCGTACGAGGCGGGGGAAACCCGCTGGCAGCGGTGTGTGACCGCACAAGGGTACTACTTCGAAGACTAGTGATTGCATCAACTCTGGCAATACATTTTGTTAAATCCATTCAGTCCCACTACTTTTGGGACAGACCTTATAAAACACCACAAAAGCTTTGGTAACTCATAGTTTCGAAGGGCATGAAGGCGAAGGACCAGAAAAAAGTTCCAGATAATTTTATCGCATTCTCCGACTTTGTTTTTAACTGTTCAATGCACATTAGAACCCTGTTCCCACTGCCATTTTCATTTATCGATTGGGTTAATATCATGTTAACGATCGAAGAGGTTATCCCCCCTCTAATATTAAAGTAAGTTTTTCCCTATCAATAATTATTCAAGTAATTAATTTAACCCAAATTTTGAATTTTTCTTCTGCACTGATCAACATACCCCCGTGTATTCGTGAAAAGAATTTTTTGAGCTTCCGTTCCCCTCAATCAAATTAAGTTTGTTTTCTGAACTTGGAAATTTCGGGAGAAGGCCCAGGTTAATCCTTTCGGGATGTACAAGGGGGTCCATCACAACAATACGCTGGAGTAACTCAATCCCCCCCCCCCGCCGGAGCAGAGGAGTCTACTACCATTCCCCCATCGACCCCCCTAGTCGTCAAACGGTGCTGCAGAGAGTCGGGGGCCGCCCGCCCCCGCGAAGGCAAATCGGCGTCGCCGGGTGCCGACAGATAAGGAGGGAGGGGCCGCACGTTGCGCTGTGGGACTCTCGACGCTGATGGAGCCAACCGAAGTAATTCAGTGGCATTTCTGCGAAGGACTCGGTTCCAAAAATGCATAAAAATATACTAAAAAAGGATTAATTCCGACCATGAATAGGTTGTCATCATCTGAGGATGAAACTTAATACAAGAGGCCATGGCCGCTGAATAAAATAATCTACTATATGAACATTTCTTTTGCTGACCTCACAAGAATGAAAGACAGTCGCCATTCAGTAGAGGGCTGAACGGAGGGTAATGCAACTGAGGAGGCCCAGAACAACGGAAAGATTGTTGGGGAGGGTTATTTCAATCGGAAGGTCAGCGGTTTGTTTTTTTTATTCGCCGTTGGCTTCGGTCTGCCGCTCAGATACGAACTGAGAACGGGGCTCGACCGACGCCACTTCCAATGGAAAACAAACGACCTCACGGGAAGTGAGAAACATTTAGCGAGAGCGGGATTCATTCCTCGTTCACCAATTGAATCAATAAGAACGGCCCGAAGAAATGTGCCCATTCGGTGAACGCATTGGCCTTCAACCTGTAGTCTGCACAAAACCTCGACAAGGCTGTCTGCGGCAGGCGGGGCGAAACGTCGCGGAACAAGCCCCCGATTCGCGGGGCTCTCGAACCCCAGACACCCGAACGGTCTCTCCACCCCGCAAAGACCATGACCCAGTTGGGACAGCGTCCTATCGAGCAGCTTGACTCATTATCATAACTTGGCTATCCCTTCCATCTCCACGGACTCCCACGGAGAAATAATTAACCATTACACGGGAGCGTTCCGAAAGTAATGCAATTGAATTGCATTGCTTTCGGAACGCTGTTACTATTCTAGCGAAATGATTTTTTCCGAAATAAAGGTTTCCAAACATGACATGAGGGCACTTTGAAACGTTCCCGGAATCACCATCAGATGTCCGCGCTAGCACGAGTTTCCTGCGTAGTATTTGGTAATTCTTTAGGAGTGAACGCGTCGGTGCTCTGAGAGGGGATCTGTGGTGCGAACACCGCTCTGTTATTATTCCCGGGTAGTGGTATGTGTAGATGGTAAATATTAAGATTCGAGCAGTGACGAAACACTTCGTAAAGAAATGTATGAAAGCAAAGGAAATTCATGCTGACTTTCAGAACACTCTAGGGGACTCTGCTCCTTCATATTTCACTGTTGCCAAGAGGATAAACGAGCTTAAGTTTGATCGGGACAGCAAAGACGATGATCAGCGTAGTGGTCGGCAAAAATGTACCACTACCCCAGAAATTATTGCAAAAGTGCATAGAATGGTCATGGGGGATCGCCGACTGAGAGAGAGCGAGATATCTCTGAAGCTGTAGGGATGTCATCAGAACAGGCATTTCACATCTTAACAGGGGAAAAAGGCGGTACTCTTCAGAGTGGGAATTTCCAAACACTGTTTAACCCGTTTTAAGAGTAAATAACAAGGTTTTCTGCACCGGTTTGTGATCACGGATGAAACTTGGGTCCACTACTATACCCCCGACACATTGTATCAGCCAAAGCAGTGGAAACGAGTGGATTCACCACCACCAAAGAAACAAAAGGTAATACGGTCGGCCGAAGAGGTGATGGCAAGCTATAATCGCGTTCGAGCGTTCGGTCAGTCTACGTACGATCGTGTTTAAGAGTGGGCCCCTATCCAGTGACTCGGTGCAAGCGCAAAACGCAGCGAATCATTGAACAGCGTTACGCCATCGAATTTTGTGTTGGACTGGAGAAATCGGCTACGAAGACGTTGGACACGATTTTCTAAGTGTTCAAGGATGAAATAATGCCACAAACTACAGTTTTTCAGTGGCGCAAGTTCTTCAAAGATTGTGGAGAGCCCCGAGAGTGGGGAGGACAAACCCCGGGCTGGAAGGCCGTCGACGTCAAGAACCGACGACAACGTGCAACGTGCGCTAATTTCAGACCGTTAGTTAAGTAAATGCATGATCGCAAATCATATTGACATTAATAAGGTGAATGTGCACAGCAATATCATTGAAAATTTGACGATGCGGAACATCTGAGCTAAACTCGTCCCGAAGATCTTGACGGATGACTACTTGGGACCAGTAGACTATTTCCTATATAAGTGAAATGCTATTCCCTCAAAGGATACCACCATGGGACCATAATTGCCGTCGAAGCTGCTTGCACGGGTATCCTTAAGAGTATCCTTATCAGGAATCTGCCTGCCAGGGTGCCTTCGAGTCGTGGAAAAGCCGCTCAGGCAAAAATGCGTCGACGCTCAAGGGATGTAATTTGAACAATATTTAAGGCTTAGTAGGAGTGTCTGAAATAAATTATTTTCCGATGCTTTTTATACACACTTTGTTGTTCTCGTGTGTGCTGTGCAATATTTTACCCAGGCACAACAGGTAGGCCACCTCTGATAATAATACGGCAGACATCACCCTTCTCCACTATCCATAGCAATCACTGAGAAACTCAGTGACGAACCGAGGGAGAAACATCGAGGGTGAGTAAAAGGAGCGATTCAAAGGAGAAATTGAGCAAAAGGGTGACCGGGATGCGCCGGGAGGCTGACTGCGCTCACCGGGTGACTAAAGGCTGTTAAAATGTGCTATAGGCTGACCTCCGACAAAGACCACGTGCATCCCCCGCAGACTCCACAATTGGAATAAATATGAATGCAAATACTATCATAGTAATGACTAAGTGTATCACGCCAAAAGGCAGCCCGGGGTGGCTCGGTACCCATAGCACCGGTGTTAAAAACTTCGTGGCGTAAGCGAATCATTTTTTTACAGGCAGAACTCAAAAAGTAATAATAGGGGATGCATTTTCAAAAGAGGCGAACGTTATAGCAGGGGTTCCACAGGACAGTGTTCTGGGGTCGTTGCTCTTCCTGGTTTATGGAAACGATCTACCAAACAACATAAATTCCCAAATAAGACTCTTTGCTGAAGATTGCATTATATGCAGACGGGTAGAGCATGCAAATGGCCGAGTAATACTACAAAATGACATAAATCGCCTAGGTGACTGAGTTACAGATAATAATATGGGCATTAATGTCAGTAAGAGTAAGCATATACACTTTTCAAATAAAAAGAATAAACAAAAGGATACTCACACCCTCTTTGAAGAAAGAATTCCATGTACCAATCATTGCAAATATTTAGGCATTTACTTAACTGGGGATCTTGGGTGGGGTTTCCAAGTAGATAATGTGTCGAGGAAAGCATTTCAAGTACTTATTTTGGTTATGCGGAACTTAAAAGGAAGTAGCGTAGCCACTAAAGAAAAGGCATATAAGGTACTGGTTAGACTTATCCTAGAATACTCGCCCATAGTATGGGATCCGTATGAGGAGGGGCGTATTTAAAAGATAAAAATATATAAAAAGGCAGCAAGACATGTACTCGGAAAGTACAAAAGAGCAGAGAGTGTCACGGATATGTTGGATGTATTGAAATGGGAAAGTTTAAAAAATAGAAGAAAAAGAAGTAGGTTAGGCGCGATGCACAAAATTTTTAAAAATGACGAAGCGTGGGAATATTTATGAAAAGAGATATAAAAACCATACTTTAAGGGGAAAAACGACCACAGTATTAAAATAAAAATAAGAACGTAAAAACAAATAAGAAAAAATACTCTTTTGTAAACAGAACTATTGTTGAATGGAACCAGCTGCCTGGAGGATTGTTTGAGCCCTTTCCATATCCAATTTTAGGAGCATTAAGAAGAAATGTAAAGCAGCCACTGGGTGATAAACCATTGATCAGTGATTTGTATGCTATTGTAACTGTCGAATTGTACTATTGTACAGCATAATTGTTAAAATATTGTTTGCATGATGTATGTTATGTGGATGTATGTATGTAGATGTATGTTATGTGACCGTTGCCACCAGGACAATTGCCTAATTGCAACGAATATCATCAAATACATAAATAAATAAAACCCAATGGGAGCTCATTGGCACCCAACTGGGAAAGTAACACTGGTACTCCGTCGATGGATAAAATCTTGCGTACCACTTCGCTGCCTACATAACTCTCAATTTACCATAAGATTTCCCAAAGTCATTTCATCACACAAAACGTATACTATATTTTACAGTGGAATTTGATGATGAAAAATAACAACACTGCCTAAAAGAAGAGCCAGCAACAGTTGCTAGTTTGGAAGCAAACATAACTGACAGCTGTTTCCGTCAATGCTTACTCCACACGCACAACATTTAAACTGTAATAGGGACTATGATGATGACGTCGACTATGGGGTCGGGCACACCCCTGGGGAGTTCTCACGCCTTGGATCATCGTCCACTGGAAATCAAAGGAGAAGATGTGATTAGAAGGTAATCTGTCTGGAACCACTGGAGCACAGTAAACATTTTGTAACCAAGGTAGACGACTTATCAAGCCCTTGCAAATTGATACAAAGATAAGCGACGCTTAAAAAAGAAAAACACCATTACTTGGAAGTGACGATATCCGAAGAGGAAGGGGGGATTTATGTGAACAAATACGGACAATATGACACAAGTTGAAAACACGCCTGGACAGTCGGCGATAAATCGCCGCTTGGTCTTGGTACTGTTGTTACTACCGTTGAAACTAGTAGTACCGAAATACAGGACAGTGGAAAAATGCATTGTGTTCTTCATTTGATGAACATGAACTTCCACAAAGATGAGCCAGAAACAATGGAATAAATAAGTCGAGTCTAACTGATATCTTCCTGAATACCCGGCCATTTTCCACGGATATGTACGCCTTTTGTGACGTATAATCCATTCATTCGTTACGATTAACCCCTGCCTCCTGCAAAATTCTATTCCTTTCTTTCCGCGGTCATTCTTTGTACCTGAACCGTAGTCCCCCACCTCATCACTATCTCTTCCTTCGCCTACCATCGCATTCCAATCCCCCATAACTATCAAATGTTTCCCTCCAGGAACACACACGATTATGCCCTCTAACCGATCGTGCGTATAACCTGCAGATCTCTTCCTCCTAATGATTGCTTGATGGCATGTTGACCAGAACAATGCCCTAGTTCGTTGGTTCACCTTTCTATAAATAATACTTTATCACTTGCCTAGCCTAAAATTGCCATTCTTCTTCCCACGTTTTTTCAATGCTGTTAACACACTTGCCTGGCTTTCTTACCCTCCGCTGATTCCTTACTTATCACTCCATTAATCCCGTTCAGCTTTCCACTCCACATCACCTCTTACAGACCTATTATATTTATATTTCCCGTGATTTTTTTTAAATTTCTCTGCCCTCATGATAATGCTAATCTTCTATATTCATTTGTCTAACGCCTCTCCACTTTATTTTTATGAATCGGACTTTACACTTCATTATTACTAAATGATGATCTCCATTAGATAAATATATTTAGAGACAGCAATAATGAGTACACTAACTACCCAATGTGAATCGCTGTTTAAATGTTGAAAATACAACATACCTCGATATCCTCACGCATACATAATTATTTCCAAACGAAAATCAACATTAACGAATGTAACTGTCCGGTGGATAACCCCGTCAATAGAGAAGAAACCAATAAAAACATGAAACCATGTGCTTTTAATGACACCAAATAATTTTATTCATGATAACTGGCAACATCAAATGAATCTAGTACTCCATGACCAATGTGCCTTTCTCATCAATACAGTTGACTATCACAATTCACCTGCTCCTGAACCCTCTCTTCAAAGTACTTTTCAACTTTCACTTGCGGTACTCGCTCGCTATTGGCCTCAAGGCCGTATTCAGTCATAGGCGGAGTTCACCGCCGACTTTTGGCTGCACACAAAAGCAACCCGACTATCTCTCTCTTCGCGGCGACTTCACCAGCATCGGGAATCCCTGGCAGCAATAATCTTCGGACTGCCGTTACACTGGAGAAAATAACCAAAAGGTGGCTCAATATTCCAGATTCCTCCCACTCTATGGCATCCTATTCACAATATATCCCTTGCATATCTGTCAATGCACGCGTTGATTCAAAAAGTTTATCTTTTTGATTTCTTTAGAGATCCCAGACACCGCGCCCTTTCGTTATTCAATTAAGGAGCGGAAATTCGATCAAGCGGCAATTTGGAAAAATGAAAGTTAAAAAGGTCATTGGATGGAAAGGTGTCAAGGTCTTCCAATCGAAGGAAACTTTTATACGACTGCCCTCTGCTTACAAGAATAAAAACTAAGTTGGCGCAATCAGAGCCAGAGATTCGGCACAAAGAAGAGCATCAAAGCAAAGGAAGATAGGGAAACTTGGCACACCCCAAATGCGTGTTGAGTTTCTGATACGCGTCGGTCATTCAGGATAACGTCGCGAGGGATGGGGCGGAAGGGGGAAGCATGCCCTACACTCCCTCACCCCCCGGGTGGCCAGCAAAAGCACGCTTCGGTCTCGGAGAGAGGAAGGGACGAACACCCGCTTCCGCAATCTGAAAATCCGTATCCGTGATATTTAGAAATGCGAGTGCTCGGGGGTGGTGACGTCCCCTTCGATTCCTGGCCCCCTTCCGGAGTTTGTGGGCGGACGGAAAGGTTTGCCAAAGTCGTCGACGTCAAAGCAGCAACCCAACAAACCCGCGGCGACGAAGCAAGAGATCTTTAGGGATACCGTGTCTCCGTGCAAACCCTGCAGAAGAATGGGAAATGCCAAGGGCACTCGCTCGGGCCACGGGGGCCGCGCTGGCGGGGCGCACCCTCGAGATCAGTCATGCTGATCGCAGGAGGGGAGGGGGTCCTCGTAGTTGTTCGCAACAGGATATTGCCCACTGGAAGATGACCGCAGAAGAGTGCTTTCGACGATGATATCCCGCCCCTTGTTTATCAAAACACAATCTACCAAATTTTTGATAAATTAATGTATTCTGTGTCACTCCCCAGTTTAAACGCCGGTGCTTGAGGTTTAAACTCAAAACGGCCACGCCTTCAGTCCGATGGAAATCTTGAAAATAGCCTTGAATGCAGCAATGGCGTCTGAAATACAAGGATTGTATTAAAAGTATCCGTAACAATTTTTTCCAGATGTGCAATGCGTGAAGTGCTGAATTCAGACCGTCGGTTGTTAAGTGCGCGTATGATCGCAGATAGTATATTGGCATTGATAAGACAGTGACAGTGCACACCATTATCACTGAAAATTTGACGATGCAAAAGATCTGCGCTAAACTCGTCCTCTCGAAAGTCTTTGGACGGACGACCAAAAGAGCAGAGTCGTGTGTGTCTGCTCGCGAAGACCTTTTGCAACGACATCGCGACGATTCCCCAACCCCCTGAAAGTCCCAACTTGGCACCACTAGGGGACTCTTTCCTATTCCCTATAAAAGTGAAATCCTCCCTCAAAGGATACTACTATGGCATTCTAAGTGCCGTCAAAAAAGCTTGCACGCGAACCCTTAAGGATCTTCCGCCTACCAGGGGAGCCTTGGAGTCGTGAAAAGCCGCAGGGGCAAAATTGTGTCGGTGCTCAAGGCTCATGTACTTTGAAGAATTTTGAGAGGCATTTATGCAATATCTAGAAATAAATCTTATTTTTTAACTTTTCCCGATACTACATATACATAAACCTTGTACATTGCAAGGAATGCGTGAACATTACAACTGAAACGTACTTTCCAAACATTGTAAGTAGCCAAACCGAAAATGTTGGTTAATCTGGCAATCCACAATTAAGAGCGAGCAAGGTTTCCATGATGTTTATAAGAATCCGACCTCTCCCAATGCCTCGTACGTATCAGCATAACCCTTGGATGCTCCTGCCTTCTGCACGAAATATGTACATTTATACAAATGACTCGGCATGTTTTCTCAGTCAGTACTATTTCAAATTCGGAGAGCGCAATATGTTCCATCGCCTCGAGCAGTAGTATTTAGGGGAGGTGACCGACAGTCACTAGGGCGCCATTAGGGATGAACATGAAAGGATGAAGGGTGGAGAGAAACCTGGTGTCGGCATTAGCCTATTCTTAACGGGAGAGAAACAAGGGGTCCCACAGTTTAACGTCCCATCCGACGGACGTCGTACTCACTCATAGTGTCCTCCACAAAGCACCTCAACTAGGGATCGGGATACCACCGAAAATACCTGCCGCCGCTAGGATTCGAACCCGGTCCATCTGTGTATGAAGCGAGCACGTTAGCCTCCGCACCTTATTCCTACCCCCTCGTCGTTCGACCAATTTTGGCATTAATGGTATCAGACAACGGGCATCACCGTACAGTTGAAGGGAGAACCAGAGTGGAGGAGAGACTACATTCGTGCACAATTATTACTCTTTGGCAAAACTCAACAGTAAATTCGCCGCACCATGCTGTTACTGACATATTCTTAGGCGCTCTTCTATTCTCAATGCGGGTTCTCGAGATTTCATATTATTAAGGCCTGGAGATATGACTTCGATGGGTCAGTATTAATCCCAAAAAGAACAAGAGTTAAGCAGAAGCAACATGATGGTAACCTTATCGATCCCTCTAAGCTTCGCGAAATGCCACGACCCCGCATTCTACTCCACATCAGGTCCCTCTTCATCTCCGCATACTTCCTGCCTCCATTCATCCCGTCCAACATCTCTATCCTATTCCTGTCACTTCCTGGCTAGTCTTACATACACTTATCTAAGTCTTCAGCACCTCATTCCCAATCAAAACGCTCTGCATCCAACTTTCTTGTCTCCTTTGAATGTCTTCCATGCATTCCCCTCTCCCCGCCCACCCTACCCAGCACTTCCGCGTCTGTTTTCCTCTCTGTCCACTTCATCTTCCCCACAACCACATTTCAAAACCCTCCAATCTATGCATTTCATCTTTTCTCAACGATCAAGTTTCCGCACCGTAAAATAGTACGCCCCATATTCAACTTTTTCACTTATATTTCATTTAAGCCTTCACATGTGGTCCCCGTCATCAATTCCCCATACAAATCTGTAAATGCTTCTCCGCTACAAGCAATCCCTCTTCTCTTGTCACCACTAATGCGGCCATCTTGGTCCAAAACACTACCAGATAACTAAACTGTTCCACCTGCTCCAGTGTATATCCACCAACTTTAATTTTTAACTTAGCCTCGCTACTCCTGGAAAATCCAATTACCATCGTGTTGCTTACATTGAATCATATCCCATACTACTCAAACTAACTTTGTAATATAATCAGTAATGATTAAAATTCTCAATAATATGGCGGCCAAATTAACGAAGCTAATATCGAAGTGGTCGAGAATACAATCAGAGAAAGGGGAATATTTTATTTATCATTTGACGTTTTCACTAATATGTGCCTGAAGTAGTATTGAGAGAAGAATATTTTTTCAGAGAAATCAGCCTTTTAAAACAAGGAAGGTAATTAGGAAACGAACTAGGGTGAAGTCAAAGAATACTTTATCGGTGGTTTTAACGTAGCAAATCGTTCACGCTTTGATTTGTGGAGAATTTCCGCATTAGAAAATTAAACGGAACGGACACTTGTGATTTTTATCTCGAGTGCCGAGTGAGTTACAACGTGCTTTTGGAGGCCATGACGGTGAGTATAAATTTTCTGGGCTACGTAAAACCTACCTCCCATCCATAGGTGCCCTCAACCTAATAATTCATCTATTTAGATTAAGCCTTTGTTACATCAGATGGCAAGATGGAAGTGGTTAAAGTGATTCATTTGATTGCCCAAAAATGTTGAGATGATCATTCATTATCCCGGTATGTGAACCTCCCTCAATAAAAACTTGCAATAACTTCTCCTAATTTGTCTCATGCGAGCATGTGCCCATCCTAAATTCAACACTGACACAATTAGGGGAATAAGGTGAGACCACTAACATAGGATGGGATAAACTCAAGTTTTGAATCACAATCAATTGCCAAAAAACTGCGGGTGATGCCGCGACAGTAACTTTTAACAGACTCATGCGATAATTGCATTGTAATACTATCAATTATAAGCGTATGCAAAAGAAGCGATTATCCAATTTCGAAACTCAATTTAGGTTCCAAGCAACACGAATGCCACAGGCGAGGACATCTTTTTGTAAATTGAAGGTGATTCTTCCTGAAAACACGATAAAAACCGAAAGTCGCAATGGAAAGCAAGACGATCCAAATGTGAAAAAAATGCAATGCTTTTGTTAGTGCTGCCTTTGTGCGAATACGATGACGAAAGTGAAGGTGAGTGAATACATGATGCATAGGAAATATTTTCATAAAATAATGAAAAAAATACTAAACAGATGGACAAAGTGCTCAAATTTACCAACCGTTAAATGAAACAAGAGTCATAGCCCCAATCATAAAAAAGTATCACATAACGACCAAAAAACGTATGGCACAAATAAATTGAAAAAAAGTGGTTTGCTTGACACGGTCCGCTAACCAAGCGGGTTGACGTCCAAGAGCGTGACGACTTCAACAAGCGCATATGCAATTCCAAGGGTCGTAATAAGGCACACAGCCTAATCCGCAATTTTTCCTTTAAACGTCTCTTTAAAGTAAACGTCTCTCATGCATTGGCAGCGTAGTTCCAAGAAAGGTTATTTCAAGATATGCATTTCACCATATTAACAGCGCAACTTGTAGATCCTGCCACAAAGAGTGGAAAATATCGCGAGGTCCATTGCCAACTGGATAGGGAGTCACCCATGTCGAAAATTCACGCAAGTCTGGACAGGTACGCGTCCGAGGCCCGGCAAAAAAGTCGCATTCGAACAAGAATTGCCCCTGCAGGATACAAGACTCGACTCTGCACAGATTCGCACTCTTTCATGGCCGACCACGCAGAAAATGCCCGCTTGCGTCAGAACACGCATGTAGCGAGTAAGTTTACTGTTAGGGCACTCTTGAAGGAAAATAAGTACGATAATATCGAACGAGAGAAGGACATTGGCATGTTACGCTTCCGTAGAATTATACAGAAACGCGGCGAAGACACAAGAGCGACATAAAAACAAATTACACCGGAGTGAGGGGAAACGTCCAAGATGGGGAACCAACAGTACTCGGATGAAATTTGGTGAAGAGGAGAATAACTGTCAAGTTGGAGGAGTGCGAGATCGAGCAGTTGACTGGCAAGAATATTAATTTGAATGATAAATGCATGAGCGATCATTCAGGAGTGCATTCCGACCGAGTGGTCGCAGATCGGAAGGATTTAAAGTTTGATCACCAGTCAGGAAAAAATTGTCAAAAAAATTTTGGGGGGAAAAAACACATGAAGTAGAAATGGATTGCAAGGGTGGGAAGAGAGGTCGAGGTGAGGTAATGAGGCAAAGGTTTCGAATCAATCGCAGTAAGAAAGCAAAGGGCTTTGGAAAAGGAGACGTTTTATACAGGATTGAATATAAATTACTTTTATTTGACGTTAGTGTCCGCGCTGGGCACTAATTAGGCTGTGCACTAATTGTCATAGACTGTCCATAGCTTGCATTTACACGGATGACAACCTGTAACAACAAATAATAAATATTTACATCACTGTCTTTGGTCACAAGAAACATAAAAGCATTCGCATTGGTATTTTAACGCTCTGACCGGCAGCAGGTATTTCTTACGATAGAGTGCCGAAATCCACTGTTTTAGTCGCACCTCTTCAGAAATATACTATTAAATGAACGATCATTATAAATAATTCGCATCCAAAGAAGAATAAATTATCCGGGGAAGGAAACGGAAGTTGTCACCGCCTTCGCCTCGGGAGTAATATTTTTAGCAAAAAGATTCATTTTTAATAACGCCGTAGCTACACGGTCAATTAAACAAATAATATGAAACCCCGGGGGTTAAGCGATGTGAAGGAATCTGAAATAAATAGCCGATCATTATTACAGAAAATGTGATTTAACCGAGCTCCATACATCTGCCATTCCACATAAACACACACACGCATAACGGTTCCCATATCACAGCGAGATTCATTCAGCGGAATGCAGAACGGGGTTTCCCGAGTAGTCATACAAGGGGATACCTTTCTGGAGACAGGGCTTTTGGAATGTGTGCGTATTACAGATGGGAGGAAAACAAGGAACGACGGAGGTCGATGTGCGACAGACTAAGAATTGTACATTACACCCATGCCGGCCGGGTGGTTCTGTTTTGTATGCACACACACGCAAATAGACGGAAATGCACTATGAAGCTGCCGTCTAAAGGTATCCTTCGCACAAGATTCTCCCTTGACTGAGACAGTCTTCTTATCTTTAAGGAATAAATGGCCCCATAAGCACTTTGAGAGATACGAACATGTAACCCACTTCCTGGCGCCGCGACCAGTTCCGTAATCGTCCCGGCGGCAATGCTCTAGTTCCCTCTCTCCTGCTAAATTTCTCATACATATACATTTCAGTGATTCGGTGTGATATAAGTGCACGGTTATCTTTAATACATTACGATGACACTTGGCTTCGGTGCCATTAGCTGTAAAATAAGTTGCGAAGACACTAAACGAAAGACGCCATGTGAGAAAAATGTAAACGGAAATAAACGTGGGCAGTGGGATCGGTTAAAAGTTACTCAGGTCACAATAAATGATACGTAAAAAGTAGAGAGTTAAAGCGAACGAAAGATGAGACTATGGCGTCAAGCCGGTAAACCAAGCCGAACGCTAAAGGATTTGCGCGCTTTCTGTATTCCATATAGTTCGCCCAACTGCGTTCATTACTGGAATGTAAGCTATGTCAACAAAAATACAAATGGCGAACGTCGACAGCGACTTCTGCTCCATTAAGGAAAGAAGCGACAACAATCAGCCACCTGAAACCACAGTCTGAGTCCTTGTTCTGTAAAGCAACGCATTATTGATCACTGAGCAGGGCCTGGATATATGCGAACGAGCTGGAACACGTGCTTACGGAGGCAAGGCGACTACCGGGCAACGTCTGCTCCAGGGAAGGTAACAGGTCAGAAAGAAGGATCATTCCACCTATTCAAGCTTAACGAATCGTAGAAATAGAAATACTCGCTCAGATTCTGCGTAATACTGAAAAATGTTACTCACCATTACTATTTCGGGCTGGAATTTTACCTCTCCGCGGCACGTCAAGACGAGCAGTCCAATTACTTCCGAGTCTACTCGCCAGGGGGAAGCAGTAAGCGAAACACTGCGAAAGAATGAAGCTCGTTGTTCCCGATCCGATCGATGCTAGCGCCTTCATTTCGATGCGGTGTTTCTCTAAATGAGACAATCGTAAGAGTCAGTAAAAATACCGGCTTACGATTTTTTCCGCATTTGTTATGAATGGCAGGCACACGTACATTTGTGGAGGCGGCAATAATCAGATTATTTACGTTTGCATGTTAATTAAGTTAAGTTTAACATATTTGCACCCATCATAAAGTGGAATACTTTTATTATTAAAATGATTGAAGCTGGTGAAACAGGAGGACTGCGAAAGAATTGTCGTATCCCAACCAATTATGGGTTGTCTTAAATTAAACCAACACTTTATCGGCATCGAATAATTGTTGAGTATTCCTGATGCTTCAAGCACTATTGATCATTCAATCAATGTTTTGTCCCCACCTTTATGTTCTGAATGTTAGGTTCAACTCTTTACACATTTCATTCAAATTTTTTTCATACTATTGAAAAATACTTATATTGTCCCTACCTATATTTTCTTAATGTTAGATTCAACTCTTTAAGCATTCACAAGAGCAGCTCATTCAAAACTTTTTATGGCATTGACAAATCTTTTGACGTTTAAACATATGGACGAGAAAATATTAGAAACTTTCCGATTGTGAGACACCATTCTCTGGTTCATTTTCAAAACTGTATAATTGTGTCGAACTCGCCATTCTCCTTTCACTGAAATAGATATTACATTTTCCCAAGTAACTCCTACTCAATAATCAATGGGTCAATTTACATTAAACTCCTAGTATTTGTAATACTGTAGTGGTAATATTAATATTTCCTTGTGCTACATTAATTACTCTATAAATTTCGTCAGATAGTGTATCACAAAAAGTGCGTCGTGCATGGATTTTTTAGAACTATGAGCTAGAAATCTAAAAGTTTTGGTTCATCTTTACTCGGAAAGTTTGTAACCCCTGTTAAGTTCTCATGGAAATAAATAGTATCGCACTTACGCGAAATAATTATTGACCTACATACATGCTTATCACCTCCCCATTTCAAATCCCTACCTAACACAACACCCTACACTACAAAACACTTCTTCAGTTTCGCATACTTCCTTAATTTCGCCCGTCCCATTATTTTCCTCCTCTTACTTCACTCTCCTAACATTTTCCCCTCTATCAGTCTTCAACATTAGATCGTCAATCAAAATACCTTCTTCAGATTTCTTCCAACCATCCTCTCTCCTTCCCCACCATACCTGGTACATTTTCATTTATTTTCCTTTCCAACCATTTCAAAGTATCCATTCGTATCCACACCCACATCACATAAGTCTCAATTCTAAATCTGTCATAGTGCCTCAATGACCAAACCTGTACAAAACTATGCTCTTATTCGAAGTGTTCACTAATCTTTTCCTGACAATTTCTCATCATCCCTGTCATCAACTCCTTGTAAAACCTCCTTTACCTATCGCAATTCTTCTTATTTCCTAACTACTTTGGCCTTCATTGTTGAAAACATTTCCAATATAATAATAATAGTACTTTATTCATTTTGAAAAATGACACAACTATATTTAATGTCATCAATGTAATTATTACTTTATATATAAGTTCCTAAATGCAATGAAGATTGTCACAAAAGAATTCACCAAATAAACAAATTGAGTGAGTAAGTAACCAGTAACCCTATTGTTGAAACTCTGGATACAGTCAAATTTCAACTGAGTGGGCAGATAGTTTTACAGTCGTAGGTTCACATTATGAAATTTGTTGTAAGTTGATGACAGTCTACAAAAGTAGTATTTAGATTTGATTTACCTCTTGTAGAGTAGTTATGGATGTGAGATCTTAATTGGTAAGTTTCTAGATTAACTTTCACATGAATCAGAGCCTTAGAGATAAATAAACTAAATACAGTCATGATTTCACGCCTAATAAAAAAAGGTTTGCAGGAATCACATGGTGATATAGAGCGAATAGCTTTCTTTTGTTCTAGAAAAATTTGTTTAACATGTGAGGAATGACCCCATAACTCAGCACTATTATTCAGTTAAATTGCAAGAAGGCATGGTAGAGTTTTAAACGATACTCATTTGAAATGAAAAAGTTGTGCTTTCTTGACTTATAAACAGCTTTACTCAGTTTATTACAGATCTGAATGATGTGGGTCTCCCAGTTAAGTTTTGCATCAATATATATTCCTAGTATTTTAGCAGTTTTAATTTAAGACTCCATGCAATATGCTGGGTTTTTCTTTAGTATTGAAAGGTAAATGATTAATATCAAATCATTCCTTAGCCTGCCTTTGGGTAGTACTAGGTCATACCTTTGCATCTTCTAGATGTTGAGATTTTTGCACAAAAGTGGTGTCATCAGCATATAGAACAGGTTTAGAGTTCATATTACAAGGCAAATCATTAATCATGGTATGAGAAGTACTGGACTAAAGTACTCTACTATAGTTCAAGTGTTCCACCCACAGGAGCTGATGCCCTCCAATTTGGGCTTTTAACCTGGCCTTTCTCTTTCTTGTAAATCGCATTACCTTGATTTTTTATATTAATTCTCAACACATACCAATCACACTGATTTATTAATGTGCTCAGAAATGACTGTAATCCTTTGGTATTCCTGGCTAACTAAAGTTTCATCATCTACAAATTTCATTGATTTTATGAATTCCCTGTGTACTGTCATTCCTGCCTACATCATTTACCCTGTCAAATGGGTGCAATTGAAAAGCATGGATGATAATGAGTACTATTGTATCCCCCCTGCCTTAAATTCCCCATCTGCCATATACACCTGGAGAGTCTGAGATATTTGTTTCTTTTAAGTGAGTTATCTATCTCTATCTTCTGCAATACATCAATTAATTCAATTCAATTTACTCGCAAGTATTCCTACATGGGTGTTAATCCATGCACCTTTGTTTGATTTTAGTTCCCTCAATTCCCTTTCTATCACACATTCAAGTATGCCTGGACCTAAGCTATCCCCATCAACATCATATTCTCTTTAAATGTCTACATTTACTGGCCTGATATCCTTAACACATATTTAAATTAAATTATTGACTTTGTAATTCCACACACTTTATTTAAAAAACACAACCCAGGTTTCTATGTTAAACATCATCATCAAGTGGACCTCAAGGAAGCCAACTTGGTATAAATACCTTCAGAGCAGAGAGGGGAGATTGGTCTGAGAGGGAGGGTGGAGGAATGTCTTCTGTGTGTGGAAAGGTTCCAATAGGCAACTGGAGCAGTTTCTAGCACATTTAAATTTTTTTTGCATAGGTGTTCTATAAGTTTGATACTACACCTGATGTAAGTTTTCACTGAGAATCATTTACCTTGATGTTTGGGTGATCATGCAGAAAGATTTATAATATATTTTGTTTCAAATAATAATGTAATAATAGCTTCAAAATAAACGCAAGGGTTTCCTTTGAGTAACATGTTAGAAAGTAAAGCAGAAGTTATTCCTGAGGAAGGGCATATTGGTAAGTATACATGGTAATTTTTATAATTAGCTGTCTGTAGCAACTTTTAAAATATTTTGGGTTCAGTCCTCCAAATATAATGTACACTAATTTCATTGCTCCTTTAATTAATGAAGTGTAAGACTGCTCTATCACTGAAAACTAGTCGTAGACCTGAAGGCTGGTGTGATAGATGAAGGGTATAGCCCACCTAAGCCACCAAGCCCTAGAGCATGTGAAATGCACACATCAAACTAGATATGTATGGGTGGCAGGCCCTGTGCTGCCTGCAGTTTACATTGAGATGTGACAGGGTCACTCCTGGCCTAATCAGCCACACACCTAATCATTACTCCCTTTGTAGCAGAGTTCAACCACTAATATACAAGGTTTGTATTAAAAATATCAGTAATAATTTTTTCCTAATGTGTACAAGTAGTGCTGAATTTAGACTGCCGGTCAAGTGTGTGCACGATTGCAGATCGTTTTGGCATTGACAAGACGACAGTGCAAACCATTATTATGACTGAAAATTTGGCCATGCGAATAATCTGCACTAAACTTATCCCAAGGGCCTTTGATGAATGACCAAGAGAGCAGAGTCGAGTGTCTGCTTGCGAAGACCTTCTGCAACGGCATCGCAATGATTCCTTAACCCCCTAACAGTCCCGACCTAGCACCAGCAGACTATTTCCGATTCCCAAAAGTGAAATCCTCCCTCAAAGGACACCACCAAGGGACCGTCAAAGAAGCTTGCACGCGTACCCTTAAGGACCTTCTGGAATCCACCTACCAGGGAGCCTCCAAGTTGTGGAATAGCCACTGGCAAAAGTATGTTGATGCTCAAAGGATGTAATTTGAAGAATTTTGGGGAAATATCTGAAGTAAATCTATTTCTCTGAAACTTTTTCATTAAGCCATGTATGCCCATGGGTGCAATAATCAGAGCTTTAATTGAATATTTGTACTTTACAGCATGTAGTTTTTTTATTGTTCAATAATACTTCTCAAATTTGCTCCACTTGCTCTGTGACCCCCTAAAAATTTCTAATTGTCAGAGATGACTCTCTGCATCAACAAGACAAGTGTGTCTGTGTGGGGCTTTGACACAGACACAATCTGGATCCTCGGAACAAATTCAGGAAGAGATTTTGTGGCAGTGGGATTAGATGCTTTGCTCATCTTCTAGTGTTATATGTATTTCCCACACTTAGCGATGTTCCTTTCTAATGCAACTCAACTGACATAATTTTTACCTTGGGAATATTTTCTATGGTATTTGTAGAGACGAGTCATGACCTAAGAAACATTTTTTTGTAGATTAATTCAAAATTTGCAATTTTCCACAAAATAAAATTTAAAGCAACCAGTTTGAATGTAACTACATCATCATCAACCCCCAATGGAAAATCCCCCTCCATCCAGCGACGACGTTCTCTCTGAACTTTTTCAGGTCTTTGCACCTAGTTACTTTGTCTTCCCCTCCCCCACTCATATACATAGTTACCCATGCTGCCTTCCACCTTTCTTCCCTTTTCCCCTCTTTTCCACTACCCTCCCCTTACTTGCTTTTCAGCATATATACTAGACACTGAGTTATGACTGTTTCCAGAAGATGATGTAGTTACATTGAGACCGTTTGTATTAAATTTTAATTTGTAGAAAATAGCAAATTTTTAATTAATCATGATATTTCACCATATTACGCCTGTAATGTCTCTTTTTACGGTTTTGTAGCATTTATTTTCCCATGAAGGTTCCTTCTCCTCCATGGCTGAAGAGACTAAGGGAGAGCAAGTTGACTTTCCTGGCTCAAATGTCACCCCTTCACTGATTAAGGGAAAAAAGTGGATAACTACTTAAAAAACTATGCTTTGTTTAATGGGAGAAGAAAAATAAATAAAAAACTTCAATATTTCTAAAGATTGGCTTATAGTCATACCTTTTCTTTGAACATCCTTCCTGCAAAACTAGGAAAAGATTAGCTTTTTCTTGTGATGACATGAGCATGGCCAATTGCAGCACTTGGGCCAAATGACTGAATTTCATTTCATGTGAGCGAGATCTATCAACATCTATCAAGCTGCTTTTCCCTAAGAATCAGGTCAGTGGGAGAGCATAATTAAATCCTCCATAAAATGTTTCTGCATTTTTATTGATTTGAAAAACATTTTTCACATTGCTATAATATTTCCAAAAATATTCAAATGATTTTTATACAAAATTAAAAAGAATCATTTACATCATTTTTTAATAAAATCATTTAGAATGTACATGAGCACTTCCTTGGACAGGTATTTGAAGTTTTATCCTCTGACCACCACCGCTGAGTAGGACGGATAGTTACCATAAAAACATTTTTTACAAGAAGACAGAAAAATATCTTGTCTTAAAAACAAATAACAAACTTCAAGAAAAGGACGGAATTTTGGTGTTGCTAAAGCTTGGGCATATAAAAATAAAACCTCTCTCTTTCTTCTTTTTACACGCTGTGAAGTCCACAGCACACAATAATGCACAACACGGTTTACCATTTATGAGTGACAGAATGCAGGAAGTCCAGATTAATGAAGGAGTACCAGCCACTGGACCATTTACCATCCAGAGCAAGATTTTAGGGAGAAATATGGGAGCAGATCACCATTTTCCCCACCCCTCCCTCTCAGCCACTCGCTCCCTTGCGTGTGCTTTTATGTCCAGTAGTATAGTGCATACTAAGGAGTTGACCAGTGAGCATCCTGATACTTAATGGTACATCAGTCAACTGGCTTGCACTCAAGCTGGGTGGAATGAAATTAAAACAATACATATTTACATGAGCCATTGGCATTGTAACAGCCCTTTCATATGAGTTGCGCAGCACTGTCTTCTATGAAAAGGGGACACCTCTACTATTCTTAAAAATGGCTTTGATTGTTAGTTATGCCTTCTGAGTAAGATAAAACATAATTCATCATTCCATTGATTGTTTCATAGGAAGGAATGTATGAAATCATAATTTGCTAAAAATTATTGTGATTAACTTTTACCTACAGTTTCACACTAATTTAAAAATTATAAATACTATCTAAGCCTGAAAGTTGGGAAGAGTGAGATTTTCATCAATTTTTTTCCAGAAGATCCCTTTATTCCCACATACATGAGGCACTGGAGTATTTTCCTTAGAAATCCAGGAATGAATGGTTTCTCCTAAATGTTACATCACCAACTCACCTTTTCATGATTTGCATTTCATGTATCACAGATACTGGTTGGTATTACTGTACTTGTTCTGATATGGACATAAAAATAAAATGCTTTTATTTCCACATTCTTGGCATGGAACTGTTTCCCATCTGTCCACAGCTATAAATGTAGTAGTCAAGAAACAACAAAATTTACAAGAATATTAATATAAGCTCAAAATTTCCAATGTCCTAATTTTAATCTTTAAAAAAATGTGTAAGGTAATCAAACCATTATATTAGATAACCGGTTATAAATTGCTGCTTATTTTCTTTACCCAAAAACATTTTCTTAGAGACAAATATGATGCAAAAAAAAAACATTTTTAGCTTTAAAAATTTGGATGAAAAATTTAACCTAATTTCTGATAGTCCATGATAGGTTTTGAATAATAGTACATGTGATTCCAGTGATATTTCTTCGACTAATTTTATCAGATTATGACACTTTTTATTATTTTGGACAAAACTTCAATTTCTAACCGATGCATTAAAAAAATTGGTAAATGGAATCCCACAAACACATATTTGCAGGTTTTACATCAAATGTTGAACCATTGATGAAACAAAAACAAATATATTTCTAGCTTATCCTTTTCATATGAAGAATATGAATTGGCAACTCAATTTCCAATTTACTCTAAAAATGACTTGGTTTTCCAACCATATTATTTGATTCCCTTCTTTGAATATTCAGGGCTTTTACTTGTATATATATTATAAATCTTAGCCAAAATGCCATAATTAGGCTCCATTTCATCTCTCTCTCTCTCTCACTAACTCTCTCTCTCTCTCCCACTCATAATCACACAAACAAACGAATGTACAAATATTCAGACATCTGACATTAGAGTACTAATTCATTACCAGTTGTACAAGGCAATGATTTTGATGCAATTAAGTTGCATAGGGTGTATGCTGATGCAAAAACTTACTCACATATTAAGAGTGAAATAAAAAAATATGAATATATAATTTCATAATTCAAAGGAAATTATAGACACCGCTAGTAAAAACTAATGTTTCTAAAATACATATACAACCAGAATTATGAGATGATTTTTTCATCCCGATATTAAATCAAGAGAATTTAAGTAACAACAGGATTAGTAATAAATGAGGCCGACAATCTTATGTGATGAAGATTTGGTTAGAGAAAAATGCAAATATATAGGTACCTCATTCATTATTTAAGGGCTGCATATTTTGGGCAACATTCTTAGCTACACTAGTCTTGCCTTGACTTAGTGAAATGAGAATGAACGTGCATGCACAACAAATATGAATGCACATTCACATAATAAAGCTCTTCTTCCACCTCTTGAACATTCACACGCAATATATTAAAAAATACAGTCAACGCTGATTGCATACCAACAGAGTAGATGCACAAATGAGAAAGCAGACTTTAACAAGAGCTTGAAGTGAGCAATATTGTTCCCACAAATAACCTTTAAACCACAATCATGTTAATCATATGTCCTCTGAGTCACCTTCTTTTGAGTATAAAAGTACTTGAATGTGTTACAGGCTACAACAAAAGAAAATCTAAAATATATCCATGGCACTCTCATAATCAAGCTTGCATTTGTGATGATCTCATTGGCATGGAAGGCATTCAAACCTACAAGTGCAATTGAAGCTGAACTCCACCTAGAGTCATACTCATCCAAAAGCACCCTAAAATTAGGAAAAGTACCATTGTTATTTAATAAAAAATAACATAATTTCAGCCAGAAAGTCAATTACTTGAAATGGCTGATATATGATATCTTTGTAAATACTTTTGGAAGACCTAAAACAATACTATTTCCTGAATTATAACTTTATAATAGTGGAATATTTTTTTCATATTTTGTAAAACAATTGGAAACTTGAAACAATGAAACATCAAGCACTGTCATCTGTTTCATTTCCATAAAAAATGGTAGAAAGGTGGCATAGTTTATATCAACAAATCATTGTCATGAATCAATCACTGTGTTCATTGTCCTTCTCCCTCACTGATGCCTTTCCATTGCATGCCCTCACAAATATATGTACACACATACTCACGCACACTCACACACACTGACAAACAAAGAAGTCTTACTGCATGGGCAGAGGTGCACAAACCCAACACACTGGATGACAGAGCGAGTACAGTTTCCATCAGGTCCAAACAAGCCTTGGGAACAATGACGACGACGACTGCCTCCTCCTCCTGCCACGCCGCCTGCGCACATTGAAGGTGCTGCGGCGCTCAAACCGTCCCCCAACCACCCTCCTCACCCACTCACGCACCGATGTCACCGAGCTGAAGATGGATGGGTGGTAGCCGCGGCCACAGTTGCTGTGGTAGCTGAGCACGCCCTGCAGCTCCCAAATGCCTCCCTCACTCACACACATGAGTGGAGCACCCTCATCGTTCTGAAATGGCCAAATGCACTCATTAAGGCGGCAGGGGGATGGAAATGACAAGGAAGAGAAGAGGACATCAGGAAAGGGGCAACAAAATTGTTTAACTGACTTTTAATAATAAAACCACTTTACTTTTCCACATAAACTTTTTAATTTTTACTACCTAGGTTTCGTTATAACATAACATCATCATATCCTCTGTTGGTATAGATATGTTGATGACGTTTTCTGCGTCTGGAGGGGTTCCGAAAGACAGTTGGAAATTTTTTTCAATTTCCTCAATTCCAGAGACAAACATATAAATTTTACCAAGGAATTAGAAGTGGATGGATCCCTCAACTTTCTGGACTTGAATATTACCATTAAAAACAATAGTTTTAATTTTTCTATTTTCAGAAAACTGTGTTATACGGACCATGTCATACAATATAATTCGAGGCACTATTTCGCTCAAAAATTATCGGCCTTTCACGCCATGATACACAGAGTATGTTCTATCCCCTTGTCCAAAGAAAACACTCTTAAAGAACTAAAGATCATTAAACAAATTGCAGTGAACAATGGGTATAGGGAAGATTTATTTGATACCCTTTACCGTAAGAAACTATCCCGTTTAGCAAAGTTATCCATACATAGTTCACCCACATATACAGAAAACCAGCCAAAGTGGCGGAGATTCCCTTTTCTTGGTCACTTATCATTAAAAGTACAAAGAATTCTTCCAAAGGAAAAAGTGAGACCGGCCTTTTACAATAAAACTAATTTAAGCAACATGCTATGCCACACGAAAGACCACGTTGAACCACTACACAAAAGTGGAGTATACAAACTCCGCTGCAAAGACTGCAACCGGATATACATAGGCCAGACGGGGAGGAGATTTGAAACAAGAATAAAGGAACACCGAGCTTGTTTTAAAAATAACATCTCCGCATCACTATTCGCAAAGCACTTGATAGATTTTGGCCACACCAGCGATTTTAATCCCGAATTTTTACATTTTGAGAAGAAAGGGTACCGTCTTGATGCGCTGGAGCAGTTGGAAATCCTTCAACACACGAATTACGGGGAAGATGTTTTGACCAACGATTTTCTTTACCCTTCACATTCCCCGTTATTGTTTTTTCCCTCACCCCCTGCCAGCTCACCTGAAACCAAGTGAGACTTTTTCAACAATGTAGCGACTCCTCCCAACCCGCTACTGAGTCACCTAACTAATTACTAAGTGCCGTTCTCCGAGTTCATAATAATCATTTCCCTAATCCTCTGCCAACTAATCTGATGTCAGGTGGGCTTTTTGCAACATTGTATTGACCATATCCTTCCAGCTAATTATATAATATTATCCGCCTCAAACCATAGACTTTTAGCCCCCCTCTTCTTAGCTCAACCAATCCTTTCTTTCCTCCCTCCTCTTCCCCTCCGCCCAGAGATATGTATATATACGGTGTTGGACTTGTCAATTTTTACCTGACGATGTTATGTTATAACAAAACCTAGGTAGTAAAAATTAAAAAGTTTATGTGGAAAAGTAAAGTCGTTTTATTATTAAAAGTCAGTATGAAGATTTTCCACCAAGTTACGCCAGAAACTGTTTTATTTAAAATTGTTTAAGTATTGAAGTGTGCTTGAGGGATAAAGGATTCCTTTAACCCTTATATTGCCAGCCTCTTGTCCCTGGTATGTTACCCTGTCCAATATATAAATGTGTAATACATGAACTGAGGCCATAAAAATTTTTTTTGGAAAATTCAGTCTTCATCGATTTTGTCCCCTTCTTCAAAGTATTCTCCATTCGTTGCTATGCACTCATTCCATCTTCTTTTCCACAGTTTAAAGCACCCTTGGAAGTCATCAGCAGTAAGGCTTCTTAATTTCCTCATTGTTTCTTGCTTTATTGTGTCCACATCTTCCCAGTGATGTCCCCTGATCACATTTTAGCATTTTGGGAATAGGAAAAAGGTTCAGGGGGCGAGGTCTGGTGAATAAGGATGATGATCAAGGATGGTGATTGAATATTTTGCCAGAAACTGGCGAACAATCAATGCTGAATGTACAGGTGCATTGTCATGGTGAATGATCCATCCATCATGTTTGGTTAAAATAGTGTGCACTGTTGATTTTCCTAAATTCAGTTCATCGGCTATCATTCGGACAGTTTTTCGATGATTGGTAAGGACAAGTGACCACATATGATCAATGTTGTCATCAACACAGGTGGTTGAAGGTCATCCCAGCCTTGCATCATCCGTGGCATCTTGTTGGCCATTATTAAAATGCTCAATCCACTTGAAAATGGATGTTTTCTTCAGAGCATTATCATCGTAAACAGCTGTCTACATTTCAGTAATTTCTGGATAACTTTTGCCGCACTTCCCCAAAAAACTTGATGTTGATTCGTTGCTCCGTGATTTCGTCAATTTCCGTATTCGGCAAACAATAAAAACAAAGGCAACAGAAACTAACATAACAGGCACCATATGCACAGCTCGACGATCCGCCAAGAACAGACGGCTGGCTCATTGGGTCTCAGGCAACTAGTGCCACTAGTGGATGGGGCTATAGTTTCCGTCATGGCCACCAGATTGCACCAGTTTGTGTATTTCTTGCACAGACCACGTAAGTAAAAATTCCAGGGCTGTTTTGATTAATTTGTAGGTTTGCTCTTAGAAATTTACATACAGCCTAATATGAATGTGTTTTAGCTAATTTTTTGTATATGCTTTAAATTGTTACAGGTACAATAAAAAAATTCAATTATGTTTTTATCTCATCCACACATTTGGAAAAATATATAATTAAAAATTTATTTCCAGAAAATTTAAGCTTTTACTTTCAGATTAGAAAATTTGTCATTAATTATTATTAACATTCATAATTTTTTCATAATTAGTTTCTACTACTATTACTTAGATCACACAAATAATTGAATGCTCTTGACATTTTAAAAATAGTTACATTGAATACAACAAAATATGTACTCAAGTCCCACACACATAATCTTCCCAAGAATCATCCACTACTTCTCCTCTATCCATATCTTTAAACAGGGAACCCTAGGAAGAAGATATTCTTTGCTTTTTTGAAAAGTAAGTGCAACAAAATGAATAATTGAGTAATCATTGCCATGGCTAGTCTTTCCTAAAAAACACTTAAAGGTTTTCTATGGAGAATCTCATACCAGAGTAAAGATAAAATGTTTCATTTCCATTGAAATTAATAGTCATGTGTTATCAGAAAAGTGTTTAGGACAAGAGGGATGAGGTAAATAGTGCTTGCTACAAAAATGATCTTATAGTAATACAAAGACGAACTTGTAAGTAATACAGAGACGCATGATAAAATGTAAGCTTTTTTATAAGCTTACATTGATATGGCATCTGCTATGCAGGAAAAGAAGATATGCTACAATGTAGACAACTCCTTATGATCAAATAACCAAAATGTGAACGTATATTTCATTTCAATAATGAAAATTTGTCAACAATGATAAAAAAGCATAACAGATATTCAAACATTGTTTACAAAAAGTTTTATGATGAACAGATAAGTAAAGGTGCAAGTGAAAAAACACCCAGCTGATAGATCGGCCAGTGGCATTCTTTGCACACACACACACCATCAGCCGACAAATTGGGGGTCTGCAAATGCTTACGGGAATAAAACAATAACTAAACTACCTTCTTTACCTTCTTATCATTGTATATTACCCATCTACGCATTTTTAAACTGATTCATGGTGCTACTAAATATGTAAGGCTCCATCAATTTTTTTATCGTATGTTCTGATGATTTGCATATTTATAGAATGACAGCTGATATTTTTATAAACTCAGTTATACAACTTAACAAAGTAGAGATGTACAATTTATGTGAATTACTTTGTTATTTGACACAATTGTTAACATAAGTATTATAACATAATTGAAAAGATAAAATGCACAGATGGGGACTCATCACATGAAGTCTACTACTCTAAAACTGCTTTTACTGCTTGAGGCACACGGGCAGTTTTAATTAATTTTTAAATAATACTCAACCTCTATTTGTGATGACCAAAAAGTGATGCATCAATATGGCTAATTGACACCAATCAGGAGTACATTACTCAAGTGAGAAATCAATTAAACGTACTAGTATAATAAATCTTGGATTAGTAACACTATCTGTAATAAATACTTACATAGCATGGGGAATGCATTGCATCTGTGAATCCAGCACATATTTTATCTTCAGTAATGAATCCTGAGTAATGCTTTGTTGAATTGCACTCATTTAGTTCAATTGTTGGCACTGGCAAGTAATGTAGGTACTGGCTGAAGTTTATTTCTATCCATGGAAAGGTGAAAAAGGAAATTTGGTTAACAAATCATCATGGATGCAAAAAGAGATCTGATAGCAATTCATTCAATTTAAGAAAGAGACAAAAATCATATTATAAGACTCTTTGAGTACCAAATGAAAAGGATTAAGGCAAAAATAGATAATTTTAAATAGAAGAGATATATCATAGATTATTATAACATTAATAATGATTCAAAATATAGATAGGCATCTTCATACCACATTTTTAAATTTTAAAACCTCTAATTTAAGTGGCAAAATCTCCTTTCCTTGTGCATTTGACACATGTATTTACTTTACTATTTATAATAAAAGCATGAATGAAAAAGATTAAAAATTCAGGATACATATCAAGAAATTTCTCCTTTTTAATCTCATTTGTCTCTTCCCTTCCATTTCCTTTTCATGAGCTAGTAAAGAGCATCTAAAATAGTTTTGAACAAAAATGCCTGCACCAATTTTCCCAAGAATATGCACAAAGAACAACTGACACACTTTAAGCTGCTTAATCACAGAAAAAAAGGTTGAAATAATAAAAGACTGACACTATGACAGAAAATATTGCTAATCTTTTCATAAAAATACATTATTTAGAATGAAAAATTGTGATTACTTTATAACTAATGAAACCACCGTATACAAATGTGACCTCTGGTCTCTATTCAGCATTGAAAATATATAGCAACTGGGTCAAAATAATCATAAAAATTAGGACCTAGGACTGGGATAATCATGAATAGCCTGGTGCTTTTCCATTAGGATCAGGAGCTATAGGAGACCTCATTTTTTACAAATACACAGAACTTATTGACAACTAATTTAGGGCTTGTACTAATTTCTATTACACTTTCTTCTATATATTCTTTACTCTTTCAGGCTTCACTTCATGGAGTAGTTTAATGTCCATAGTGAAAGAATTTGTAATTTTCCAAAGATTTAATTTCACAGTACAATGTTCTTCACCGACTTGTAACAACATCAGGTACAAGTGACACATACAGCTGTTAAATATATACCCTTTGCACAGAGGAGAGAGGGAATCTGAAGGTGGGATGGGTGGGTTTTCTGAGACTTCAAAGTTGGTGGCTGTGGCTTTTTAGTTTAAAGGAAGGAGAGGTGGTGGCACCTTGGTTATGAATAAGCATTGGGTCTGCTCTGGGTTTATTGGGGGAGGGGGGGGCTAGGCATGGATGGCTGCTTGGAACCATTGAATTTGTTTACACACGAGTTGAGGGGTGGCTGCGCAGTGTTGGAGGTGTTTTCGGAAGTGAAAGTCAGTGATTTAGGAAAGAAAAAAAAAACAGAAAAACGGTGGTGTCATGGTTGGGATGTTGCATAGGGTCTGGACATGGTTTAGATGCAACTGAGCACATTGAACTATTAATTTGTTTACCCTCGAGGTCAGTTTTAGGGAAAGGAGAGGGGAAGGATGGGCGTATAATTGCTCATCACTAAGTGTTGTATTGGGATCCGCCAAGTGTCTTCGAATCTTGATTAGCTCAAGAGCATCCATTTTCAATCCTCTAGGGAGGACATGCAGTATTTCTGGGGCAAAATTTCTTTTATGTTCACAATCTAAGAGGTGTTTTGCAAAGAGGAAATTTGGGGTTTGGCTTTTTGTGATACCTGGCATGTTCTTGGACTCATGTTTTGAAATTCCTCCCAGTTTGATCGACATATTATGTGCTAAAATTATCACATTTAATTTTGTAGATGCCTGATTTAAAGAGTATATCCTGTTTGTCTTTGCCATTATCTAAGAGTTTGGAGAGAGTAAGGGGTGTGTAAAAGGCCGCTTTGAGTGTAGTTGGAAGGGGATTTGAGATTTTATAGGAGATATCTCCTAGAAATGGGATCAAAAAACACTTGAAGTCTTTAGAAGTTGAGGGGTGAGAGGAGGAAATTTGACCTATGGCCATTGTTTTCTGCTTGTTTTGAATCATTTTTCCAACTAGATTTGGGTTGTATCCATTGCTGGTGGCTATATTTGTAATTGTTCTGAGTTCCTTATTGAAATTTGTGGGGGGAAAAAGAGGGGGTGCAGGAGTTAGTGGATCATCAAGTGGAGGGCTGCATATTTGTGCTAAAAATGGTGGGCAGAATCATTGAGAACTATATGATCTGTTAATGTGGGTTTCCTGAAAATACAAAACTCCTGTCTCTTTTCTTTGTAATTACCAGGTCTAAGAAGTTAATTGTGCCATTAACTTCTTTTTCTGAGGAAAAGGAAAAATTAGGATGGATCATGTTGAGGTAATTATGAGAGGAGTCCAACTGGCAGTTTGATCCTGTACACAGGCAGAGAATGTCATCTATGTAGTGGAACCAATACACCACTTTTTCTATATGTTTATTGGCAGTGTTGAAGAGATATTCTTCTAACAAATTAAGGAATATTTTGGCTAAGAGGGGAGAAAGTGGGGAACCCATAGATTAGACCGTCTGTTTGGATATAACTATTGTGGTTGAAACAGAAATAATTTTGATCAGCTGCTATTTTTATGGGGGTGATTAATTTGTTTGACATGTTTGACATATTTGAGGCAGTGTTGGAAACTTTGAGTACATTTTGAACAATAAGTAAATAAGATTTGGGTACACCAATTAACAGGCTATTAATATCAAAAGTTAACTAGCGTTACTTTACCCAGAACATTAATTTCTTTAAGTTTTTTGTTACACTTGATTGGGCTTTTAACTGTGTATTTGGGCTTGAAACATGAGTAGTCTCAGAAAATTATTTTTAATTTGCATGACAGAAGGTGTGTGGGGGCGGACACCACCGAAACCACAGGTCAAATTGCCACCGCCACCCGCTCCATACAACCTGGGAGCATAGGGATTAATTTTTATTATGGACCATTTGTTGTTGTAACATTAAATAAAGACTGTGAAATTACAAACTCATTAAATATGAACACACTTCCCTCTCTTTAACTCCATTTTCTCAACCCTTTTCTTCCAGTAGCATTCCATCTCAGCCTCCTCAGACATTCATGCCCCAGTCTCAAAGGATAATTATATTTTCCTCTCCTTATTATTTTGAAAAATTTATTGCATTAAATGAAACAAGACAATTTTGCTTGCTTCATATTTTTAAACACTCACCACCAGGGGAAGTGTAACCCCAGCCTGCAGTGACACATAGCTGTCTGGGTTCAATTGGCTTCTCTGGAAGGCAGATTGCTCCAACAGATCGGGTAAAGGTCAATGGCTCAATCAGCTCCACAAGGGCAACATCATGGTTGTAAAGGAACCGGTTGTATTTCACCTAAAAGTCATATAAAAATAATGCAAAAAATATTAAACAAAAATTGTTCTCCAATAGTAAATTCAGATGACATCAATTATTATTTGATATTCTACCAGTTAAGTATGGTCAGGTTTTGGATGAACACAGCCCACACAACATACCTATGCACAAAATTTAATAATTTTAAAATTTTACAAATATTTACATAGACATTGATATAAAAGCTTATTTTATCGAATATAAGTGAAATTTTCAGTGGAATCTCGGTATGATTAGTATAGCCGATAGGGAGGCCAACAGTTGAATAATATTTGATTCTTGGTTTTTAGTGATAAAAATACTTTTTCCTAGGTTTTGTGCACCCTTTTTATTGCCAATTTTCCCCATCATAATTCAATGGATACATAAATTTACAGAAAATTTTTGAGGACTATTCCCTGCAGCATAAATGCCACTTATGGTGGAGAGAAAACCTCATTTGGAGTTGTCAAGTCCTATACTGAAGTTTATGACTATTTATTACAATTAGATAAATACTTACCGAGCCTAAACACCTAATCGAATTTTTTGTTAGCATGCATGAATTACAAATACATAAGTGACTGTCAATGCAAGTTCAACCCAGCTTACAATAGGAAATCACTTTGAGCCTCCATGAATAACTTCAGACTAATATATTCTTGAGGATTAATAGCACAAAATAGAATGCTATAGTATTTATCAACTACTCATCTAATGTAGCAGACACAGCTGATATGTATAGACCGATTAATCACAAAATCCTCCGGGGTCAGGTATTCAACCTCTTAAAATGGATCTGCCTATGGAATCAAATTTACTATTGTTTCATATTTGCACAATGAAGTGGTAAACTCTTCAAGTGCCTGCACTGGCTCATGGGATGCTCATTGTGAGGGGATATTTCACCAATTGGATGCCAGATTCCCAAATTCTGCCAAAATGAGGAGCTACACAAGGATTGAATTGCCATTCTATGGTATGATGAAGCTAGAGAGAGGAGAGATCTTCATTTTAAGTCTCTTCACACTAACAAAGTTCATGCGGCAATCAGAATAAATTACAATAGGGACATTTCCTCGCTATAAGGCACCAGAAAGATGAAAGAAAGACAGGAGTGGACAAAGGCGTAACCATCCGACATGAAGGGATACTGAATTAAAGCATTCCACCACCAATCAAGACAGATTCCCATCTTTGGAGTGGAGAATTGTCAGAGCACATTGAGGAAACACTGCATAATGCAAATGACTGCCCCCCCTCAATGAAGCCCTCACAGCATATGTGTGTACAAAGGAGAATGAACTCTTATTGAGACAGCAGTTTTTATTTAATAATTCAATGAACTCAGAAAAGTGAACCACTTGTACAGTTTTACGATTCCTCAGAGGATATTGGGGTTGAGTGATGAACTCCCTTACACGTGGCAATAAATCTCAACTAAATTCCATTGTGCGAGTGAGATGAATAAGTGACCAAAAGGCCTTAAGGCAATCTGATTGTCATTCTTTCACTCAGGCCACTCCCGCAGTAATGACATGCCACCTCATGTCATATATGACTGATCTATCAGACTGGCTGCCATATTGCTTTGTTTTTCCAATAATCTTTGGGGTGTTTAAGGTATTTTATATCCTTCCAAGAGCAGTGCATGGCCCAATGTCCCCAATCTTATAAAAACAGTCTAAGGAAGAGTTTTTTATCTGAGTATCTGCGGCGCTCACAAGCCAAGTGCCCAGTCCCACTCTCCTCTTGTACCTGAGTGGTCTGTGAAATGTACAGGGTTGCAGATAAATCTCTATCCCTACAATCAACTCCTATTTTCGACAAAAATTCATTAATTCTACCAAATTCACACTATCAAATGCCTTCTTTTAATCTATGAAACAAAAAAAATATATTCTAATTGTATTCTATGTCCTCTCTGTTAAGAACTCTATTACTGCTATGGCATCACACATGCCTCTGCTGAACTCAAGCTGATTATCCCTTAAATGTTCATTTTCCCTGCTCTTCATCCTCTATTTTATAATCCTGAGAATCACTTTAGCTGCATGCAATATATTTATTGTCCTGTAGTCCTCACACATGGCTACCTTTCCCTTTTTCCAATTGGGAATTAAAATTGTTGACTTAGCCCATGAAAGTTCTTCCTCCTATGCCCTCCTAAACTTTAATAATAATAAACTAGAATTTTGGAAATGATTCCAGGCACAACTTGGTGGAATCATTTTATAGCAAAGGGAAACAAGTTTATAATTGCCCAAACACATCTTGGCATGACCTTGGTTTCATCAATGTGCAACACCTGAAGTGACATCACTGTGCAGCATCATCAGGTGTCCAAAGCCTGATAATGTTTCCCAATGACCAACCCTAGTTTGTGGACCCTGCTTATGTGGAATTACAGTTGTTTACTTTCACAATGAACTAGAATTAAGTCTTACCTGGGGATAAGGCACAATAGATTTAACAATTTTTATTTGCGTTTCAGGCTTGTCTTTGTCAAAAGTCGAACCTCCTCCAAAGGCAACCCAGCCATCAGGCGACAAAGACTTATCCCTGGAATAATAACATGTAATTAACAAATTTGTATGCATGTATGACATGAATACTACTGTACTAAATTTCAGTAGAGCACTTATTACCAATATAAAAGGGAGCGATGCGTTTATAAAGATTTTAATTAATATGAGGGTATTTACTGTTTTAAAAAAGAATTATAAAATGTAAAAATATTATCATAGGCAGTCCACTGATTAAATGAACCTGGTTTTAGATGGACCATAAAATGTATTCATTACAAAATGATAAGAATACACTTTCAAAGTACTTCTTTAGACTAAAATCCCTTTAACTTCCTATGTTTGACGTAGCCTTTTAGAGCTTTCTCAACCAGAAAATGCTTTTTTAAGACATTGATATGGAGTTTAGCACTATAAAATGACTGATTAGAATGAAACCACTGGAGCTCACCTCATGTGCAGACAGTTGTATGAGGCTATGAGCCATCTTGGGCTAATGATGCTACCAGTGCATGTGGCCCGCTCCCGAGTATGGTAGAGGAGGGCAACCGAAGGCCACTGCCCATTTGCAGCCTCATCTCCACCAACCAGTCTTGCAGCCACCCCATCTGCCAAACCGTGATTGCCACAAGCTGGAAAGAGAGGTAATTATTTCAGGAATTTCACACCAGCATAACAAGGGTTCTTAATAAATGAAAAGAAAAACTTTGTTCCAATCCACCACTTTATTTCAGGTACGACTAGTTTCGACGCTATGGCGTCATCCTCAGGTACGAACCGTAGCGTCAAAACTAGTCGTACCTGAAATAAAGTGGTGGATCGGAACAAAGTTTTTCTTTTTCATTTATTAAAATGAACTTCCATAAAGTTGAGGCTGAAACTATGGAGTTAACAAGGGTTCTTAGTAACCATAGCTGAGTTATGGGCAGTTATCCTTAGGTCCATGCAATCTCTTGTGCTGTGCCTATTGGTTATCAAATTTAACATGGCTTTGTTCTGCCGCCCAACAATAATAGCATGTAATTATTAATATGGGAGTACTTTCCATTCATTATTTCAATCTATTACAGATGTTGCTTTCAGGACAAGAATGATATCAATCACAACTCTTGTTGGCCATTCTTGATTGGTATAGTGGAATCAATATCATCTTTTCTTTTAAGGATCATGATTGGAATGGATGAGAAATCGATCATGGTTGATATCAATCATGGTTGATATCAATCAATTTACAGCTGCTCACAAACTATCACAACAATCTGGAACAGTTACTCTCATTCCTGGGCAGTTAACTCATATTGACCACAAATGAAATGAAAGAAGAGTGATTTAATACATCAAAACTCAACTGGCAAGTCATAACATTCAATCGTTCAATAATTATTGGAATGATCATTAAAATTAAGAGAATATTTATCAAGACTCCAAGGTGACAAGATACAGAAATCATACTTACTGAATTCCTGGCAAGATATTTCAACAATGCTGCCAGATGTGCAAAGGGAAGATGGTCCTTTCTGCAGCATGCCAGGAAACCTCATTCCATTCCCTGGAGGCAATGAGATGGAAGCCCCTTGTTTCAGCATGAATATCTCAGATGACCCAATAACTTCACCAGATGTTGGATACTCAGTAAATACAGACCGACTGAAAAGAAGACCAAGATGATTTTAGACTATAATCTTTCCACCTGCATTCTCTAGAAAGGTAAGATGATGAAATATGCATGCTTTCAATGTGGGAAGAAGAAAAGTTGAAATTACTTAAGAAAATCACTCACTGTCAATTTCTTGGAGCCATAAAAAGTAATTGAGATGACCAATTTCCAAAAAGAATTTTAATTACTCATTGGAAACAATGACAAATTTAATCTGATGAAAGGTATGAATGATTTGCCAGATACAGTACCATAAAACTTGGGAAACTGACCATTTTTATAAAAGATATGATATTTATCATGGAGTACCTGTGCATCTATAAATTTTGTGTAAAAACCTTTTATTTTTTAACCAAAACATCAAAAATACTGTAAAGTATTTTTGTTTAAGTAGGATGGTACAATTTATGAAAATTCTCATAATTGTATGTAAGTATAATTTCTAATTAGGTATTCATTTCTTCCACAGAACTTTCGCTTTTATTACAAATGTTGATAGCTTAGTACATATTCATTAATCAGAACTATTGCAGCCCACAACCAAACCTAAGAACCATCAGTACTGGAACAAAAAAAATTATTTATTTCATTTATTTAAAGTTCATTCTTTAATGATGCACAAATATATAATATATTTTGCCGTCCAAAAGTTATATTGCTCTCGTGAGTACTTCCGCATCATCGATATATCCACCTCCACAATCCCCTCCTTCACCCCTCCCCCCCACCTATTTTCCCTCCTCCCTCGTCCCCTTCTCTCTCTGTCCCACATGCCTGTATACCTCACTCTTAACTAATCTTCCGAAGAAGACGGAGTTCGAGTCCGTCGAAATTATCAACATTTTATGTGTGAGTGTTCCTTTTATGTGTTCTCATGTTGAGTGTTGCTGTCTTAAGTTTTTTATTCAACACTTCCGTGTTACTTCGAAGAAATCATCTATATATTTGTATATATATAATGTAAATGGACTAACTATTCAACACAAACACAGAAACTGGAACACATAAAAGAGGGACTCACTGGTTCTTGAATTTTCGGTGGTACAACCACCTTTCTCAAGAGGAATTAGGAACAGAACTCCTGTTCCTAAAGGTGGTTACACCAACAAAAATTCGAGAACCAGTGAGTCCCTCTTTTATGTGTTTCAGTTTCTGTGTTTGTGTCGACTAGTTAGTCAATTTACATTATTGTGCACGTTTGTGGGATTTTCAAGAAAGTGACTTTTATATATATATATATATATATATATATATATATATATATATATATATATAAACCACCACCTCGCAAGAAACAAATCTTTTTCCAAGAAAAAATGATTCAGTGGTTTATTAATCCTTCTCCATTTCCAACTTTGTTTTCCAAAGTTTTGGATACAGGTGAGTGATTAGCTTTGCTTTCAGCCATTGGAATATGGTATAATTCCAAATGGCAGGAGTACTGTTCACCATTGTCTTTTGCAGGAAGTTAATTACTGATAACTCTATTTAAGACCAAATCACGAAAGAGAAATAATTAATGTGACATGAAATACAGAATTAGGCCGTAAACCTAACAGAAAGCAATTCTGATACAATTTTTCCATGTTTTAGAACATTTCAAAATAAAAAAAAGTAAAATAACTATCTTCAAAAGAGACAATAAAATGGCATGAAAAACTTAAGAAATTAGTTTATTTTTAAAGTTTTAATGTATTTGTAACCTAATCATATTTTGTGCCACTGACTGTTCGGGAGAAAGGGGTTAGGTGTGGAGTGGAAGGAGGAAGGGGTTGTGGTCGGCCTAGGGTATTCAATAATGTGACATGGAAGGCATTTACGTACTTCATTGAGTAATGAGAAATTTAAAAGGAATTAGAATAGCCACAAAAGAATAAGCATATAAGGTACTGGTTATTGTAATTGTAATTTATTCATTCACCAGAAGCATAGAATTATGCATGGCTTTGTCAATACATGTTTTTCACTTCATATCAATAAAAAAAAATAAGCAAAATCAAAACAATATGAAAAATACAGATACATACAATTTACAATTTTTTGGGATTAACACATTTCAATTATACATTTAAAATGGAATGCATTAGAAAATCATTTACACTAAAGAATAATTTACATGAAAGTAGTTTTTTCACGGCACACTTGAATTTAAAGGAACTTTTGATATTTTCAATACAAGCAGGCAATTTATTGTATATAAGTATTCCCTGATGATCTATCCCTTTAATCGTTTTATTTACGCTGTGCTGACTTACATGGAATTTGTTAGCCCTATCCTAGAATACTCTTCCATAGTATGGGATCCATGTGAGGTGGAACATATTAAAAAGATAGAAAAAGTTCAAAGAAAGCAGCTAGATTTTTACTGGGAAGGTACAAAAGAACAGAGAGTGTCACAGAAATGTTGGATATACTGAAATGGGAGAGTTTGAAAAATAGAAGAAAAAGGAGTAGTTTAGGGTTGATGTATACAATTGTTAAAAATGATGAAGTTTAGGCAGATTTATGGAAAGAGATAGAAAAACCAAACTTTAAAGGAAAAAATGACCACAGTTTAAAAATAAAAATAAGAACGCAAAAGACGAATAAGAAAAAATACTCCTTTTTAAACAGGACTATTGTTGACTGGAACCAGCTGCCAGGAGATTTGTTTGAGCCCTTTCCATATCCAATTTTAGGAGTTTTAAGAATAAGTGTAAAGCAGCCACTGGGTGATATACTTTATTGATTAGTGATTATCATAATATTTTACTCATTAAAATATAGTTCTGTACTTGATGTGGAAGTCGTAAGAAGTTATATAGCAAAAGTGAATGATGTGTTAACGGTGCGTGATTTGGAACGATATATGAAATTGAAGAGTGTGCGATTATGAACGGAGTGCGGCACTGGTCGGAGTGTTGTAGGTATGGTGTGAACCTAGCTCTTGTGTGAAAGAAAAGGAGCAGTTGGTAATCTTAAATTGTCATTGAATATGAGAGCATTTTGTCTCATATCTGTTCTTCTTGTGTGTGAATGCATGTGTGTGCATTGTAAGAGTGACCATTGACCAGACTTGACTGTTGCCATGAGGACAAATGACTAATTGCAACGAGGTTTATATAATAATATTAATTAGGGAGGAGAATGGTAAGTGGGTGGTGGGGTCACCAATGCAACTATTTGGAATTAATCTTCCTTTACAAACATGTGCATAATATACAAACAAAATTAAAGTATGCATAGAAATTAAATTTGAGGTCTGGGCAATAAAAGTGTCCATATTTTTGTGGCCTTTTGTGGAAGTGTGCATGGATCCATGCACACTTTCAAAGAGGTCTTTGAGGAACACTCTTTTCAGAAAGTGTTCTACATACATAAACTGTGTATCCATTCACTCATTTTAGGGACTCAGGATCTCTCTTCTAAAACATGCTGGGGGCCTTGTGCTTTCGTTTTGTCTTAAGCACAAGGCCAACCATCAAAATCTGGTAGTCATAAAATATTATGAATTCCAGTGTTTCTAGGAAATAATGATTGATAAAAAAGGGAAAATTAAGTAATCAATTTTGTCAAATTTCCCATAAATGAAAAACTTATGATGATGTGGATTGAGGTATTGGTAATTGGCATATGGAAGTTTAATATATAAATATGACTGCTATTTGGTTTGTAGTCTTCCTGTATTAAGTGGATGTATTCATTTTTATTAAGTGAATGTGTTCATTTTATCATACTCCAAACATTCATGGGTTTACAATCATACAAAGCAGAGTTAAAACTCATATAGTTTGACATCATCTGTAAATCATAAAAGAGTGAAGCATATAATCACAAAACTAGAATGTAAATGGTAGCAAAATGATAGGTCATGAAAGAGTGATGACCCAAAAGTGGCAGGCTGCAAAAGAGGAGGTATACTAGGGTATATGTTATGTTGATGAAAAATCACTATGGAGAAAGACATTAATTTACTCAGCATTGATTATCCCAAAATATTCCTAATTTCAATCTTCCTCATAATGTTCACTCGGTTCTGATTAATATTGAAAGAATAAGAAATGTGTACCTACTCTTACGAGAGTGGTTTTGTTATAAACAAAGTTAGGAGGGGAAAATAAAGAACTGGAAATTAACTAGATAGACTAATAACAGGGGGGAACAAAAGCTTATCAGACTATGATTCATTGTTTGATTTGTGGAGATAGATGTATATATATATAGATGTATACAAAAAAGTTAAGCTCATTCATTTTTGATTCTATGTAATTGGGCTACCTATAAAAATTAATTTAATAAATACCAGTATATTATTATTATTAGGTAATCTACCGGTTAAGGTAGGTTTTTGAATGGACACAACTATCAAATAAACATTTTGTAACTCCAAACAAAACCTAATTCAGCAACCTACTCTACTTCAGGTCCCTCTTCATCTCTGTGCACTTCTTTCCTCCCTTCATGCTGTCCAACATCCCTGTCCTGTTCCTGCCCTTTCCTCATTTGCCCAACATTATCCCCTCTATTACCTTCTTCAACATTCCAATTCTGCTCAATACGCCTTTCATCCATTTTTCCTGCCTCCATAGGATTTCTCGCAACAAACCCCTCTCCCAACCCACCATCTCTAGTACTTCCTCATTTGTTTTCCTTTCGGTCCATTTCACCTTCTCCATTCTTCTCCACACCCACATTTCGAAAACCTTCAATCTATGTCTATCCTCCTGCTTCAGCGACCACGTTTCCGAGCCGTACATAGCTAAGCTCCATATGAGTTTTTAAGAGTCTTGTTTTAACCTCCCTACACAACGTCCCCATCATCAACTCCCTCCTCCTTGAGAAAGCCTCCTTGCCTAGCACAATTCTTCTCCTTACGTCTCTACTACTTTGATCGTATTGGTCCAAAACACTTCCGAGATATGTAAACTGTTCTACCTCCTCTATTTTTTCCCCGCCTATTTTAATATTTAGTTTAGCCTTTTTCTTTCTGGAAAATCGCATAACCTTTGTTTTATTAATATTGATTCTCATCCCATATTTATCGCACTGAACCTCCAATTCACTCAGCAATGCTTGCAACCCCTTGGCTGACTGAGCAACTAATGCTTGGTCATAAGCAAACCTAACCGATTTTATGAACCACCCTCTGACTTTAACTCCCACCTCCAGCTCTTCCCAAGCCTTCTTTATCATTTCCTTCACATATACATTGAACAGCACCGGTGATAATGGGCAACCCTGCCTTACACCTCTTCATAACACTGCCCATCCAGACTCTCCATTCCCCACTTGCACCTGAGCAGTCTGAGATATGTACAGGTTGCGGATCAGTGTCCTGTCCCTCCAATCTATTCCTATTTTCTGCAATATAATGATTAGTTTTTCCCAATTCACTCTATGAAACGCTTTTTTGAAATCAACGAAACAGGCAAATACTTCCTGATTGTATTCTATATTCCTCCCAATTAGTGATCTCATTACTGCAATGGCATCACGCGTACCTATCCCCTTCCTAAACCCAGACTGATCCTCCCCTAAGTAATCGTTTGCCTTATTCTCTATCCTTTTGTTGATGACCCTGAGAATAATTTTAGCTGTATGGGATATCAAACTTATTGTTCAGTAATCCTCACATGATATAGCCTTTACCTTATTCGGAATAGGAACGAACACTGATCTCAGAAAGCCTTCCTGCCAGACTCCTTCCTCATAGATACTACGAATCAGTCCATATAGGGCCTTCTTCCCACATTTTCCTAAACATTTCAACAGTTCAACAGGAGTGTTGTCCACCCCCACAGCCTTATTGCTTTCATCTCTTTTAATGCCCTTTCTATTTCATCATCGAGTATGCCTGGACCCAAGCTATCTTCTTCTACGTCATGTTCCTTTTCTAGTTACCAATATATATATATATATATATACATATAAAACTTAAGACAGCAACACACAGCACGAGAACACATAAAAAGAATACTCACAATAATATCTTGATAATTTTGACGCACTCGAACTCCATCTTCTTAGGAAGATAAGATAGGACTGAGGTATATGGGTATGTGGTGCAGAGAGAGAAGGGAATGAGGGAGGGGGCAAAAGCAGGTAGTGGGGGAGGGGTGAAGGAGGAGTTTATGGAGGGGGAGAAGGCGGAGGGGAGAACAGGTGGTGTGGGAGGGGTGAAGGAGGGGGTTATGGAGGGGGAAAGGGAGGCCAGAGGAGAGCGGAGATGGAATAGGGAGGATGCGGAATTAGTAACAAGCGACACAGAAAACTAACAATTCATCCACAGATTCCACAACACCCATGACCAAGGGATCAACTCACAAAGTCATCATAAGGGCTCGACAAGTCAAAACCCAGGACAAGGATGACAAAATGTATGCAGATGAATAAATTATTCCACCCCCCCTGTATTTCCACCCCAATTCTGTATTTCATGTCACATTAATTATTTCTCTTTCGTGATTTGGTCTTAAATAGAGTTATCAGTAATTAACTTCCTGCAAAAGACAATGGTGAACAGTACTCCTGCCATTTGGAATTATACCATATTCCAATGGCTGAAAGCAAAGCTAATCACTCACCTGTATCCAAAACTTTGGAAAACAAAGTTGGAAATGGAGAAGGATTAATAAACCACTGAATCATTTTTTCTTGGAAAAAGTTTTGTCAGTGGACTGCACTTTAAATAAACCATAAAAATTAGTGCAGTAGTCATAATGGTAAATACACATTACAGGTTTTATGTAATCAAATTTATATTGTTTTTGTTGTATAGCTAACTGTTTAGGTCGAATCACTTTCTGGAATGAAAAAGCATCCCTGATTTGCTAATTCTATAGATGTGCCCACCTCTGTATATATTTGGAGTCACCAAAGCTAATTTACTAAAAACAAGGTTCTATGATTATCCCATGAATTAGAGTTTGCTGACAAATATTTTTCTTGTGAATACTGAGAACCATTTCTTCAAAATGTAACCAAAGAGCTGAAAGCAAAGCTAATCACTCACCTGTATCCAAAACTTTGGCAAATGAAGTTGCTCCATTTGTTGTCCCATTGATCAGCACATACAGGGAGCCACTGATCATCAGAAGTCCTAAAATGGGGGAAAATATAGACCATAACTAAAAATGAAAACATGTCCTTATGTCACCACAACTAAATATCCTATTCCCCCATACCTATCACACTGATATTTCAATGCACCCAGCAGGGTTTGCAACCCCTTAGCTAATTGACGAACTACAGCTTGATCATCAGCAAACCTCAGTAATTTTATGAATTCCCCACTGACTTTGAATTTTATTGACAGTTCTTCCCATGCCAATTTAAGGATTCCCACCACATATACATTGTAAAGTATAGGGTGATGTCTTAGCCCACGTTCAGACAAAATTTCCCGACTTCCCATCCCCACTCACACCTGAGCAGTCTGAGACATGTACAGTTTGCTGCCTCACACTCTAACCCACCCAATTCTTCCCATTTTCTGCAATATGTCCTTTAGTTTTTCCCGATTCACTCTTATCAAATGCCTTTTTGAAATCTACATAACAGGCAAAGAGATCCTGATTGTATTTTATGTTCCTCTCTAGTAGTGACCTCATTACTGTAATGGCATTATACATGACTCCCCCCTTCCTGAATCCAAATTGATCATCCCCTAAGTAATCATTTGCCCTACTCTCCATTCTCTTGTTGATTATCCTGAGAACCACTTTAGCTGTGTACAAAAGCAGATTTATTGTTCTATAACCCTCACATATTGTTGCCTCTCCCTTTTCAGAAAAGGAACTAACAATGATTTGACAAAGTCTTCAAGCCAAATTCCTTCCTTATGAAAACTATAAATTAGTCCATGAAAACTCTTCTTCCCACATTGCCCACTTGATTTTGTATTTCCAAATATTTACTAAACCTTCAAGTAGTTGCGTGAAAATGTTGTCTACCCCATAGCCATATTTGATTTCAATTCCCATTATGCCCCTTTTGTCACAACATTGGGTAAGCCTAGACCTAAGGCATCCTCATCTATGTGATATTTTCTATGTCTAATCTCACTGGTCTCATTTCTTTACCATACAGTTCATCTACAGGGTGCGGCAACATAACTTCCTTTTTAAAAAGCATTTTGCATCTGAAAAAGGAAGTTATGTTGCTGCACCCCGTATATATTCTTTCCATCTCTCTTGGATCTTTTCTGTTTCAACTGATATTTTTTCTGGCTTATCTTTGATTGTTTGCAATTATTTTTCCTTCTTACTTTTCAAAAGTGCTTTAACCCCTACTTGTATAGCACATCAATTTCACCCTTCATCTGCAGACTTTCCATAACCTTGTATCGTGTATTCCACCTCCCTTCTTTTGCTCCATTTGTTATCTGCTTCAATTTATTATTTAACTCTTTGTACTATCTTCTACCAAACTCTTTATTTATATTCTTCCTTTGTCTACTCTCATCTATATCTAATCCTCTCATCCATAATCAATGCGTTCCTTGTTGTAATGAATAATGGATTGTAGCACTTTTCCACTTGATAGATTTTCCTATCAAGTGGAAAAGTGCTACCATCTATTATTCATTATGTTCAACTTCCACCATATCATGCCTGAAGCTACTTGATGGGATCCTTATCATTTTCCTATTTAAAGTCCCTATTGTTTCATTTTCGACCCTCGATATCCCTTCTTTGATATGGTCCCAATTTTCCTCTATAGTACTCAGCTCTCTTCCCTCATCCATGAGAAATGCAAGTGTTTTGATAAGTATGAGACATATTTGAAAAGTAAAGGCTGTTTGGTCATTAACAACATTCATTAAAATCTTTTTATTGACGATTTTAGTTTCCTAACAATCACTGTTCAATTCAAAGCACTTTTTATAATGCTGCACCAACTTCTTTCATCTCTCAGCATAAAATTTCACTACTTGGGGATTGGGAATCATTGTCTTTAAACTATTGTTTGCCAAGCCACTATTTCTCACAATGTGAAAATACAAGTCATCTCTGTCTGGTAGATAGTCATCTAAAAATGCTCATCCACTCAATATTCTTTACTCTTTGGTCAGTAAGCCATTTCAGAACCCACCTTGTGCACAATTAGTGATATCTGAGCTTTTAGTAACAGTCATGTAACTATGAATGTGTCCAATAAGGCAATATTTATCAGCCAGAATACTAATTGCCAATTATCGGTCAGATCAGATATTTTGGTCCATTTGTTGAATGATTTCAATCGTCTGAATACTCTGCCTGCCATGCCTCTTTTCATCATGCACATTGTTTGGCCATTTTTGAAGTCTCCACGCCATTGTCTAATCTTTCCTACCATAATTACTCTAGATCAATGACTAAGCAAAACTCCTGATGAATCTGCGCACCAGATGTTCCTTTTCCACACCAAATCAAATCACAGTACACACTTTGCAAATGGCGGGTTTGCTCCAACCTACCAATATTTAAATATTAGAAAATGGCCATTCCTTTTTGAATTTGCCTCATAAATTCTACCAGCATTTTATCACAAATTTTCAATGATAAGAGGAGAGAACATAAAATTCTTTGAAACCTTGAGGCATGATTCTTAGATCATAGGCCATGACCTGCATGCAAGCTTGATTTAATTTAAAGAACAATTGAAAATTCAATGAATAATTCACAAATTAAGCTCATTTTGTGTTTTTTTAATATTCACTATTCAGTTTCATTCCTCCAGGCATTATAACCATGGGTCAAAAATTCATGGAACTCGTGTGAAAAAAATATGAAATGGGTAAGTTATCAAGAGGTCAAGGTCATCCTCACCTGACTTCCAGCTTCATTGTTTCATTGTGCAGCCGGGTGCAACCCCACTCGTCACTCTGATCTGGACACTGATCGACCCCATCACAAACCTCTGCCCTGGCCACACAACCTCCAGTACCACACTTGACTTGCTCCAGTGAACAATCTTGGGGACAAATAAGGATTGAGTTAAGCTTTTAAAACTGTTTTCTCTTAGTCTTAAAAAATAATGAGTGAATAGCATATTAACAAGTAAAGATGAAAGTCAATGATAGGCAAAGAGAAAATATTTGTAATGTTTGAATTTTATAATTAGAATTGCATTTAGTAGTTAAATATAGGGTAGGGAGGTGACAATCACAAGGTTCCTGATGAAACTGATTTAAGTATTTTAGAAACAAACCACAGAGTTTTTCATCTTCTCCATTTGCACATTCTGGAACACCATTGCACCTCCAGCTCATTGGAATGCACCATCTTTCAGGACACAAGTACTCATCATTTCCGCATGAATCTGAATAAAAAAAGAAACCCTTATTCAGACATGTACACCTTTTAGTTCACTGGGTGTTTTTCCAGCACTGCCAACATAATAGGTTGTTACCATCAGGTCTTTAGTTAGTAGGTATTTAAAGACTATTAAAGGAAATTTGGAAGATTTTTAGAAATATATTTTCATATACTACCTTGATCAAAAAGTTCCCGGAATTTATTCAGAAAATTAAAAATACAAGTTTATTCATCTAAATCTATATTGTCCCCTTCAAAGTAATCCCCATCGACTGCAACACACTTATGCCAGCGCTTGATCCAATCCTCGAAACATTTTTTATATTCGGTTTTCGGCATGTCCATCAGTGCTTCCTGCGATTTTTCCATTACTTCCTCTCGGCTGCTAAAACGCGTTCCCCGTAATGGTTTTTTAACTCGATTGAACAGAAAGAAGTCACAGGGAGCCAAATCAGGTGAATTCGGTGGCTGTTGGATGGTATTTGTTGCATTTTTCGTCAAAAAATTACGAATAATGATAGCACTGTGCGACGGTCTCGACGCACTGTGCGACGATTTCTGGTCTCTTTCGGCGAATTGCTTCACACAAACGTCTCATAACGCCCAAATAATACTCTTTGTTTACTGTCTGGCCTTCTGGCAAAAATTCATGATGCACTACACCGTTGTAATCCATGAAAACTGTGGGTGTGCTGGAAATTATATTAGCGCAGGCGGTGCTAGGAAATACTAATAAAGCACATGTAAAGCGTTTGAATGAACAGCAGATTTATTCGGAGTGCTGTGGATAACAGACCAAGGTCCACACGGAAAGATATATTGCCATGGGCGCAACGTGCACAAGAGGGATGAACGCTCGGCGGGAGTTGAGGCGTGACTGGTCCCTCGTGGGTCAAAATGCCTCCTCGTGGGTCGTGCCTAGGGTGACACCTCGCGGCACACCCCTGAATCGCACAAACAAATAAACTGCTACATCAACAAATGAACCGCCACATCACCCCCCTTGGCAGATGCGGAGCATACTCTAGCAAAGAGAGAAATTGTAACTGGCACTTCACTAAGTGATTGTAAAACACGCAAAACACAAAAATTACTTAACAAATGCCAGGTACAGAATACCACACAAAAAACAAATACTGTTATACAATAACACAGCAGCAAGTACAAAGTAAAATCAGATAACATACAGGAGATGGAGAAATAAAAAATAATAATGAAATGCCCCTAAGTCACAAAGTCAGCTAAATGCTTGGGAAAATGCACTCTTCTCTGCGATCGTCTAGGTTGCGGTAATATGGGAGGCTGCTGAGGAACGGTAGGATTGGTGGCAGCAGGTGGTATGGTAGCAGGAGGGCAATGTGGCACTAACCAAGGAGTTTCATCAAACTGAGCACAAGAAATGTCATCATTAACAACATACGCTGGTTTGATGCGGTCAATTGCCACAGATACCTCTCTACCCTGGATTTTAAGTTTGAATGTCTTGGGACCACGCTGGATCACTGGAAATGGCCCATCATAAGGAGGATCCAACGACGGATGAAGCCTATCATTTCTCAAAAATACATGAGAAACAGTTTCCAGATCTTTAAACATAAAAATGTTGCGGGCTCCGTGTCGAGAGACTGGCTGCGGCTGGAGTCGGCAAAGGCTCTGCCGCAGGGTGGTGACATAATCTGCAGTAGCAGCAATGGCACTAGTGGAAGGGGAAAAGAATTCTCCAGGAAGCCGAAGTGTTTGGCCGTAAATGACCTCTGCAGGCGTTGCCTGAATATCTTCTTTAAATGTGGACCTCAGACCCATGAGAACCACAGGCAGGACATCAGTCCATTGGTTACCACCATGGCAACGGATAGCTGCCTTCAACTGGCGGTGAAGGCGTTCCACCATCCCATTGGCTGCAGGGTGATAGGCCGATGTCTGCAGGTGCTTTGCCCCCGTCAACTGCATCAGCTGCCGGAACAAGTTACTCTGAAATTGCCGCCCCTGGTCAGTGGTGATGCGAACAGGAGTTCCAAAACGCGAAATCCACTCCTGGAAAAGGGTCCTGGCGGCAGTTTCTGCAGTGATGTCTTGAATTGGAAAAGCTTCAGGCCACCGGCTGAAGCGGTCAACACATGTCAATATATAGCGAAAACCATGGCTGCATGGAAGAGGCCCAACAAAATCTATGTGAATATGCATAAATTTGGCACTAGCAATGGGAAAAGCACCAATGGGGGACGAAACATGTCTCGTGATTTTGTTCCTCTGGCATTGCAAACATGAGCGTGCCCACGCACGGCAGTCTTTCCTCATGGAAGGCCAAACAAAGCGCTCAGCTACTAGGCGGGTTGTCTGTCGAATGCCAGGGTGGGATAATCCATGCATGCTGAGGAATACCTGTTTTCGGAAAGGTTCGGTGACTACTGGCCTGGCTGAGGAAGTGGACATATCACATAACAGAGGGTGTGATGAACCAGGAAAAGCAACTTTCTTCAAAATTAATGAGGAATTCTGAAGAGAATTGACAAGGTCATGATCAGACTCCTGAGAGGCAGCTAGTGCAGAGTAATCTATGGAGGCAGAAATACTCTGAATGCGGGACATGGTGTCTGCTACGATATTATCTTTACCTGCTACATATCTGATGTCAGTGGTAAATTGACTTATTAAGTCCAAATGCCTAAACTGCCGGGGGGAACACTTCTTATGCCTCTGGGAAAATGCAAAAGAAAGGGGTTTATGGTCCGTATAGATGGTGAAGGTTCGTCCTTCCACCATATGCCGGAACTGGAGCACTGCCTTATATACTGCTAACAGTTCTCTGTCGTAAGCGCTGTAACGCCTTTCAGCATCACTCAGTTTCTTGGTCCAGAAACCAAGAGGCTGATATCCTTTGGAAGTGAGTTGTTGAAGGACGGCGCCAACCGAAAACTCTGAAGCGTCTGTGAAAAGGGCCAGGGGTAAAGACACGTTCGGATGTGCTAAAACGGCACTATTGCATAAAGCCTCTTTGCAGGCTAGGAACGAAGTCTCTAATGCTGGTGTCCAGCTGATTGAGTCCTTGCCATTTACCTTGCCCGCCAGAAGGTCGCTAAGGGGAGCCTGGCTATTTGCGGCATTGGGGATAAAACGGCGGTAGTAATTTACCATACCCAAAAATTGCCGTAGCTGGCGTACGGTAGCTGGTAGGGGAAAATCACGCACGGCGTTAACCTTTTCGGTGAGTGGTTTAGTTCCCTCCTCTGACACCGTGCATCCTAGGAACTGTACCTCATTCACACCGAAAACACACTTTGAGGGATTAATAACCACGCCGTGATCCCTCAAGCGGCCAAATATTGTCCGCAGATGCTGCTCATGCTCCATAGGATTACGTGATGCAACAAGGATATCATCTATATATGCGTACGCGTAAGGCAATCCCTTTAACACCTCATCTATAAACCTCTGAAAGGTCTGCGCAGCGTTTCGAAGGCCAAATGTCATGAATGGAAACTCAAAAAGGCCGAAAGGCGTTATTATGGCAGTTTTGGGAATATCTGCAGGGTTGACAGGTATTTGGTGGAACGCCCGAACTAAATCAATTTTTGAAAATATGGTACAGCCACATAACCCCTGCGCAAAATCCTCGATATGCGGTACCGGGTAACGATCGGGCACGGTTCTGGAATTCAGTGAGCGGTAGTCGCCACACGGGCGCCACTCGGCGCTCTTCTTCGGCACCAGGTGTAAGGCAGAGGACCAAGCTAGATGACCTCCACGCAGTACCTGTCTGAAGCATCAGCTCAAATTCCTTCTTGGCAATGGCAAGCTTGTCTGGTGCGAGACGGCGGGGCCTAGATGAAACCGGAGGGCCAGGGGTGGTCTCTATAAAATGAACCGTGGAGTGCTTGACTCGCCGGGGAGCTCCCGATGGATTTGTTATCTCCGGGAATTCGGCAATAAGGCGGGAATATGGGGAAACACCACTGACAACTTTCACTTGACTTTTGCTGGGAGAGGCGACGGTGCCCTTAACCGATAGCGTCGTCACATTGTCCACCAAACGTTTACGTGCAATGTCCACAAGGAGACCGAAATGGCGGAGAAAATCGGCCCCTATTATTGGCTGCGGCACATCGGCGACAACAAACTTCCACAAAAATTCTCGCCGGAGGCCAAGGGAAAGGGAGAGAGTGACAGATCCGTATGTGGCGATGGGAGTGTCATTGGCAGCGAAAAGCTGAAGATCCGACTTCCCTCGACGCTCACGGAGCCGCGTGACTGGGTAGAGACAGATATCGGCACCAGTATCTACAAGGAATTTGACGCCGGACGCGGCATCAACGACAAAAAGACGGTTGGATAGGTTTGAGCAGTAACCTGCCGCCCTCAGGCACTGCCCGCTTCGTTTCCCGCGTCGTATGAACAGGGAAGGGTACACTTAGTGGCGTTACTCCCCCAACGGCGATGGTACCAGCAGATGCCTTGGTCTCGTTGGGAATTACTGGAGGACTGGTGACGGGGTGGGGTTCGGCCGCGGCTGCGGGAACGGGGATGCGAGTGTGGGCCGCGCTCGTTGGCGAGCGCTGCCACTTGTTGGGAGAGGTTTTCTATCTTCTCCATCAGTTCACTAATAACCAGGTTGGGGGCCACTGCGGCAGCGTACGGCGAATGAGTCACCTCCGCTACCTTGTCTGCCAGGGCGGCGAGATCTGTCAAGCTCGTAGACGCCTGGGTGACTAAAATGGCGTGGACAGGACGCGGCAGGCGGCTCAACCAAATTGTCCGTAAAAGGTCGTCCGGAACGGCTCCGCCAGCCAACGAGCGAAGATGTCGCAGAAGCTGCGACGGTCTGTGGTCACCCATGTCCTCATTCCCGAGGAGTTGCTTGATCCTTTGCTCCTCGGACGGCGAAACCCGCCGAACCAATTCTTCTCGCAACCGCTTGTACTTGTCCGTTAAGGGAGGGTTGACGATTATGTCCTCGACCTCTTGTGCGTAACGGGTGTCAAGATTCGCCACAACCACCCAAAACTTGTCAGTGTCCTCGGTTATGCCCGCGAGGCGAAAATTTCCCTCGAGTTGGGCGAACCAGAGCTGTGGCTTCTCCGGACAAAATGGCGGCACCCGCATGGCCACGTGGTTGACGGCGTGTGTATTTTCGGCCATATTCCAGTGAGGATGCTTAATTAGCTAGCACTTCGAAATTTAGATAAACTGCGAGCACTGAAAATTTCCGTTTCCACACAATAAATATAAAAACTTTTCGCGCGCAACACTTGAGTCACCTTAGCGATCACGTTGGGGTCACCAATTTGTGGGTGTGCTGGAAATTATATTAGCGAAGGCGGTGCTAGGAAATACTAATAAAGCACATATAAAGCGTTTGAATGAACAGCAGATTTATTCGGAGTGCTGTGGATAACAGACCAAGGTCCACACGGAAAGATATATTGCCATGGGCGCAACGTGCACAAGAGGGACGAACGCTCGGCGGGAGTTGAGGCGTGACTGGTCCCTCGTGGGTCAAAATACCTCCTCGTGGGTCGTGCCTAGGGTGACACCTCGCGGCACACCCCTGAATCGCACAAACAAATAAACTGCTACATCAACAAATGAGCCGCCACAAAAACCGTCAGCATTGCCTTCTTTTTTGACTGAAAACGACGTGGTTTTTTTGGTCTCGGCTCATTTGGTGAACGCCATTCACTTGCCTGATGTCTGGATTGCGTGTCGTACTCATAAACCCACGTCTCGTCTCCAGTAATGATCCTTTTGATGAATGTGGGATCGGATTCAGCCTCGCAAATCATGTCTTTTGCGACGTCAACACGGTCTCTTTTTTGCATGAAATTGAGGTCTTTTGGCACCAACTTTGCTGCTACACGACGGAAACCCAAATCATTAACCACAATGTCTTGGGCGGATCCATAGGCAATGTTCAAGTCCTCCGCTATTTCTCTGATGGTTAATTTGCGTTTATTGACCAACATTTCTTTTACTTTATCAATTTTTTCACCGACTTTCGATGTTGATGGTCTGCCACTGCGTTCATCATCTTCGATTGACTCACGACCACTTCTGAACCGCTCGTGCCACTGGTAAACGACCGTTTTTTTTTAGAGAATCGTTGCCGAAACACTTTTCCAACATTTCCAACGTCCGTGCGCCACTAAATCCGTTTTTTACGCAAAATTTAATACAAGTTCGTTGTTGCAAATTTAAATCCATTTCTGCAATTGTAAAAAATCGCCAACACACACAGAGATAGATGTACTCTTGGCTACGTAACTTTTGCAAATGTTAAGTTATGACACTAAGATTTAAAGGGAATATCAACAACAGATGTACCAATTTAACAAAAAAAACAGAACTCAAATCGGAACGATGGGAGCGCCACACGGTGGTTATTCCGGGAACTTTTTGTTCAAGGTAGTATGTCAGATTTCTATATACAGCTATTTATTGGGTCCAGATGCTTCAATTACACCAGCTGATGTTGGAAGCAAAGTAATCTGAGCTCAAAAACTAAATCATTCAAAAATGTGTATGCATAGACACTGGGAGAATAAAATGTCCTTTCATCATTGAATCGAATATTCAATAGGTTAGTCCAAAATACATGATGTTGCAATTGCATTAAATACTACATTTGAATGCTTTTTAAAAATAATTGGTAATGAAAGAGTAATGTATGCTTAGCATCTTTTAAATCAGTGGTTCCCATAGTGGGCGCCACCATTCCCCAGTGGGTGGTGCTCTTGTCTACGGGACAATAGCAAGGCGGTGGCTCAAAAAAGTTTGGGAAACAATGTTTTACATGTTGAATATGAGAAATATGGTGTTATATTAAATATTTCATGTTCTTGAAAAACTGAAATGAGCCACACTTTATGACAGCTGAATATTTTTAAAGAATTCATGACCTTAAGGAACTCATATGAGTAAGTTTTTGTTCACTGACTTTACTCCCGTCTCTGTAGCAGTGACTCAATTTATTGTTTGTGCATGGAGGTAAAAAATTACAAACTTTGACAGTTGTGCTCATCAGTATGGTTGTCACAGTCTGGTTTCCCATCACACAGCCACAGAATGGGGATGCAACGGCCAGAGGGACACTGAAACTCATCAAACTGACATTGCCAAGTATCTGTAATGAGAGAAGTGGGTGATGTAACACAAAGACCAAAATTATTGCTTAAGAGATAATATAAATTCAACAGAACTCTAACATTAAACATTATGATTTGCTGTTTCAAGTGCCTGGTGGCACACATTGAAAATATGAGGATTAGTAAGACAATCTGAATGAAAATTCCAAATTTGACATCTCATCCATTAGTGACCAACATGAATGCTGTGACACAATATTTACATTTTATAAGGAAAAAATGGTTGGGCCATGGGTACAGGCTAGAAATTCTTTAAATTAGCCAATAAAAATTTTTGTTTATGAATCAAGGTTTCAACTACCAGTGGTACCATTCTGAAAAACACACAAGTTAAAACATTGAGTGACAGATGAAAAAATGCAGGCAGTATCTGCCTAAGTGGACTTAAATGGACTGCTTAAATGGGCAAATGGGCTAACAATAACATAACAACAATCAGGATTGCTATTCTGCTGCTGCTATATACGATGCTTGCACTCACCACAGCTTTCTTCATCACTTTCATCGTTACAATCCACAATGCCATTGCATACCAGGTTGCGTTTCAGGCACTGCCCATTTGAACACTGAAAGTTGTAAAATAACCACATTACGATAATTTAAAACCAATAAATCATTTAATTTTGATACAGCCAACTGACCATAATCTCAAGTGTTAAAATTTATATACATCAAAACATGAAACCATAAAATGCTGAATATAATTATGATGGCAACCTATCCACTCCTGCATAGGTTGCTTGTAACACATGTATATGGGCATAAATCTTTCATGAGAATGAACCAGTAACCCAGTATCATTTGTTCATTCCCCTTCCATTCTATGCGGCCATAATTGTGTAGGGGGTAATTGCAAATGTAACAGTTAAAACAAATATAAACCATAAACACAATAATCAACCCGAAGGTCGGTTTGGTAGGTGATGGTAGAGTTCACCCAGGACTAAGCCCTATACGGCGTGTGAAATTCACAAATAAGCAGGGTAGGGGGGCCAGTTCCTTTAAAACAAATATATATCTCTCAAAAAAACTTTCACAAAAACAACATAGGAAACTTCTAGACTAATAAGGATCAAAGAAATAGCACCTAAGAGTTCCACAGTAATTCACCAGGGTATAGAAACCTGAAGATTGCATGAACACCTATTAATACATGAGCGACCACTGGATACTAGTGAGAAAAAACATAATAATATGTGAGCAGACTATAAAGCATTAACTGCATGGTACTCGTTTTTTACATCAATCTTGATTATTTTTTAGAAAACTACTATATTTGCATTGGAAACTTTTAGTTGTAGTTTTCTTGGGGAAGTGACCGACACCTGAAGTCATTCGTGCAACTAGGGATGGGTGGGAAAGGAAAGATGGAGAGAAACCTGGTGTTGGCATTAGCCTTCTCTTGTTGAAAGATGCCAAGGGGTCCACAGCTTAACGTACTCATGTCATACTCACTCAAAGTGCTTTCCACAAAGCACCTCAAATAGGGATTAGGATACCACTGAAAAATATTTGTTGGCTACAGGATTTGAACTCAGGCCCTCTGGGTGGGAAGCCTGTATGTTAGCCACCGCACCATCTTGATCCCTGGAAACTTTTACATCACTAGAGTCAACCCAATAGGAAGTAAAAATATGACTTTTCTTTGCTCAAATTAGTTTACTGCTTAAAATTCAGTTTGGAATAATAATTACGACTGATTGAAAGCTTCATCGATAGTATTTATTTAAAACCGAGGGTCTTGCATGGTCTTGTAATGCAAAATAAATCTCTTTATGGCTACTTCGCCCAATAAAGACCTCTAACATCTTCTCCTCCAGTCTATCCCATCAGGGCAAGTGAGGTTAGAGGATGGGAAGGGGCCTGAATTACATTGTCAGAAGTTCCTTCTATGATAGCCGACTGTTGCATCTGCCATGGTACAATCTTAATTTGGAAAAAATAATCAAAGAAACATTGACTATTTAGGCTGAGGAGGATCTCAAATTGTTTCAATTGAGTTCCTATCCACATTTTTGAACATACAGTACTGACAAGTGAAGTTTGAATCTACAACATACTTCTTGTATTGGCAATTGATTTCCTGAAAATGGACAAAACATACTGCAGAGGAAAATCTAGAGGAGTTAGTGAAATGCCTACTTTCTCTAGGTGAACACAAAGACTATTTGGAGGAAGATAACAGATGAGTAAATGTAGTCGGGACTACGTGACTTTCAACTCTGACGACAGAAAATTAGGAAACACAGGAAGGAACCATGGGAAATGGAGTTTGAGAAGTGAACCACAGTGATGAAGATGATGCAGGTAGTGATGAAGTTGGGGCTACTGGAGTTCAGTATAGTTTCTGAATACTGCGGCACTTGGAATCCTACCACCTTCAGTTACACTGATAGTCCAGGACCATGCCAGTTAATCCCATTGAGTGCTGAGCCCAATGCACACTTCAATTTGTTTTTATCCCAACCATTGTGAAATCTTTGAACTAATAAGATCTTGGTACTTATAAGCACTAACTTATATGGAAACATTTACAATCATGTATCACAACCTTCCAGGCTTAAATTCATACACAAATACCAATAATACTAGTGTAGGACTTCAACGTGCAAGAAATAAGTAATGAAGTTTTGCAAGCCTATAGTGATAATGTATGTCTTCCACCTCTCCTTATGCTCTGATTCTTGATCTAGTACCTGTATTTGAACAGTCAGAGACTTGTACGCACAGGTATCTCATAATTCTTCCCAGTCTACACTATCTTCTGCAAAATGTGCATTAATTATGTCCAATTGCCTCAGTAAAATGCCTTCTCAAAAGCCATGAAGCAAATAAATGCATCCTGGTTACATTAATCCTTTCTATCAGTCATCACATTATTACCATGGTATCACGTGATGCACCTCTTTCTATACTCAAAGAGTGACTTCCTTCCTTCCTCTCTTCTCCAGATTTATGACTGGCTATTTTTCGATAAAACTTCAACATATGTGTTCATAAGTTTACAGTATGTGTATGTTTTATCCTTAATAACTTCATCTTTTGCTTTCTTGTTAATGATGCCAACTTAAGTGAAGAATCTGGTGGACAAATAAAACTGAGTGGAATTGCACTGAGCTTATTTGTTGTGTGAATGAGAAAAGAGTAAGTGATGAAGCTTTTGGATATAAATACCTGGAAGTTCCCGGGGCAACCATCTTCAATGCATCCAAGCTCATCAGAGCCATCCGAGCAGTCGTTAATGGAGTCACATTTAGCTGAGAGCGGCACACAAGCCACACCCTGGGCAAGGCTTGTCACTGACGATGATGAAATAGGGATAACAGAGTATGGTGTCAAGGAAGTGCCATTGGCACACTGGAACTGACCTATGGTTGATAATTAAAGAAATATAAATACTTTATTGGAAGTTGAATAGTACTAAATTTGCAGATCCAAGACCATGATTTGATACACGAGTAATCACTGCCTAATCAAAGGAAAAGTTGCTCTAATTACACAGCAAAGTCCTTTTTCATTCAGTGTGATTAATTTGCATTTTTATCAATGGAAAGTACAATTTTCTTGTTTTTCAGCCAATTTCATAAAAGGGTGGAATTATTATTTCACAAAATCACAGAACTATCTGATATCAAGTGAACAGCAGGACATATTTGCCTAAGAAAACTAAACCATTAATGCAGTCTGGAAGGAAAACAAATGATTGGTGGAAGGACATATATTGAAAAAGGATCACTGATACCGATTCATTACCATCACATGATATACTGATTAAAATAATGCAGCATAGATAGTTAATGACTTATTTGTTGCAGAGCTAGGCTATGATTTTGCTCATTTTATATGAGAATATGGAATTCTCAGGGCTAATGAATGTTATAGAAGCAGTAATGGGAAAGAATGGCTTTCAAACAAGAAAATTTAGTTTGTAATTTAAACTGCAAAATCAATCATAACTAAACAGTCTACAACTTGATTCATGTTCTTATTATAATTATTGGTAGTCTTTTACTGTAGGTTTTTGGTTGACACTACCTGATAATCACCACATATCCCAAGACACAATCTAACATTCAAAACTACAGTAAACCTCTCTTTGATTCCTCTTCAACTTCCTTCCTTCATCTCATTCAACATCCTTATCCTATTCCTGTTCCTTCCTTGTTTACCTGACATTCTCCCCTATATTACAGTCTTCAACATACCATCACCAGTCAGAGTTCAATCCAATTTCCTTCCTCCCCTGGGCCTCTCCCAATAACCCTCACTCCTTCACCCACCAATTGCTTTAACCAACATTTCCATACCATACAAAACCATGCTCCATACTGAAGTCTTAACAAGTCTATTCTTAGCATTCTTACTCAACTTCCCTTTCATCAATTCCATTCTCCTTGTGAAATCTTCTTGCCTACTGCTATTCTTCTTCTTACTTCCTTCCATATCACTATTGCCATCTTGGTCTAAAACACTGCCAAGATAGGTGTACTGTTCCACTAGCTCAAGTTTTGGTCCTCTCATTTTAATGTTTAATCTAGACTTCCTTCTTGAAAACCTTATAACCTTTGTTTTCTTTTCTTGACAATCAATTGATTCTCATAACATGTGTATCACAATGATGTCCTAATGGGCTTAATTTTTAACATCCCATTGTTACTCTTCCTAAAAGTGCACCATTCTGTCTCTCCATCTGACACACTCACCTGAGACACGCACAGGTTATGGACAAGTCACTTATCTCCTCAATCTTCTCCCATTACTTCTAATATGTTTATTAATTCTACCCTATTTACTCTGCAAATAAATTCTGCTTGTACTCTTCCTCTCTATTAGTGACCTCACTATGGCATTATGTGTGCTTCTCCTCTTCCTGAACTAAAAATGATCATCCCCAAAGCAATCATTAGCCTTCTTGTGATGATCCCGAGAACCACTTCAGCTGAATGCACAATTATATAGGCAGACATAAATTCAGAGTCAGGTGGAAGAAGAGACTATGAAGTCTCAACTTGGCCCCAATAAAGTCATACAATAAATAAATCTATGGGTTAAATAATGCAGTGTTAGATCATGGTAAAATTGCTAAGATTTAATCTTCTGCTCTGTAAACTTTTTAATTTGTTTCAAAAATCTAATTACAAAATTTAAAAAGAATTTCTAATGGAGACATTAATTTAGCCTGTTCATGGATATTTTTCTCTTTGAAATAATACATATAGACAAATTTATTATTTGGACTTGAACAATAGAAAAATATCTTTTAGAATATGTTTTGCTGATAATGTAAAGTAAATAAATAAATTAATGAATGAATATTTTAAAAAGAATCTTAGGCAAATATCTACTCACCAGAAGTGCATTTTGGAAAATGGTGCTTGTCTAGGTCAGGAAACACTGAAGAACTAGGAACTTCAAAGCCTACTCCTTCGATGTGATTCTCTTCCTTTTCATTGGTGTGGAGACTATTTGATTCAGTTTCATTATTGTCCCCGGTAGATGTGTCCCTTGTAGCATTGGCCATCACTCCTTTCATGCCTACAATGCTTGATGTCTCTTCCTTCAACATAGTTTCTGGGTCTGGTAATGTGGTCGTTGGAGTCTCCTCAGCCATGGATGTATTCATTTCTTGTGCGCTATCGTTACTTGGTAGCACCGTTGTTGTTTCATCCTCCATTGAGACTTCTTGTGGGGCCGGAGAAATGGCATGAGATGTGACAATCTCATGGACCATTAATGTCGGAACTGGACCCTCAGATGATGTGCTATTAGTAAGACCCTCAGGATTTTGGGTTAAATTTCCCTGTTTAATATTTTCCACCAAAACTTCTGCTGTTATATCCTCGGGAGATATTGTGGTTGTGGGTGACTGCTCTTTAGATGTAATTGCCATTACTTCTTCAGAGGATGATGAGGGAAGAGAGGTCGTCGATGGAACCACAGACGCAAATGGAGTGGTGATTAGCATGACTTCTTCAGAGGGTGATGGGGAAAGAGAATTTGTCGATGAAACAACAGGAACAATTGGGGTTGATGAAGTCTCAGCTCCCGCCATCTCTTCTATCACACTTCCCTTGGTCGGTTTCACATTTTCAACCCCTGGAGGGGGAGATGGTTCAACTCCTGTTTTAGCAACCACCCTGTGTCCACCCTCTCCAAAGCCTCCCATTTCCTTCAACATCTCCTCCATGTTCTTGTGAGCTTCGAGTTCAACCGGAGTCACCATTGTTGTGAAGACACCACTGTCATTAGTTGTAGTCGTCATGACTTCTTCTGTTGACTCATCTTTGTCAGTGGGCATTGTCTCGGGAACTTGGCTCACCTCTCCATCCATTCCATCATCGGCATCCTTGGGATGCACTTCAGTTTTGCTGACTAAGGTCACAGTGGTGGTCTGCTCGCTCAGGGGCTTCTCCTTGAACGAATGTGCTTCACTCAGCTTGACCTTTGCCTCCAGATTCTCGAAAGTGAGCCCAGGAGCCCCTTCACCCCCCTTTGTAACAGTTTCCTCATTGGCCAGTGTGTCCTCCTGGTTCTCAGGGGGCGTCACTGTCTCTTCGACCACTCCAGCCTCACCCTTCCCTTCCTTCTCATTCTCTCCACCTGGCTTCACCATTCCCTCCTCCATTGAGGCCTCATTTGGTACCTCAACATCCCCCTTCACTACCTCAGGCTCACCAGCAGTCTCGTCGCCTGCATCCTTTGTGACACTTTCCTTCACAACAGGTTTCCCAAGATCCTTCCTGCCCCCTGAGTCATCTTCTGCAATTGTATTCAGTCTCTCCCCCCCCTTGTCAACGGGTGGTAAGACTGGCATCACAATGGCCTCTGAAATTGTTTCTGGCGATGCAGGGGGAGTGTCCACTGTGGTCGTCAGGAGGTCTCCTTCGCTCTCGCCCCCTGGGGTGCTCATGATCAACCCCTCCCTGGGTGCTGGGGGTGGAAGGAGCCCCATCTTGTCCACCTTGCTCGAGCTCTCCTTGCTCTCTTTGATAAACAGTAGCGGCTTGGTCAGTTCATCTTCATGGTGAGTGGGTTTCTTGAACTCCCCCTTCTTCTTCATTGGGATCTCGTATGGGTCAGCTTTTGTGTGGGCACCCAACTTGCTCTCTTTTGCCTCTACCTTGTGCACTTCGTCCATCGTGGTTTCCCCTTTGGTGGTTGCATTGTGTGCTCCTGGAGCTGTGGTGGGCCAATTCTTGTGGTCAACTGAAGTCAAGACTATTTCATTTGTGTGCTCTGTGGTGGCTTTTATGTTGACGTCAATGGCACTAACTCTGATGAGAGGATCTTTGCCTTCCGAGATGGCCACCAAATCTTCACCGTCCATGGTGGCTAGATTATTTGTTTGTTCATTGTTGTCTGACTCCAAGGATATGCTGTGCTCTGGTGCACTGGTGCCTTTGACGGCTGTTGTGGAATCCTCCGTGCTTGCATGTTCGAGGGTGACAAGTGCTGGTGAATCTGATGCGTGACTTTCCTTTGAGGGGTCCTCAAGAATTGTGCTCGGGGAAGTGGGGCTTATGGAGTGGACTGTGTTTGCATTTTCCACAGAGAAGTCCTGGGGGAGAGTGGAGAGGGAGGGTGTCTCATTGCTGTCGGGCTGAGCCCTCCCCCCTCCTTGCCTTGTCCTCTCCTCATCACTCTCACTACTGACTACACTGTCTCCCCCATTGATCACTACCAATGTTGAATCTGGTGTCACACCATCTTCAACAACTGCATTTTTTTCCTCTTCCATGCCAGGATATGGCTCAGTACTGGTGGTGACATGAGGCATGGAATCCATTCTGATCTCTGCCTCTAACTTTGCTGCAGTGTCACTTATCAACTTCTTGAGTTTCTCCTCCGTGATGGCCTGACTGCCATCCATGGAATGCCTTTCCTCATTGCCATGTGATGCCATGCTGTCATTTACTGTGATTGTTGGAAGACCACTCTCACTTCTGACTACTTCCGTGATGGCCTCGGTGGAAGTTGGCTGATTTGAGACTGCCTGTGGGAAGTCCAACTGTGGGTGAAGCTGAAGGTCGTTGCTCTCATCATCTTTCACAGAGGAAGTTGTATCTGATATAGACGATTCATCATTCATAGCCATGGGGATGAGGAAATGATTTGGCATGGCATTGAGATCATTTTCTGCAGCAGGTGGGAAGTGATTAACGCCATCAGTGGAATTATGCTGGTCGGAGAGGTTTTCAATACTGTTCTCCAATGGTGATGATGTTGAGGAATGAGTAACATCAGACATACTCATGTTATGGCTAGATGAGTTTTCATCCTTGTTATTCTGATCTTCTGATTTCAACTCAGTCACTTCCGTCTTCTCTTCAGGTTCAAGAGAATGATCTTCCCTCATGGTAGTCACCTCCATTTCGTTATTGTCCTCCTTTATTACCTTGGTACCTCCGAGTCTCACATCAATCTCTGGAATTACCACTTTCTTCAGATCTATGTGGTCAACCATGGTCTCCTTTGCAGTCTCTTCAACTGGCACAATGTTTGGGTCATCTTCACTTATGAGATGCTCCTCAGGATTCAGACTCAAGGTATCACCAAGGGGAGTCTCTTCACTTGGCTTTAATGTACCCTTTGATTCTGCATCCATGACTTCACTCTGACCATCTTCCACTACTATCCCTTCCCTCCCTCCTCCCAATGATCCCTCCTGCTCCTCCTTGGGTGAAGAGCCTTCCTCCACACCCTCTCCTAATCCCTTCTTTGACCCACCATTCTCAATCAAAGGGCTTGCTTCATCCTCTCTTCCTATTTCACCCTTGGAAACATCCACCGCTACCTCCACCCCATTAACAGAAGTCGTCATCAATTCCTCCCCCCCAACCCCTCCACCCTCCTCATGGGGAGGTTGAGGTGAGCTCTCCTCAACCCCTGGGGGACTCTCCACTTGCCCTTGCCCTTTGGCCTCCAACTGTTCAGGAGCAGCTTCCTCCGCTCCCTTGGACTCCAACATATGCCCCATTTCCATTCCATCACTTTCTGTCAACATCTTTGCAGTCATCTCATTGAACCCTTCACCTTCAGCAGAGTCTTGCCCCACTGTCACCACAGGAACCATGTCATGATCCATCACATGCTTGTCTGAATCAAACTCCTGGCCATTTGAGCCCTCATCAGTTTTTATGTGAACCACTGAATCCACTTTGTGCCCATCTGCATCAATTGAAGCCTCCTCCATGCCATCCTGGGGTTTTTCCTCCTCCACATTGACTTCCCTAACACCATCGATCACATCTCTCATGCCTTCTGATGGTTTGTGGGTCTCCCCATGGTTAATCACATAATTCACATCCTGAATGGTGATGGTGCTTGGATCATGTTCTATGGTTCCCTCTGCACCTGGTGCTTCTCCATCGCCAACAGTTTCCTTCGTGGCCCCTTCACCCTCTACCTTATCCATCCCTCCAGCACCATCAACCCCAATGAGGTCCCCTCCAGTGCCATCTTTCCCACCGATGTTCCCAACAGTTGTCTCCTCTGATTCCACATTCCCTTTTTGGCCCCCTACCACAACTTCTTCCGTCGTGTCATGGGCACTCATGACTCCAAATGAGTGATCATCGCTCTGATGCCCCAATGAAAGCATTTCCTTCATCATCACCTTGTGTCCTTCCATCTTCCCCTCTTTACTCTCATTCGAATCCTTCACAATCACATGCTCCACCGCTGATACAATCTGGCCCTTCAGGGGACCAAGATCAACCTCCTTCCCTGAGTCATTAAAAGCAGAATTCAAATCAACGTTGATGTCCCCATAATGAACATCAACAACATCAGCATCATGCTCATCAGACTCTTCAGATCCCTTTTCATGTGATTCCATTGAAGTCATTTGAGAAACTGGGAGATTAACATGATCATTTGATTCTTTTGACACAGAGCCTTGAGAGTCGTCTTCTCTGGACATTTCAGAACTTTCCAGACTCACATCATGTTTATGGGCATTATGCATTTCATCCGAGTCATGCTCTTCAACAGAGGTATCCTCAGATGAATCTACAGGTATTCCAAGCTTATCCATTCCTTCATTTGAAGGTGCAATCTCGGTGCTCACCCCCTCCCCTCCTGGCGAATGTATCCAGACTGGTGTCATGTCTTCATCGCTACCTCCACTTCTCCCGGTCCCCACTGATGCTGGAACCACAGTTTCATGACTATGTGCATCATGGTGCCCATCTTCGAGTGAGGGTGATGCCTCTTCACTCATTGCTGAATCAGAGTGATCCTTCTCCTCTGAACCACTGCCATCGGGTTTGGCTTCATGTGAGTGATGGCCACCATCCGCTTCATTCAAGGAGTGGTGATCGTGGGCAATGGCATCTCCATGGTGATAGATGTCTCTGTTGTCATGACTGCCCTCCGATGGTTTCTCCACATCCTGGGTCAGTATTGGCTTGTGAACATAGTCATTGGTATCTCTATGGTGATACACATCTCTGTCCTCATGACTGCCCTCTGATGGCTTGGTTGCATCTTCAGTTATCGCTGGCTCAAATGCATGGGCAACTGTGTCACCATGGTGATCTGTATCCACAACTTCAGGGAAGCTTTCTGATGGTTTTCCTATATCATGAGTCAGCACTGGCTCATGAACATGATCAACATTGTCCCCATGGTGATGGATATCTCCACCTTCATGACTATCCTCTGATGATTTTGCTGCATCTTCTGTTAACACTGGTTCTTCAGGCATCATTGGCAGCCATGGACCTTCATCAAATTTTGGACCTTCAGTGGCCGCCATTGTGTTATCCACCACTACAACAAAGATATAAAGCATTATGAAGAAAATTCAACCAAAGAATTCATGACAAATTAAACTAAAAGTAGGTTCTAAAATACATATATTTAAACAAATTGTACTTTGCAAATTACTGTTGCCTCACATTTAATACAATAAACTCTTCTATTTTAAATAAAAGTTTCTGGCGTAACTTGGTGGAAAATTTTAGCAGAAAAGTAAAGTGGTTTGATTATTAAAACTCTTCTATTTTGATAACACAATATTATCAATCCTTTATTCTTTGTTATTTGAACTTGATTCAATATTTATCTGTCCCATTAACCTGTTCTGGTTTCTTCACATGAAGAATCATAAGACTTATGCATTAGAGACTTTTATTCTCTTGTTGTCCAAACTGGTAATGAATCATGGGTTTAATCTCTCTCTTTCAGATAAAATCATGCAATTCAATATCAGACAATGTAACTTCTTTGCGTAGACATTTCAGTTGAATAGATTCCATTCAGTGCCAGTTCCTATCTGCATATTGTTGGGAATCTATTTTAAATTTCTAAATCTATTTAAATGACAGTATATAGTGGGAAGGACACATTAACTTTTCTGTATCAAATTAAGTACAATTTTTCACCTCTTTAGGCAACTAAAATCCTGCAAGCAGATCTGTATTATTGTTTATGATGGAAAATTTTATACTCGTGTATTACACAGTTCCTTATTTTTGGGGTTCCTCCAATTTATTCATGAAATTGTTCTAAATACTAATAAGGGCAATGAAAATCATCCATGGTAAATCTCATGACTCTCCTTCCCAGCTAATTTTTAAGGATTTACAAGTACATCCACTTCTGTGTGTGCCTTGGAGAAGACTCAATAACAGTCACATCAAATAAACAAGAGAAAGTGAAAGGGTTTGTGCATACAAAATTAATTGCATTATTTATTGGGTATTTGCAACAAAATGTGTGAACTTAAAAAATATTTTGCATGAAGTTTTATTGAGAAAAACCAAAAAAATAAATTCTAAAAAAATAAAATTCCCAATCCTGACTTGAACTCAAAATCTTGGTCTCTGAAGTTACACTCGATACCACTAGACTCAAAAGGAGGAGAGAGTGGAAGATCTATACAACAAGAGATTGCAGCTCCTATTCAAAATAACTAGCTATATCCATCTTAACTTCAATTTTCTTGATTTTTTAACTTACAGATGCTCAATTAAGCTTTTTTACAACCCGACATATATTGCCATTTCATATTCAGCTCAAAATTACTTATTTGATGATGTGATAATAATAAAAAAAAGCATGAAAAACCTTTTTTAATATGCAAATAAGCTGCAGTACCAAAAAAATCATGGGAACAAATTATGTAATGTGCCAAATGCGTGTATGTGCATTTGGCACATATTATGTATGTACATGCATGTTAAGTATTTGGGGGTAGTTCTAACACCATGCCTTTCATTGGGAGCACATATCAGGACAATATACGAATGCGCTTTAAAGAAACTCAGCTTCATTAAATGGGTGGTGGGGAAATGTAATGAGAAAATTAAAGAGAGTTGTTATTTTGCTCTAGTTATACCTCAATTGGAATATGCCGCAAGTATTTGGGATCATTGGGAGAAAATTTGGCAAAAAGAATTAGATAAAGTCCAGAGAAAATCCACCAGATTCGTTAAAAATTCTTATAATAAGGCTGGGACCCACTTGAGATAGGAAGAGAACAAGCAAGACTTAGACTTAGAAAGGTTCAGAACCAACAAGTATAACAATGGCACTAAAGGAATTATAATGGCTCCACACTACTTAGGTAGATCAAATCACATAGATAAAATAAGAGAGATAGTTTCCAGTACAGATAGATGCAAATATTCATTCTTTCTCCAAACAATCAGAAATCATAATTGTAAGAAACCGAAGTCACTTTAGAAATAATAAAACCATTTAATTTACAAGTTGGAACAAAATTAAATGTAGCAAAGATATCAGGTATATTTGTAAATGCATGAGTATGTTACTTGGTACTTAGAGTATTTGCATGTGTGTGGGTTGTAAGGGTTTTTCCATGAATGCATACCAAGCTTTGTTTGTGGATTGTATAAATTTGTGGCTTTTGCATGTGGTTTATTTTCTTAATTACGGGTGGTGCCCTAACAACCCCCGCCAGACACCCTTGTGGCAGATAGTGGGGTATTAAGTAGATGTAGATGTACAAATGTTTCAACCACTCATCCTAGCCATAGCTTGATATTTTTGCCATCACTGGCAGAAAACCTAGGTACTTCATGAAAAGCCCTCTACTGATCCGTGTTGATCAAAGATTACAGAAATTAACATTAAAATAAATCATTACTTCCATCTTGCTATGTATTTCCTTGAAGGGAAATGTGAATACAATTTCAGAAGTTGATGATAAAACTTTTTTTTTAACTTGCAATTTAATCCTCCTCATCCACATCCTTTTGGTGGCATGCTATCCTGCAAGTGCTTCAGCAGGAAAGAGGTTGAGGGACAGCTGTTTCATTTCCATATCATGAACAATATTGATGTTATTTATTTAAATACACATTTGGATAAGGGTCAGACTTAGGCAACTAAACTGTACTTTTTCCTATGATCCATTGGAACATTTTGCTTGTCACAGATTAGCTTGTCTTCTGCCTTAATCAGAGGCAGACTTATGCTGCTGATGTAACTGATATTAAACACCTTTTCCAGCTGCTTATCTCTCCAGACAAGTTCAAAGGAAAATATCAGATTCTGTGACACCCAGAATTTTAATTTGAATCAGTTAATGAGCAATTATAGTGCTACTGCCAACTGAAATGCTGGCCTGCAAAAAAATGGGCCGCAAACAGCACATACAACTAGAAATTTTGAACAATGGGCCAGAGGTGGTTGAAAATATGTGCACTTGCCCATAAAGTAAAAATAAAATTTTGTGATTACCATGCTTACACAGACGTTAAATCACTCATAATATCAAATGAACACTGTGCATGCTATGAGCATGCCCTTCCCATTGAAAATTTATTTTACACAGAAATTATAGGGTAATAAAGAGAGTCTTGGTGTCACTCAATGCCAAGATTCAAATCATGTGCCTTTATGCACCACTTTTTAACTCTCTCTGGAGAGCTGTCAAAAGATTTGTGGAGCTGAGGCTGTATTGGCATTGGTTGTTGCCTTCAAATGGTGATCATGAAGAGGGTAAAGAAAGAGAAAAAAACCTTTGCACTTCCACACACTTCCTTCACACTTCCATGCTGCGCGGCATCAAAACCATGGTCATGTTGTATCAAAAGTGTGTGGAAGTGCAAAGGTTTTTTTTCTCTTTCTTTTACCCTCATCATGAAGGAATTCCACAAAGTTAAGCCTGAAACTGTTAGCTTTATCAGGTGATCATGAATTTATTACAATCTACCCCTTTCAAATTCAGAATCAAAACCTAATTTATTAGCATTTATGAGCAATGTATGGCTTTAAGATGATTCTAGAAAACAGGTCCCTCTGTTTCATATTTGATTTCATGGGGAAGTTTATTGAATAACCTTAACCCCATTGCTTTCGGCCCATGAGCAGTATTGTGTGTTCTGACAAATGGCTGATGTAGGTCATTGCAGGTCCTTGTATAGTGACTATGGTAATTGTGATTGGACTTGTACTGAAAAATATTACCCTTTGCATGAAAGATGGCATTAAATTTATATATGCTGGGTACTGGTAATAAACCAAGTATTTTGAAGAGAGGTTTACATGGTGGATCACAAAGAGTATTGCTCATAATACGTATAATCCTCTTTTGGATTTAAATAGTATGCGCAGAGGATACTAAAAGAAGCATGAGAATAAAATTCACCATAGCCAATGGATAGAAGGACCTCTAAATTTACAGAATATCTAATATTTCTTATGAGGAAGCATTAGGAATACATAATTTGAAAATGTTTTCCTTCTGAGATATATTTCTGTGCATAACTCCCAGAAATTGGACACTGGAATTTTGGGGAATGCATACACCTGCTGCATCTACTGACATTGGAGTAAAAACTGTTTTTATAAGTGAAATGAAGTCAGCCTGAAATTGTTTAAATTGGATGTTAGAAAGTTAAGAAGACACCATTCATTGAAAATCAGGTCTACTTCAGCTGCTCTTTCTGTCAAGCTGTCCACTGAGGAGGCCGACACAATAATATTTCTATCATCATTTCTATACAATAATGCATCTATTCCTTTACAAACTTTGGCTTATCTGGTAGATCATTAATATAAATTAAAAAAAAATAGGGCCAAGTACAGAATCCTGGGGAACACCCAGTGTTACTTTTCTACCAGGAGTAACAAATTTGGAACCATTTCTTGATAGCTTCACATGCTGATGCCATTCACTTAGATATGATTCAATCTATCCATTTGTAGGATGTGCCTCTTACCAAAACGTTTTAGTTTAGACAAGAGTAGCTGATGATTGACACAGTCAAAAGCTTGAGTGAAATCAAAAAATAATCCTAAAGTTTCAGTTCTATTATCCAATCCTAAAAGTATTTGATTCACCATGTGACATGTGGCTGTTGTAGTGGAGCTTGTTTTTCTAATCCATGTTGAGATGTAGAGAATGGGTTATGTGTTACAAGATATGATACTAGACACTCATAGAACCCTATTTCAAATATTTTCCCCAACTGGCTCAACAGGGATCTTGGTCCATAAGAATTCATGGCCATTTTACACTTTTGCCTCTGTATAATGGCACTATTTTGGCTGATTTAAAGGCCAATCCTACATAATACATCAATTGAGAAGACTAAACAACTTTTTCCAATATTTCATATGACTGAAAACATACCCTGAAACAGCAATTTTCCACAAAATAATTTTAATGCAAACGGTTTCAATGTAGCTACACCATCTAACATCATCATCAATTTATTTTGTGGAAAATTGCTACTTTTAATTAGTTATGATATTCCACCATATCATGCCTGAAACGTCTCTTTTTATCCTGAAACAGGTTAACTTTTTAAGAAAACTATAAAATATGAACCTGAAAGGGGCCTTCGGGGACACAAGTTGCATGAGTACATTTCAATCGATAATTCCATAACTTATTATACATCCTGAGACTGGTAATACATGTTATCCCATACTTTCTTTGGATTTGGCTTCAGGAATATGATAATGATAATAAATACTTACAGTCACTGGAGCATTTCTTTTCAGTCTGGTCCAAATAAAGACCAGGTGGGCAGTTGCAAGTGAAACTAGCCTCTTGATAATCATATCTGCATTCATGTGAACAGCCTCCATTGTCAATTTGACACACATCAATTATATCTGAAACAAAAATGATTTTAAAATATAATAACTAAAGCATTATAATAATAATCCAAGAGAGAAATCAGTGCCATAAAAATGAAAGCTGACATGAAATCAATAATGAAGGTCCATATCTACCTATGAAAATAGTCATTCAGATGAAAAAACTAATCAAGCAATGATTATTGCCTAGATAATACAGCGAAACTTCCCTTAACAGATGCATGATAGCAGTAAAACCCCCCAATTAGAGACAGTTTTAATTCCCCATATAGTATTGCATAGGCATAAATGGGATATGTTTACAATTTAGTTGTTATGAAGCAATATGAACAATTTAGTTGTTATGAAATGTAACGTCCATTTAAAAAAGATAAGGCAGGGGCGGTAGGTTAGGAAATGGAATGTACAAGCATTAAATGGATTAACAAGGAAAGAGTATCAGCAGGTTGTAGGGAAACTCATGGATGAGGATAAAGAGCTGAGTACTATCGAAGAAAAATGGGAATGTATCAAGAAAGTGATATCAAAAGCCGCAAAGACACTATAGGAACCGTTAATGGGAAAAGGATAAGGAAACCATGGGTCATGGATGAGAAGATTGCAAAGATGGATGAGAGAAGAAGATGGAAGAATGTAAACACAGAGTTAGGCAAAATGAAGTACAAAGAGTTAAACAATAAATTGAGACGGGCCACAAATAAAGCAAAAGAAGAATGGTGGGAAAAGCAATACGAGGATATGGAAAGTGTACAGAGGAAGGGGGAAATTGTTGCGCTCTACAGCAAGGTTAAGTTATTATCGGGAAGTAAGGAAGCAAGATCTGTGCTAACAGTTAAAGATAAGTGGGGTAAGATAATAGTTGAACCAGAAAGAATCCAAGAGAGATGAAGGAATATATAGAAACACTGTATGGTAAAGAACTTACGCCGTCAAGGTTAGACATAGAAAAGGAACATGATGTAGTAGAAGATAATTTAGGTCCAGGCATATTCGACAATGAAATAGAAAGGGCATTAAGGGAGATGAAAGCAAATAAAGCCATGGGGGTAGACAACATTCCTGCGGAACTGTTGAAATGTTTAGGAAAATGTGGGAAGAAGACTCTACATGGACTGTTTTGTAGTATCTATGGGGAAGGAATCTGGCCGGAAGGCTTTTGTGAGATCAATGTTAGTTCCTATTCCAAATAAGGTAAAGACTACATCATGTGAGGATTACAGAACAATAAGTTTGATATCCCACACAGCTAAAGTAATTCTCAGGGTCATCAACAAAAGGATAGAGAGTAAGGCAAATGATTACTTAGGGAAGGATCAGTTTGGGTTTAAGAAGGGGATAGGTACGCGTGATGCCATTGCAGTAATGGGATCACTAATTGGGAGGAATATAGAATACAATCAGGAAGTATTTGCCTGTTTCGTTGATTTCGAAAAAGCATTTCATAGAGTGAATTGGGAAAAACTAATCATTATAATGCAGAAAATAGGAAAAGATTGGAGGGACAGGACACTGATCCGCAACCTGTACATATCTCAGACTGCTCAGGTGCAAGTGGGAATGGAGAGTCCGGATGGGCAGTGTTATGAAGAGGTGTAAGACAGGGTTGCCCATTATCACCGGTGCTGTTCAATGTATATTTGGAGGAAATGATAAAGGAGGCTTGGGAAGAGCTGGTGGTGGGAGTTAAAGTCAGAGGGTGGTTCATAAAATCAGTTAGGTTTGCTGATGACCAAGCATTAGTTGCTCAGTGAGCCAAGGGATTGCAAGCATTGCTGAGTGAATTGGAGGTTCAGTGCGATAGATATGTGATGAGAATCAATATTAATAAATCAAAGGTTATGTGATTTTCCAGAAAGAAAAAGGCCAAGCTAAATATTAAAATAGGCGGGGAAAAAATTCAGCAGGTAGCACAGTTTACATATCTCAGAAGTGTTTTGGACCAATACGGTCAAAGTAAGGAGAAGAATTGTGCAACCCAAAGAGGCTTTTACAAGGAGGAGGGAGTTGATGGTGGGGACATTGAGTAGGGAGGTTAAGAAAAGACTCGTAAAACTTTGAAATGGAGCGTAGCTAAAAAAGCACGGAAACGTGGTCACTGAAGCAAAAGGTAGTAGACAGATTGGAGGCTTTTGAAATGCGGGTGTGGAGAAGAATGGAGAAGATGAAATGGACAGAAAGGAAAACAAATGAGGAAGTGCTAGGTATGGTGATTGAGGAGATGGGTTTGTTGGGAGAAATCCTATGGAGGCAGGAAAAATGGATGAAAGGCGTATTAAGTGGTAGTGGAATGTTGAAGAAGGTAATTGAGGGGAGAATGTTAGGCAAACGAGGGGAGGGCAGGAACAGGATAGGGATATTGGATGGCAGGAAGGGAGGAAAGAAGTACACAGAGATGAAGAGGGACCTGATGTAGAGTACGTTGCTGGATTGGGTTTTGTTTGGAGTTACAAAATATTTATTTGATAGTTTTGTCCATCCATAGACCTACCTCAACCGGTAGATTACCTTACAATAATACCATATGACTTAATGGCAACATATTCATAAAATAATTAGGCAGCAGTAGAACATTATTACTCCATATTTACTATATATCCCAGAACCAAGGCACCATATTATTACTAATAAATTAATAAAATAAAATGAAAACTCCTATTGCCATAATATGTTATTGTGGCTATAGGAGTTCTCCTTTTATTTTATTAATTTATGAGGCCATAGAGATCATGTTCTTAGATTTTTCATATTATCGTTTTCAATGAGTATCACATTTGACCAACTCTCTTAAAAATCTTTTCACTTTGTGACGCTTTGCTTTCCCTAGTATTCGAGAATGTAGAGTAGGTTTTGAAGATTTTTCTTTTTATTAAATCAGGTGTCATATTGCTAGAAAGTAACTCATATGGAAAAGTAAAAAACTTTACTGACTCCAATACTGATTTCTCTGGAAGATAAATACGTTTACTTACTACTTGCTGCAACAGACCCTGTTGAAACATGGTAAGTATACAAGTAGCCTCCGTTTTTGAGAAGATATGCATCAAGACGATCTTTGAGAGTGTCAGCATCAATTGGGTCATTGGGTGAAGGGAAGGAATCCTTGAAGCGCCAGCCAATATGGAATTTGGCCATAACACTCCCTGGCCTATAAAGAAACCAACACACCACTTACTGTAAAAATTAAAACAATAAGCAAAAATATATAATGATGCAGGAGTGGGTAATTTTGCTCTTTTACTTCCATGGGTAGAAATGAGTTTTTTTGTTGTTTGCAGTAATCTTGAATAGAAATTTAAATAATAAATAATAAAATATAAACCACTTTTGCATCATGTTAAGCAAAAAATAATATTGTTTATTATGAGGTTTGTAAAATAATATCATAAAATGCATTGATAACAATTTTTTCCCACCTTGTGCATGAAGTGCTGAATTCAGACCATCAGTTAAGTGTCTGTATGATTGCAGATATATTATATTGGCATTGACAAGATGACAGTGCACACCATTATCACTGAAAATTTGGTGATGCAAAAGACCTGTGCTAAACTCATCCCGAAGGTCTTTAGATGGATGACCAAGAGTAGAGTCGAGTGTCTGCTGGTGAAGACCTGCAATGACATCCCGATGATTCCCCAACACCCTTATCGTCTTGACTTCCATTCACTATAAAAGTGAAATCCTCCCTCAAAGGACACCACCATGGGACCCTAAGTGCCGTCAAAGAAGCTTCCACGCATACCCTTAAAGGACCTTCTCGAATCAACATATTAGGGAGCTTTTGAGGAATAAAAAAGCCACTGGCAAAAGTGTGCTGATGCTCAAAGAATGCACTTTGAAGAATTTTGAGGCATTGTAGCAATATCTAGTGAAATAAATCTATTTTTACAAATATGTTCCTGATACTTTTTATACAAACCATGTACGTAGGTTCTTATATTTCCTAACATATGTTAGTAGAATTTCTCTCAATTTTTTGTGTCATCACCAGATACCTTGACATTGTTGACAATGTGCAAAATGTAAACACCAGGTTCTGTTGTATGAAAAAGATAGTGGACATCTTACCAAGCCACAAGAACACAGCCATATGAGAATAGGCTGGAATAGAAATTAAAAGTAAAATTATTGAAAAGTAAGAATGAGATGTGAGCTTGGTTGATGTAGTATGCACATGCAATCAGTCAATATCAACGATTTGCACTATCCTCAAGAACAAGGACAAAAGTAAGGAGAAAGATTCTTCAAAGGGAGTGACAAGAACATCTACGCAAAAGCCAAATATTCTCAATGATGTCAAAAGATTGCTTCTCATAAATAAATATAAATGTCAATGGGATGCTATTAATGAAAACATCATTAGTGAGAAGGAAAAAGGGACTTTTGATGACCTCATTATCAGGACACCGGAATCATCAATCGCCAAAAAATATGTATTTAAGGGAAGCCATGGGTGGTCCATGAGTTTAGCACGATAGGCATGGTAAAGCAGCAAGCTCCGACTCTAAAGCAGTGGAGAACTTCATCAGTGACTTCAAGAAGCTCATGGTGTCTGAGAGTTACCTGCCAAAACAGGTTTTTGATTGTGATAACACAGGTCTCCTCTTGAAAAAGATGCTGACTCAAAACTAGAGCACAGCAGAAGAGAATGCATTTCCCAGGCATAAGCCAATGAAAGGCCATTTCATGATGCTATTTGGTAAACTATGGCATCATACACTAAGAAGCATCACTCTAATAAGACAGTGACTATGCACGCTGCAAATTTATTTAGTGATGATGATGCTGGGACACATTTTCACAAATTTTTGAAGCATCGGCAAAAGCAAATAACCTTAAACAGCTTTCAGGTAAAAATAGTAGGAAGAGGAATGTATCATAAATAATAAACTAATTATATTGATTTTCTTGTTTTCTGCAAATCAAATTTGCATTCTAGATTGGCTCATTCCATTATAGAAGAAAATATGATGATGATTCACAATCCTAATCCATGTGTATTTAATTTTCTTTAATTTACCTTGTACATAATTTTTGTGTCAGCATGGAACATTTAATCATTCTTTACATTAAATTGTTCAGGAAAAAGTGTTGAGCATGAAGTACTTCAGCTGAAAATATATCACTAACATGCAAGCATATAAATTTCATAGGAAAAATAAACTTACTGGAAACCAGTAACTTTGATGAATATATCAGCAGGCCCATTGCTTATTGTTCGGTAATCAAAAAGAGCAGTTTTCAGCTGAAATAAAAAGTGCACCGTTATAAATAAACTATATAAATGACATTTCAGCTGTTGAGAATCACTATGAGCAAGAGGTTTCTCACAATGTAGGCATGTCAGGGACAAAAGTGGTGTATGATTACAACCGCTACAAGGTTACAAGGTGACCATGCCCAAGTAGGAGTGCTTAAATGATATTTTGGTACTCTTTAAATAACTATCTGCAAAGGTTTGTTTTCATTCTTACTACATGCATATCCAAGCCCTTTATTATCACTCCAATCATTGGATAAGCACACTTAGAAGCTCTTGTGACACAGCAAGCACATGTCCTTAGCTAAAATGTCCTTAACCAGGCTAAAATGATTGAAGTTGATACAAACATTTTCAAGTAATTATATAACAATCCAATGAAAATCTGATAATATGTCACTACAAAACACAAAGAGCAATAATTTGAACATATAGCCCATGGTAAGTTTTCAATCATCATTTCAATCAAAAAATCCTGTCCTCATAAATTTACCACAAGTGATTTCTCTTTGTATTTAATAGGATGCGATTGATTTGTTGACATTAGGTGAGTCACAGGATCCACCAAATTTGGCCAATTATTTAATCACCACTTTTTAAATGGCATGGCTTAGTGGCCCTAAAAGGGATAGTCTACCCTTCTGGATCAATTCAGTCTGATCTCCATGTGCCAATGCTACACTTACAAAATTCATGGTTTGCCTGTATTATTTGCCTGAAGTGCTGAACTAAAAACCATTAATTTTATAAGTAAGTTAAAGAATGTTTCACAATTAATATATAAAGTAAGCATTATTTGACATCACTAGAACAGTAAATAAAGAGCTTTGACATATAAGATACACAGGAATTGTTTTTGCATGCAATAAAGTTACATTACCTCATCCTCCAAGTCCCTCGCTAATCTTTTGTATTCATCTGAGCTGGAATTTCCTAAATCTGATGTATACTCCAAACTATCAATCCTCATACCAGCCTCCAGCACCCTAGGAACTGCAGCAGAAACAAAGTGCATCAGACTTGTTGTATTATAAAACCTTGAGAAACTTAAAAAATGGCTAAGGAAGGAGGCTAAATGGATGAAGGGGCATTCCTTGTTTATCCATACAATACATTTTTCCATTGCTTTTGTTTTTACAGAGTAAAATTGGGGGGATTCCTTTAGTGTCAAATCAATATTTATTTAAAAAAAAAAGCTGCCAGAATAATCTGTTATTTAGATTATAGAGATTAATGGAAACCACTCTACAATGCTAATAATATTATGACAGATTACAGCCTATACATTTATGTTGTTATAAGGCAATGTAAAAGAAAATGTTATCTCTTGGGGAGATCTGATGCACATCATTTTTTATTATAAGGTACTCTACTGTGGGAGGTAGGTTTTTGGATGGACACAACTATCACATAATTAACTTGCGACTCCAAACAAAACACAATTGAGCAACCTATTCTATATCAGGTCCCTCTTCATCTCTGTGTACCACCTTCCTCCCTTCATCCCGTCCAACATATCCTGTTCCTGCCCTTTCCACGCTTGCCCAACATTCTCCCCTCTACTACCTTCTTCAACATCCCACTGCGGCTCAATACGCCTTTCATCCATTTTTCCGGTCTCCATAGTATTTCTCTCAACAAACCCCTCTCCTCACCCACCATCTCCAGTACTTCATTTGTTTTCCTTTTGGCCCATTTCGCCTTCTCAATTATTCTCCACACCGACATTTGAAAAGCTATTTTTTCCCCCCCTATTTTAATGTTTAACTTTTTCTTTCGGGAAAATTGCATAACCTTTGTTTTATTAATATTGATTCTCATCCCATATTTATCGCACTGAACCTCCAATTCACTCAGCAATGCTTGCAACCCCTTGGCTGACTGAGCAACTAATGCATGGTCATCAGCAAACCTAACCGCTTTTATGAACCACCCTCTGACTTTAACTCCCACCTCCAGCTCTTCCCAAGCCTCATTTATCATTTCCTCCACATACTATATACATTGAACAGCACTGGTGATAATGGGCATCCGTACTCTCCTTTCCCCACTTGCACCTGAGCAGTCTGAGATATGTACAGGTTGCGGATCAGTCTCCATGTCTCTCCAATCCATTCCCATTTTCTGCAATGCACGCATTAATTTTTCCCAATTCACCCTATCAAATGCTTTTTTGAAATCTACGAAACAGACAAATACGTCCTGGTTGTATTCTATATTCCTCTCGATTAGTGATCTCATTACTGCAATGGCATCATGCGTACCTCTTCCTTCCCTAAACCCAAACTGATCAACCCCTAAGTACTCATTTGCTTTATTCTCTATCCTTTTGTTGATGACCCTGAGAATATCTTTAGACGTGTGGGATATCAAACTTATTGTTCTGTAATCCTCACATGATGTAACCTTAACCTTATTTGGAATAGGAACTAACATTGATCTCACAAAAGCCTTCCGGCCAGATTCCTTCCTCATAGATACTACGAATCAGTCCATATAGGGCCTTCTTCCCACATTTTCCTAAACATTTCAACAATTCCACAGGAATGTTGTCTACCCCCATGGCTTTATTTGCTTTCATCTCCCTTAATGCCCTTTCTATTTCATTGTCAAATATGCCTGGAACTAAATTATCTTCTTCTACGTCATGTTCCTTTTCTATGTCTAACCTTGACGGCGTAAGTTCTTTATCATACAGTGTTTCTTCATCTCTCTTGGATTCTTTCTGGTTCAACTATTATCTTACCCCACTTATCTTTAACTGTTAGCACAGATCTTGCCTCCTTACTTCCTGATAATATTCCTAAACTTGCTGTAGAGCTCAACAATTTCCCCCTTCCTCTGTAAACTTTCCATATCCTCGTATTGCTTTTCCCACCATTCTTCTTTTGCTTTATTTGTGGCCCATCTCAATTTATTGTTTAACTCTCTGTACTTCATTTTGCCTAACTCTGTGTTTACATTCTTCCATCTTCTTCTCTCATCCATCTTGGCAATCATCTATCCGTTACTCATGGTTTCCTTATCCTTTTCCCATTAACGGTTCCTATAGTGTCTTTTGCGGCTTCCGATATCCCTTTTTTGATACATTCCCATTTTTCTTCGATAGTACTCAGTTCTTTACCGTCATCCATCATTTTCTCCACAGCCTGCTGATACTCCTTCCTCGTTAATCCTTTTAATGCTTTTAAATTCCATTTCCTAACCCGACGTCCTTGACTTATCTTCTTGAAACGGACGTTACATTTCATAACAACTAACTTGTGATCAGAGTTTGCATCCACTCCTGGGAAACTGTGTGAATTTATCACACTGTTCCTAAACCTGTGCCTAACCATAATATAATCTAACTGATACCTTTCTGAGTGCCCTGGCATTTTCCATGTATGCCTACGCTTTTTGTGGTATCTAAACCACGTGTTGGTGATGATTAACCCCTGTCTCCTGCTGAATTCAATTGCTTTCTCCCCGCGTTCATTCCTCGTGCCTAACCCATAGTCCCCCACCTCACCACCCTCTCTTCCTTCGCCTACCGTTGCATTCCAATCCCCCATCACTATCAAATGTTTCTCTGCAGGAACACGTGTAATTCAATTATATCCTCTCACTCATCATACATCCTATCGACTTCTTCCTCCTTATGGTTGATTGGTGGCATGTATACTTGAACAATGATCAAGTTTGTTGGTTCCGCTTTAATCTTTACGAGTACTATTCTATCTGTCGCTTGCCCTATGTTGACTACGCTTCTTCCTACCTCTTTATTTAATATTACGTCAACCCCTCGTTGGCTCTCATCTGTGCCGCTTTATATTATTCTATAGTTATCACTCCAGTAATCCCCGCTATCCTTCCGTCTCACCTCACATAGAACTAAGATATCTATATTACCTCTTTCCATCTCTCACTTAATATTCTCTAATTTGCCTGTCATGAAAATTGTCCTAACATTATTCGCATCATAATGAAACCAAAAACAGGCAAGCTATAGACTTCATCCCAACACTCAGTGAAATGCCTGGGTATGTCATAATTAATTAACTAGTTATTGCATATAGTGACAACATTTCAACATTCAAAACCAAACTGTATTTTTTGCTGTCAATCAAGCTTTTTCAAATACTGGCACTCTGTTTTATTCTTTCAATGATATTGACGACATATATTGTGGTATGTAACCACCTAATGATAAGTAAAGATTATGATAACAATTTTGTCTCCTGAAAAATGCTCTCTCAGAGTGATTTCTGAAAGCATGAATTACCTGGAGAATTCGTGATTGATGGAGAGAATTAGTCTTTTCCCAATTCTGAAGATTAAAATCAATTTTCCTTTTAGTCTATAATTCAACTGATTGAAACATAATAAGTTTACTGACCAATGAACAAGTTTATAAATTTTACTAAGGAAACTATGAAAGAATCTGTAGGAGGTATGCACAAAAATGTTGTAATATGTGTACTTGGAAAGTAAATACTACCTTGAACAAAAAGTTCCCGGAATAACCACCGTGTGGCGCTCCCATCGTTCCGATTTGAGTTCTGTTTTTTTTGTTAAATTGGTACATCTGTTGTTGATATTCCCTTTAAATCTTAGTGTCATAACTTGACATTTGCAAAAGTTACGTAGCCAAGAGTACATCTATCTCTGTGTGTGTTGGCGATTTTTTACAATTGCAGAAATGGATTTAAATTTGCAACAATGAACTTGTATTAAATTTTGCGTAAAAAACGGATTTAGTGGCGCACGGACGTTGGAAATGTTGGAAAAGTGTTTCGGCAACGATTCTCTAAAAAAAACGGTCGTTTACCAGTGGCACGAGCGGTTCAGAAGTGGTCGTGAGTCAATCGAAGATGATGAACGCAGTGGCAGACCATCAACATCGAAAGTCGGTGAAAAAATTGATAAAGTAAAAGAAATGTTGGTCAATAACCGCAAATTAACCATCAGAGAAATAGCGGAGGACTTGAACATTGCCTATGGATCCGCCCAAGACATTGTGGTTAATGATTTGGGTTTCCGTCGTGTAGCAGCAAAGTTGGTGCCAAAAGACCTCAATTTCATGCAAAAAAGAGACCGTGTTGACGTCGCAAAAGACATGATTTGCGAGGCTGAATCCGATCCCACATTCATCAAAAGGATCATTACTGGAGACGAGACGTGGGTTTATGAGTATGACACGCAATCCAGACATCAGGCAAGTGAATGGCGTTCACCAAATGAGCCGAGACCAAAAAAACCACGTCGTTTTCAGTCAAAAAAGAAGGCAATGCTGACGGTTTTCATGGATTACAACGGTGTAGTGCATCATGAATTTTTGCCAGAAGGCCAGACAGTAAACAAAGAGTATTATTTGGGCGTTATGAGATGTTTGCGTGAAGCAATTCGCCGAAAGAGACCAGAAATCGTCGCACAGTACATCGAGACCGTCGCACAGTGCTATCATTATTCGTAATATTTTTACGAAAAATGCAACAAATACCATCCAACAGCCACCGAATTCACCTGATTTGGCTCCCTGTGACTTCTTTCTGTTCAATCGAGTTAAAAAACCATTACGGGGAACGCGTTTTAGCAGCTGAGAGGAAGTAATGGAAAAATCGCAGGAAGCACTGATGGACATACCGAAAACCGAATATAAAAAATGTTTCGAGGATTGGATCAAGCGCTGGCATAAGTGTGTTGCAGTTGATGGGGATTACTTTGAAGGGGACAATATAGATTTAGATGAATAAACTTGTATTTTTAATTTTCTGAATAAATTCCGGGAACTTTTTGATCAAGGTAGTATGCATTCAGACACTTTATTGATTATAAAGGAAGATAACAATCCACCATCTACTTATATTATGCAGTGAGTACTTGATTTAGATTAGAAATATATGTACAAATATACCATAATTTTTCTTAGCAACAAAGTTGTAACAGCGATGTTAATATTACATGTCAGTAATTTTGGTGAAGTTCATTTTGTAGAAGTTAAACTCACATCTCAAATACCATCTCATACTATAAATACCTCTCTATCATTTGGATATCAACTCTTCATTTTTCTCATTGAAACTTTGTATTTAAATGTAGACCCATTTGTAGTAGCTCTGGTAAATTAAATGCATACACATTTGTAAATGGTATGTATACTCAATCTAATTTTTATTTGAGCAAAGCTACTTGAAATGATTAATTAAATACTAATTTGAGAAAGAGAAGCAACATATAATTATATAATTATTAAAATAACTTACAATAAATAATTTTAAAAAAGAATAAAAACATCCAATAATTTCCCTAATTTCCACTCACTTTCAGTTTTAAGTCAATACATTACAATCATGCTCAAGAAGAAAAGTCATTGACATCAAAATCCAAAGGCACCCTTTCTTTCAGTTGAAATTTGGCAGAAGTATATCAAAAACTTTAAAAGCATATAAAAATAAAAGATGACCGCTAATTAAACTTTGGCCTTCTTTTGAATTGGTATGGGAAGTCTTTGATCAGATGATTATCCAATACAAATTGAGGAGTGGTTATGGACTGTGGACAAATTTTGAATGAAATGCATATCATCCCCCCCTTGAATTCTGATCTTCTTGAAGAAATAATAAATACCCTCAAGTTGCATTAAGAAAGTTCTTGATTGTATGCTATGGATAATCAATATCTACTTTTTAGTACCAAGAAAATGGTTTCCCATCAATGATCAAAATCATCATTCTTTATGGTGTGTTTTCATTACCATGGACCTGTGGTAATAGAATGTACCTACATTGTATACTTGAGGAGTGGTGAAGAACATATCAATTCTTCGTTTAAAATGAATACACTTTGTAACTTCCACACGATTTTTATTCGTACTACCGGTTTCAACGCTTCGGCGTCATCATCAGGTACAAACATTTTTCTAGCACAGGGTTATATATATATATATGCACTCTTCGGAAGGGAGGGGGGGGTTGGTGGGGTGAAAGGCTATTGGGAGGGAGGAGGAGTTCGGGGAGAAGCCACGTGGCTTGCAGGTGATGGTTCGGGGGGGGGGGAGAGGTAAAAGAGAAAGGAAGTTTTTTGGGTTGGGCTAAATGAGGAGGTTGGGGGAGGGTAAAAGAGGTATGTTAGGGGTTTTGGCACATGTTATATTCTGAAGGAGATTTCCAAAATTGGGGAGTGATTTTCATATAAAATGTCGTTGACTAAATGTCCACTTTTCATGTGTCTTCTAATTTCCAATTCTTCCCATTTGTCCATTCTTCTTCCCTTTTCCACCACGTGTAGTATTTCCGGATTGAAGTCGCTGGAGTGGTCCTCCTCCCATAGATGTTTCGCAAAGTGATCCCCGCGCGTGTGAGGAAGGATCTGCCTGTCTGTCTGATGTATGTGGCACTGCAGTCATTGCACTTCAATTTGTATATACCACTTTTGTTGACCATATCCACCTTGTCCTTGGTATTATTTAGGAAGGACCCAAGATTGTTGTTGTTGTTGTAGGCTATCTTAAATTTGTCCCTCGGGAGGAAATTACCTATTTTTTGGGAGATGTAGCCATAGTAGGGGAGTTTACACCAGCAATGGTTTCCGTCTGTAACTTCACTTGATTTATAAAGGAGTTTTCTCGTTTTTGCAAGGCGTTTCTTATAAAGAATTTTCATAATTGATGTTTCACTATAGCCATTTTTGGATGCGATCTCCTTTATTATTGACAATTCTTTTTTGTAACTATCTTTTGAAAGGGGGATGTTTAATAATCTGTTTATCATGAAGTGGAAAGTGGATAACTTTTGGCTTATGTGATGGAGTGAGTCGAAGGGGATGATATGGTCTGTGGCAGTGGTCCTTGCTGACTTATCCTTGAACGATTTTGAGGAAAAGTTTTTCAATAGTGAATCAATAGACAACAAGAATTTGTTTTGTTGGTTTCGATATGTCAACGACATTTTTGCCATATGGACAGGAACCGATAGACAGTTGGACAGGTTTTTGAACACTTTAAACTCGCGCAATCGTAATTTAAAGTTCACATGCGAAAAGGAATCCAACATGAAACTCAACTTCTTGGACATTACAGTCCAAAAACAGAGGAATGGCTTTAACTTCTCAATTTTTAGAAAAACCACTGCCACAGACCATATCATCCCCTTCGACTCACTCCTTCACATAAGCCAAAAGTTATCCACTTTCCACTTCTTTCCTCTTCTCACAATTCTTTATAAGAAATGCCTCGCAAAAACGAGAAAACTCCTTTATAAATCAAGTGAAGTTACAGACGGAAACCATCGCTGGTGTAAACTCCCCTACTACGGCTACATCTCCCAAAAAATAGGTAATTTCCTCCCGAGGGACAAATTTAAGATAGCCTACTACAACAACAACAATCTTGGGTCCTTCCTAAATAATACCAAGGACAAGGTGGATATGGTCAACAAAAGTGGTATATACAAATTGAAGTGCAATGACTGCAGTGCCACATACATCGGACAGACAGGCAGATCCTTCCTCACACGTGCGGGGGATCACAAGCGCAGCCACCGCACGGTAAATTTAAAACAATCGCACTTTGCGAAACATCTATGGGAGGAGGACCACTCCAGCGACTTCAATCTGGAAATACTACACGTTGTGGAAAAGGGAAGAAGAATGGACAAATGGGAAGAATTGGAAATTAGAAGACACATGAAGAGTGGACATTTAGTCAACGACATTTTATATGAAAATCACTCCCCAATTTTGGAAATCTCCTTCAGAATATAACATGTGCCAAAACCCCTAACATACCTCTTTTACCCTCCCCCAACCTCCTCATTTAGCCCAACCCAAAAAACTTCCTTTCTCTTTTACCTCTCCCCCCCCCCCCCCCCCCCCGACCTTCACCTGCAAGCCACATGGCTTCTCCCCGAACCCCTTCTCCCTCCCAATAGCCTTTCACCCCACCAACCCCCCCCTCCCTTCCGAAGATGCATATATATATATAACCCTGTGCTAGAAAAATGTTTGTACCTGATGATGACGCCGAAGCGTTGAAACCGGTAGTATGAATAAAAATCGTGTGGAAGTTACAAAGTGTATTCATTTTAAACAAAAATGAACCTCCACAAAGTTGAGCCTGAAACCATAGAATTCATATCAATTCTTCTACTTAACTTGATAATGGGATTGGTAAGCCTACCCTTCCAACCATTTCTTACTACAACCTTGTACATATTGTGGTAGTGCAATCTTATCCATTTAAAGGAGAGCCATAAATCATTAGTTCTAATTATTATTTTAATAAGAGTACATAAATATCTTGGCAATGAACTGCAAACCAGATGATTTTGTAAATTTCATTACATTAACTCTTTGTCCCATGATCTTCTTTGCTATTTCCAACCCTTTGTCCTGTTATCTACATCTCAGACTGTAAACCATGTCAACTAACAAGCCACAGCGTAAAATCTGCTAGAGTGAAAAAATAGTGGTTTTTTGGCTATTATAAGAGTAAATGTATTTTATATGAGCTAAACTGATTCCTTCACTGTTATTCAACCATCACTGAAGCCGAGAGAGACTGTGACATGTGAATATTAAAACCCATTAATTAATTATAAGGAAAGTTTCAACCACATCATCATTAAATTAAAATTGTTACCCATTTTAATAGCTATTCGTTTAATGACATATGTTTAAAGAATCTAAATGTAGCATAAAGTGAAGCATCTATACAGTTTGACTACCATATACATTTATTGATATCCATTTGGACTCACACTTAACATGGGAGATCTTGTCAATGGGATAGAGGTCACAAAATTTTGAAATAAAAATACAGAATACAGTAATGACAGGAAACTAATGAACACTCAAGTTTTATGTAGATATTCATTTACAATATAATAAAATCATCAAACAAATATGCAAATAGATTATTCTATATAGAGGTTATGTCTATAATACATAATCTATGTAAATATTACCTATGTGCAGATAAATATGAAAAAAATGTGCATTATTTTTGTGCATATGAATGCTCCCCTGAATTCCTATTTTTTTATAATGTGTCCTATTTTGCTGTTGTACAACAGTCCTTAGACAAATACAGTAATAATAATTATTACTAATTTTATAATTACTACCATTTTTATTGCCATAGAACAAATAACATACCATATAATCCACTCATTTCCGTTGTGGGAGGATTGAAGGGGATGGATGACATGCTTGGGGGAGGAGTGAATGAAGACGACGGCTCGGGTGGAAGTTCTGTCACCGTGGGTGGTCTGTCCCTATCAATTGGAGCATTACGATCCTTCGATTCTGCCACATGGGGGACCGAACTACTGAAACTCCTTCCCTCCACCGCACCCTCTGGCTCTTGGGAAAGTATCACACCAGCTGAGGGAAAAGAAGATTTCAATAAGCAAGGCACAGAAGAAGCCTGACACCAAGAATGACCAGTCCTTAAAAGGAAAATGTCACTGTGAGCCACAACTACCGATTCCAGAACTTACCAAACTCGCGGAGACCTAATTCACCAGAAAATACCATTCATATTAATTGATATATCTGCAAAAATTTAAGATTCAAGGTTACAAACATACTATATTAAAATGAATAGGAAAAATTTATAAAAATAGAACAAGGTATGGTAGTAAAAAGAGACGTTTCAGGCGTGACATGGTGGAATATCATGATTAATTCAAATTGGCAATTTTCCACAAAATAAAATTTTATTAATACGACCAGTTTTAATGTAACTACATCATCTTCTGGTAACAGTCATTTCTCATTGTCTACAAAATATGCTGAATAGCAAGTAAGGGGAGGGTAGTGGAAAATGGGGGAAAGAGGGAGGGGAGGTGGAACGTGGACCACGTGGGTGACATATGAGAGGGGAGAAAAGGTGTGGGGGAGGAGAAAGGGGTGGGGGGGAAAATAACACAGTCTGGAAAAACCTCGTGGCTGGATGGAGGAGGTGTCTCATTGGGGGTGAACCCTCGGTGCGGCGCCAAGCTTCTAGGGCCGTGAAGAAAGGGGATGAGACCAGGGTTTCCCCCATCATTGACTGGGCACAGATATCCATGCACAAAAAAGTGTGCAAAAAGGGGTAAAGATTTGAGATCACTGTCTATATGGTTCCAAGGAGGGAAGGGGGGGGAAAGGGAAGCCCTAGCGAGGGTTTAGGGAGGGGTGGAGTATGGATTTCACTTGCAAATGTTGGCGAGAGAGTGGGGGAGTTGGGGTGGGAGTTGTCCCGCAGCGTGGGCCTTCCCACATCGACCGTGAAGAAAGGGGTGGGGACACAAGGCTTCCCGCCTTCTTCAGGATAACATGGTCAGAGGGTGCACAGGGGGATGGGGGAAATTCCAATAGTTAAGGACAAAGGATCACTGGTCACACGTGCGTTGAGGGAAGGTGATGGAGAGGAGGGGGGGAGGGTGAAGATGAAAATTGGACTTCGTTGATGAGGTCCAAGTCCTTGCGATGTAAGATTTCCAGCTGTTCCATGGCATCTAATTTCTTTCCTTTGGTCAGGTTGTGAAGCACTTTAACATTGAAATTACAAAAATAGTTGAAATCAAAAAGATGTTTGGCAAAAATAGAATTGGTATGACCTGTGGTATAACCTTTCCGAAATTCACTGATGCGTGTCGAAAAACTCCTGTCTGTCTGGCCAATATAAGTAATTCCACACTCACACTGAATTTCATATATTATACGTATTTTGTGGAAAATTGCTAATTTTAATTAAAAAGGGCTGGGTAAGTTAAATTGCTGATTGAAGGAGGGCAGCTGTATAAATGCATTTTAAAAGATCTTCAAACAAATGAATCCTTTTTTTTCCGGTACAACAATGTCTGGATGGTACCAAAACCATAGGTTGGTATTAATTCAGCGATTTTCTTCATTGGTATTTCTTTGTCAAACAAAGGAGTGACTGATTGAAAGGAATTGATAATGGAATTTATGCTTAAAACTTACTTCCAGCAAGGACAGCAATGAGAATAGCAATGGCTAGCAGTGTGAATCCCACACCCCAGCAGATACACCGCCTCCATGACTGCGACCTTCGCCTGTCCTTGGTGACATACAATTTCTCACCCCTGGTTTTGAAAGAAGACAAATGCACATTGTGTCAAGAGAGGCATGCACAAATAGGAATGAGCTAGAACAGGAGAGGGAAAATGGACCATAAGGGTATTAACAGAAAAATAAATACAGGGAAAAGAAATGAGGTGATTCCAAAATGTAAAAAGATTCAGAACTAAGACTTGAATCAAAATAATAGCCAAAAACCGATACATATTATGTTTAAGTTGCAAACCTGAAACTGTGATATTATTGTAAGTGGTTCTTTAATCAATTAGATGTAGGTGTTCTAATGATGTCATGACAGGGTTTTCTAAGAAAAACACACATATGAGATAGAAAAATTATAAATATGAAGTTATCATTCAACATAATCCATACTAATATGCATAAATAAATTTGAATTTCATGTATTCCAGTGATTCATGCTAAATCCGAGGATAAGCATACTCTGTGTGCAAATTTAGTGTCTTAATTTTGTAATGTATTTTTTATATTTATAGCAGTAGTCATAAAATGCTAAGTGACATGTTTTCTGTTTATTTACAAGCTACATGATATTTTTGTGTTTTGTCATAACTGTTTATTTTGTGCTTATTTTCTCTAGATGTTAGTGAATAGACATTCTCTTTCTTCTTCCCTTCATTGTTGAACTCAGCACTGCAATGGCATCACACATGCATCACCTCTTCCTCAATCCAAACATATCATCCCATAAGTAATCATTTTTCCCTCCATTCTCTAATTAATGATCCAAATAACCAATATAGCTGCATGTGAAATTAAACTTATTGCTCTATAGTTCTGACCTATAGCCTTATCCTTTTTTTCGATGGGAACTACCAATGATCTGATGAAATATTCTGACCTGACCAAATTTCCACTTCATAAATGCTACAAAATATCCCATAAAAAACTCTCCCTTTTATGTTTTCTTAAAACCTTAATAACTTCAATGGAAATTTTGTCTACCACCTTTTTTTATTTAAATTCTCTTAAGCCCCTTCCTATCTCACCATCAAGTATGTCTGGGCATAATCTTGACTTATATACATCATATTCCCCTATAAGCCTAAGCAATTTCACCCTAACTTTGTAAACTTTCCATATTCCCACAATGTGTTTCCTTCACTCTTGCTTGTTTTCCAACTCAAGTAATTACCTTTTTATTCTTCCTACTGCCTATCTCTGTGTTTACAAACTTTCACATTCTTATTTAACCTTCTAATCATTACATCTATTCTCCATACTCTCCTTGTCCTTCTCCAATTCACTGTTCTTGTAGTTTCTTTAGTGGATTTTAATATTTATTTTTTCTTATGTTCCCATTTTAGCTCTACAGTACCTCCTTCAGCTCCAAAATGAAGTGAGGAAGGAACTATGTGGAATTGAAGAAGGGTTAATTGTAGTGTCAGATTGTATTCTGTTAGAGACAAAGAACCTACCTCACATGGTAAAATGACAATAAAAATCAGATATCTTAATTGTCATCATGCATAATTGCTGTCAAAATGTCAACACTTAAGTCACCTTTCACTACTAGTTTTTCATTTCAAGAAATTTTTAAGCATTAGTAAATTCAATTAGGTATAATTATCTCACTAAAAAGATGATTTGTATTTTTAAGTTATTGACTAAGTCTGAGAGAAGAAAAAATCATTCATACAAAATTTATTCCACCTCCTTTCACTGGTCTAATCGCATATTTAACATTTACATGTGTGGCGAACAACGTGAAAGGGTTTTTCCAAAGTAAACAAGAATGTTTGTAAGTATAGCAGTAAAGTTATACAGTTTATAAAGTTTCACAAAATATTATGCTTTATATATTTTATAAAGTGTGAAATGACTCTCCTTTTAATAAACAAAGTTACCTCATCTACAGCCAAAGTTTCAGTTGATTTGGAGAATTTTATTTTTGACCAATTTATTTTTCTAAAAATATGTCTTTTAATTCCCAGTGTATGCTCCAGTTATGACCAAGTATGCACATTTCAATACCATTATCACTAGAATGGAGAAATCTTATAATGTGGAAAAAAGAGTGGTGTAGCATTGTATAAAAGGATGAAAGCTAGAGTGCCGCATCTTCATTTTCAACCATCCCTCTCACCCTCTTTCACTCCTCCTACTTCCATGAAGCTACATTTCTCAGCTCAGGGACCCTCCACGTTTCACATCCATTTGTGTTTCTGCACTTACTGGGCAAGCAAAAGTGGACCTTCACATTGAGGTCATGCTATATTTAACCATTCCAACTGAAATAGCAAACAGTTACAGCTAAGGCTTTTGACTTGGAGATATATTTTTGAAGAACACATACCAAGTCAAACTTTTAAGTTGTGATTATAAGACACTTTCTGAGATTTCAACCTTTCTGAACCAACTGGAGAACTGGAAAAACTCAAAAAATACCTAGTGTTTATAGCATTTCTACAAGATGAAACATTTTTTAAAGTGACCAACTGGATGTATTTAAATGTTTTACACTTATCATAGGCCCCCTATAATGATGATTGTAGCATTGTAGACATATCATGAGATTATTGTGTCATGAAAAATCTCCACAATGATTAACTCAATACTTATTATTACCATTGTAGACAGTTTGTCCTACAGAATGTTTGCATTCATTGTCAAGAGAGAGAAATTTTAAGAATTATTTGCAGTGAAATTGAGACACAGAGGAACTGAGGTTGCAATTTGAATGGTTGTTTATGGCATAAGTGTTTTCAAATGCTGAAACTTCCAGTCAAATTGGCCCCAATTAGATTATAATAGATGCCCTCATAGATGGATGTGTATGTATGTTTATGCACAAACTCTAATCATCAGAGTACCTTAACATTAACAAATAACTTATCCAACAAAGAAGTGCTCTTTGTGAGAATGGAGAATGCCCATTCTCATATGCCCACCTGATGTACTTGCGATGCTCGTTGACAGGAACAAAGTACTCATCGTAGGGATCACCAAATGCCCCATCCACACCCATCTCCTCATCCCCCCTCTTCACTGGGATGCCATTCAAACCCCCATTGTTTGACTTGCCCTCCAAGTCCTCGGCACCAGCCAGGGCACCATAAGGGTTCATGTTGACCAGTTCCAAATTGACAGCCTCTGCTACTCCTCCCCCTGCCTCCAGTTCTGCCTTCTCGCTTGGAGTAGCCATTATGAGTCCACTGTTGTTGAGGTTGGTGGGGGAAGAGGGCGACTCCATCACTGCTGGTCCCAGGCCATTTGCGCCACCTGTGGAAAGAATGGTCTTTTGCACACCTCTCTTCACGCAAACAACACAAGGTTGATACAATACCTGCCAGATCTTGCCGCTTCTTTGAGCCAACACCACCAGTCATCCCCAATCACCAGGGCGACTCAGTTCTTACCTACAACTCAGCAAAACTCACAAGTAGCAACTAAAAATATGAGACCTCTCAGAAGAGTCCTCTTGGTATTATTATCTTTCCATATAGAGTATGAATTGGTCCAATGCAAACCCAAATGTCACATTGCTCACCAGGACACAAGAAATACATGTTTCATCTTAGTCCATTAGTAGAGAGTGCCTACATTTGCTGAAATCTAAATTGTAGTAGCAACTTTACCTTGGGGAAGATTATATTTATTTTGTGGATCATCACGTTGTATTGCCTCCTCAACTTGCACTTACCTTCACCTTGTTGGTGTTGTCGTGGTTGACCGAGGTGGTGTCCTGCTGACCCCATCAGAGCTGCACTCCCATGGTGCCCCTCACCTTGTGGAGGGGTGGTGGATGGTGGGATGGGTGGTGGGGGAGTTTCGCTAAATATCTGCCTCCCCCCTCCCTCATCATCCACAAAGGCTGCATTGTCGAAGCACCCCTCCACTGGCTGAACACTGCTCTCCACCCTACTGACACTTCCTGCTCCTTCCACTGGCAAAGACAAGCCAAATACCATTAGGCATGCCAATTATTGGATGGAGAGCATAGCAACCTTAATGCCAGACAATGCTTCAATGTTTCTCCGATATTATTAACTTCATTTGTCTTAAATATGAGCTGGCTTTCAATTGAAGATGTTTATATTATGAAAATCAGAGTAATATTAAAAACTTGAACCATTGGCTTTGACTGGGCTTGAATGACTTCGGGTATATATCACTCAAATAAATTGTGTTTGGGCTCGTATATTTTCTGGCACACATCCATACCATAATTTCATAGTTAAAATATAACTGAGCAGCTGGTGGATCGCACAATCATTTTCTAAGAAATTTATAAAGAGAAGAGGATGATTTCACATCCACCTTGAAATTGAAAGAGACATTGCAATGACAATTCAGTTGTAACAAATGTCCCATGGTAAATGTTTTTCCCATATGATTGCCATGAATGTACACATATATTCACTCATCAGGAAGTAGTCATGCATTTTTATAATATTGCTCCAGGTCAAACTTTTTGTTTCCTTGCGCTCCGATTAACGATTGCAAAAATGAAATGAAAATTATAATAATTTTACATATTTTTTGCATTTTCTCACCCATGGACAGTTTCACAGAGAATATACCTATTGTGGTTTTTCCACATGAGGAGGGTTTAATCTGAGGGAGGTAGGTAGCAGGAGAAGGGTTGAAAAAAAGAATCTATGCAGGAGTATTGTGAATAAATTATATGAGGTTGTCTTGATGTGGTTAATTTGGTTAAGTATCTCGAGGAAAAATTAAGAATAACTTATTACACATCTCAATATACAGAAAATTTATAGATGGATGTCGGCTATATTCAGAGGAAGTACAATTATTAAGGCTGGAGAGTAATTGATAGGCAGGAAACAGGATATGCTTTTTTGGAATCATGAATAGAAGTAGTCATTATGGGAGGCTATCAAGTTCACAGGTCATTTCAAATTATAGGGATTGGTGCATTGGTAGAGGTAGGATATTCAGGGTTAGAGGGAAGGGGGGAGAGGAACATGGCAATGGCATTAGCCTGAATGGAATGAAAGATGTCACAGGACCCATGATTACATCCAAAGATTACATCTGACGGATGGATTACTCTCCTTGAAATCTTCTCCATGTGGCATTAAGGAAACCTCTGACAAATTCTACCACCAGGATTTGAACCCAACATGAGAACTTTGCAGTTATAATGAGATTCGTGGAGGGCGTATCATGCACAAAGGGTTGATTAAGGCAATAATTAATGTTGCACAATAATTTAGATTTGGAGGAAGTGCTCATAAATTAACCACCATGTGTAATGGCTTTCCTGAAACATTCGAATCCTCCCTCAATCAATATGATACCTATGATGACAACTCTTGAAGAGCCTCACCACTTCAGTTATACGAGGGTTGCATAAAAAGCATCAGTAAATTTTTTTCCTAACATATGCGTGAAGTGCTGAATTCACACTGTTGGTTAAGTGAGCACTTGATCACAGATAGTACTGGAATTAACAAGATGACAGTGCACACAAAAAATCACTGAAAATTTGGTGATGCTGAAGATCTGTGCTAAACTCGTCCCGAAGGTCTTTGGATGGACAACCAAGAACAGAGAAGAGTATTTGCTTACAAAGACCTTTTACAATGGCATCGCGACAATTTCCTGACTTGTACATAGCAGACAATTTCCTATTCCCTATAAAAGTGAAATACTACCTTCCTCAAAGGACAAAATCATGGGATCCTAAGTGCCTTCAAAGAAGCTTGCATGCGTACCCCTAAAGACCTTCCTCCTACCAGGGAGCCTTCGAGCCGTGGGAAAGTCACAAGGACAAGAGTGTGTCAACGCTCTAAGAGAAGAAGGGAAAAAGGGAAGAAGTACTTTGAAGAATTTTGAGGCATTGAAGCATTATCTGAAAGCATTCTATTCGGCCAAATCTTTACTTTTAATACAAACCATTTATCATTATTTCTCATATTGCTATTCGTTCTTTGCTGTTTATTTGACTGAAATCGTGGAGGGTGTAAGAAAGGGGACGTCGGCGTCCCTGACCACGTGCTCCCTCTCCGGGCCATTGCGCCGCCATCTGCTCGCATTTCCATCCACGCACGAATTCACTCACCAGTCGCGGCGGCGTCCCTGTCACCTCCCGCCTCGGGCTCCTCACTCGCCGACACTGGTGCCCCCGAAGCACCGCCGATGACGATGACGGACGCCAGTCTGCTGGGCGCCGCCACCGCCTCCTCGCCCCCGGCGCCCTCTCCCCCCTCCTCCTCATCCTCCTCCTCGTCGTGGTGATGGCCGTTGACGATGAGTCGCTGTGGACCCTGGCCGTGGTTATGGCCCACTGCGAATGGAGACGGGGGTCATGCAGTCACTACCAGCAATGAAACACGAGGGCGGACGGGAGAACGGCGTCATCAAGGCATTATTTTCGGGACAAATTTCTCACGACGTTAACTTTTCCTCGAGCAACAAAACAAGAATTTTGGGGAAACTTCACATCTACGGGCAGAGTTGCAATGTATGCCAATCGAACGAAAATGGCGCAGTCACGGCGCCTGAAGCTCATAGGCCCAATGTACCGTGCCAGTGCCTAAACGGTAGGATGCTGTGTGTAGGATACGTATTCGAATGAATGGCAGCATCATATTGTATCATTATTTTCAGTTGTCTACTGGTCAAGGTAGCTTTTTCATCAATTCAAGAATTAAGCATTGGACTACATTGCAGAGATGAATTTTTGGAAATAGAGCCATTCCCTCCAGAACGCCTTCTGCATCGGGAACACCGAAATGGAATGTGTAGACTCAATTTAATACTTGGGCGTCACCCTCACTCAAGACCTCTCCTGAGATAAAAACACATACGGGGAATATGTGGACATAGTAGCAAAAAACTAGGATTTATTAGAAGAGGACTGGGTAAATGTGATGAAAAGGTCAAAGAGAACTGTTATCTTTCGCTGGTTAGGCCTCGTTTATATAATATGCTGCAAGTATATGGGATCCTCACGAAGTTGGATTAATTGCCGAATTTGATCGCGAGCAACGTAGAGGAGCTTGATCTGTCAAACGTTGTTATGATAAATTGAGCAGCGTATCCAAAATATTAGAGCAGTTTAGATTGGGAATCAGTAACGGAGGGAAGGTTAAATTACAGATTGAACCTCTAGCATAAATTGGAAGAGCGTCTCTTTAGCAGTGATGTTGAAAATATATCATTACCCCCATCGTACTACAGTAGGAGGGACATGCCAATAAAATTAGAGAGATTAAGTGTAGAACAGATAGATTCAAGATGCTATTTTTTCCACGAAAGATAGGGGATCATAATAACATTGTTTGACCGCGGTAGGGTCATTTTCAGGTAAAAGTATTCTTGTATGTATTCACCCCTGCCACACACCCTAGCGGTAGCTTGCAGGGTATACAAATAAATATTTCGTATCACGTTTTGATGAAAATCAATGCGTAACAAATCGGATTGTAGATGAATCCAAAGCACGAAATATCCCGCGGGCCATAAAGCCATGCGTCAAATGATTATTGAAGTGCTAAAAACAAACAAATCGCAACACGCACATGTATTAATTCTACGGAATTGGCTTAAAGTAATGTGCAAATTAATTTTCCTGCGAGTCCGTGGGTTTTCGGAAATAGGACCAACCGCCTTAAATGTAGACCAACTCTGCTGCTCCTCACGGAGGAGACTGAGCCAAACCGTTTGACCTTGAGGCCGTAACTCCATCTGGGCAATGCCTTCCATGTCAAAGAAGGCGATCAACTTTCGCCTGAGTTTGCTCTTCACTTCTTGCCTCGCTCCAACCTCCTCGCTACCTTTGACCAGTTCCCAACGGGGAGGGATGGGGGGGGGGGGCGATGGGTGCGACTTGGTGCGCTTTGGTTTCCGGGTCCCGGTCAGCTTCGGCCGCATTCGAAAGGAAAGCTGCAGCCGCCCGTGGGCACGCGAGTCCCCAATAGGCCAATCTCTGGTTGTCCGGTAGTTCTGCCACCCAGCGGGATATCAGTAATACGACGCGGAGTCTGCTTGTCTTAACTATTCAACCCGTAAAAGAAATGAGTGACCACAGGGCAGTAAATTCTAAGTTTTCGCTTCATGGGGTCCGAAATAAGAAGCCTAAAAAGAATACATAAGTTCTTTTGGATTAAGGGCTTTTAATTGAGTGCCAAACGCTTTCCAAACCATTACCCTGAATTACCTAGCCCAGCTGACGCAAGAATTTTTAACTGGAATTAAGGCACCTTCCCCGATTCCATTTATTCTCTCATTTCTGTAAATAGAAAAGAATTTTGGGAAAATTTCACCGTCGGAAACATCAGTGGACAATCAGATTTCTGTCTCAATAATTATATCTGCGCCTGTGCTTCGAATAAGGTGATGATATTTTGCGACTTTTATTTTTTAACTTCGCCAATTAACTACCAATACAGATAATGTTGCCTTGATATGACGGCTTTTTGAATTTTTAACGAGGGCTTCTTATTAATATTGAATCCCTTATGAAATTATCTGTCCGATGCTATCTGATTCGTGATAAATGAACTATTGCTAGCACTGAACCTAACTTCATTTTAAGCTACATAATTTGGCAAAATAGACTTTAGAGACCCACTACATGCTGACCTACACGCTGACCTCCAGTTTAATCGAAAAAAGCCCTGCATTGCTTGAAATTCCTACCCTCTACACACCTGGCGACCCCAGACGTGTAGTGAATACCAGAACGGTTCATTGGGTTCCTACACGACTGGATCACCGGCTGAAGGTCGACGAAGGACGGCCCGATATCCCTGCAGAAGCACTCAATCTCTGGTTGATGCCTTCCTCTCGGCTCTAAACCAGAGGACCACGTTCAATCCTCGGGACAAGGCTGCAGATCGAGATCATCACATCAACCCCCTCGAACCAACCCACCCGCTACACTTCCGAGTTCAATTCCCTGAAGGAATTCAGAATCTCTTCAGATCTACGTTCGACGGCATCGTTGACGCCAATAGAGCCACGAACCGCAGCCGTCGCTCCAACCGCCTTCGTCGCCTGGGGAACGCCGCCACTAGGAATGCACCATGCCGTCAGGCGAAGCCTCACACCCTCATGGTCTGCCCTCTCCCGCAATGGGGCCATCACACGTCTGACGTTACTTCTGCCTGTCACTGAAATCCCCCCTTCCTACCCTGAACGTACATTTGGTTCCTTTTGGGTGCCGCCTCGGAGGTAGGGGCTGAAGATAACGCTGGGCTATCCTCCGATAGCACCTGATACCTGTTGGATGCGAGGATGAGGTTTGCAAACGGGGATGATATTTGCTTCGTTATAGTTTCTACAGTTAAGACTTATCGGAAATACTCGTTGCTAACAAATCAAGAATATTATCGCCCCTAGTTGGTGAAGCTACAAGTTGATGCAAGGAGTTCAACGTAAAATAATTCAACAGCGATTCGCAGATATCTTCGTCTTTACCCCCGTTGTTAAACTAAAAGTGCTCCAGTTAATAGATTTGAATTACCTCTATTACCTTGAACTACCTCAGCCCTGCTGACGCAAGATTTTTTTACTGCAATATAGACACCATCCCCGATTCTATTTATTCAGTCATTTCTGTAAACGAAAAAGGATTTCGGGAAAATTTCACCTTCGGCAATATCGGTGGATAAGCAGCATTATTTCTCAATAATTATATCTGCGCCTGTGTTTTGAATAAGGTGATGATATTCAAGTCGATAGGATGTATGATGAGTTAGAGGATATCATCGCGAGTGTTCCTGCAGGGAAACATTTGATAGTGATGGGGGATTGGAATGCGACGGTAGGCGAAGGAAGAGATGGTGGTGAGGTGGGGGACTATGGGTTAGGCACGAGGAATGAACGCGGGGAGAAAGCAATTGAATTCTGCAGGAGACAGGGGTTAGTCATCACTAACACATGGTTTAGACACCACAAAAGGCGTAGGTATACATGGAAAATGCCAGGTGACTCAGAAAGGTATCAGTTAGATTATATTATGGTTAGGCACAGGTTTAGGAACAGTGTGATAAATTCGCACAGTTTCCCAGGAGCGGATGCGGACTCTGACCACAATTTAGTTGTTATGAAATGTAATGTTCGTTTCAAGAAGATAAGGCAAGGGCGGCGGGTTAAAAAATGGAATTTAGAAGCAGTAAATGAATTAACGAGGAAGGAGTATCAGGAGGCTGTAGAGAAAATGATGGATGACGGTAAAGAACTGAGTGCTATCGAAGAAAAATGGGAATGTATCAAGAAAGGGATATTGGAAGCCGCTAAAGACACTATAGGAACCGTTAACGGGAAAAGGATAAGGAAACCATGGGTAACGGATGAGATGATTGCGAAGATGGATGAGAGAAGAAGATGGAAAAATGTAAACACAGAGTTAGGCAAAATGAAGTACAAAGAGTTAAACAATAAATTGAGAAGGGCCACAAATAAAGCAAAAGAAGAATGGTGGAAAACGCAATGCGAAGATATGGAAAGTTTACAGAAGAAGGGTGAAATTGGTGCTCTATACAGCAAGGTTAAGTTATTATCGGGAAATAAGAAGGCAAGAGCTGTGCTAACAGTTAAAGATAAATGGGGTAAGATAATAGTTGAACCAGGAAAAATCCAAGAGAGATGGAAGGAATATATAGAAACACTGTATGGTAAAGAACTTAGGCCGACAAGGTTAGACATAGAAAAGGAACATGACGTAGAAGAAGATAGCTTAGGTCCAGGCATACTCGACGATGAAATAGAAAGGGCATTAAAGGAGTTGAAAGCAAATAAGGCTGTGGGGGTGGACAATATTCCTGTAGAAATGTTGAAATGGTTAGGGAAAGGTGGGAAAAAGGCCATATATGGACTGATTCGTAGTATCTATGAGGAAGGAATCTGGCCGGAAGATTTTGTGAGATCGGTGTTAGTTCCTATTCCAAAAAAGGCAAAGGCTTCGTCATGTGAGGATTACAGAACAATAAGTTTGATATCCCACGCAGCTAAAGTTATTCTCAGGATCATCAACAAAAGGATAGAGAGTAAGGCAAATGATTACTTAGGGGATGATCAGTTTGGGTTCAGGAAAGGAAGAGGTACGCGTGATGCCATTGCAGTAATGAGATCACTAGTCGAGAGGAATATAGAATACAATCAGGACGTTTTTGCCTGTTTTGTAGATTTCGAAAAAGCGTTTGATAGAGTGAATTGGGAAAAATTAATGCGTGTATTGCAGAAAATAGGAATGGATTGGAGGGACAGGAGACTGATCCGCAACCTGTACATGTCTCAGACTGCTCAGGTGCGAGTGGGGAACGGAGAGTCTGGATGGGCAGTGTTAGGAAGAGGTGTAAGGCAGGGTTGCCCATTGTCACCGGTACTGTTCAATGTATATGTAGAGGAAATGATTAAAGAGGCATGGGAAGAACTGGAGGTAGGAATGAAAGTTGGAGGGGAACTCGTAAAATCGGTTAGGTTTGCTGATGACCAAGCATTAGTTGCTCAGTCAGCCAAGGGGTTGCAAGCATTGTTGAGTGAATTGGAGGTTCAGTGCGATAAATATGGGATGAGAATCAATATTAATAAAACAAAGGTTATGCGATTTTCCAGAAAGAAAAAGGCTAAGCTAAATATTAAAATAGGCGGGGAAAGAATAGAGCAGGTAGAGCAGTTTACATATCTTGGAAGTGTTTTGGACCAATACGGTCAAAGTGGTAGGGACGTAAGGAGAAGAATTGCGCTAGGCAAGGAGGCTTTCTCAAGGAGGAGGGAGTTGATGACGGGGACGTTGAGTAGGGATGTTAAGACAAGACTCGTAAAAACTCTGATATGGAGCGTAGCTATGTACGGCGCGGAAACGTGGTCGCTGAAGCAGGAGGATAGACGTAGATTGGAGGCTTTTGAAATGTGGGTGTGGAGAAGAATGGAGAAGGTGAAATGGACCGAAAGGAAAACAAATGAGGAAGTACTAGAAATGGTGGGTGAGGAGAGGGGTTTGTTGAGAGAAATCCTATGGAGGCAGGAAAAATGGATGAAAGGCGTATTGAGCGGTAGTGGAATGTTGAAGAGGGTAATAGAGGGGAGAATGTTGGGCAAGCGAGGTAAGGGTAGGAACAGGATAGGGATGTTGGACGGGATGAAGGGAGGAAAGAAGTACACCGAGATGAAGAGGGACCTGATATAGATTAGTTTGCTAGGTGGGGAGTCACAAAATGTTTATTTGATAGTTGTGTCCATCCAAAAACCTACCTTAACCGGTAGATTACCTAATAATAATTCTGTGATTTCGTTTTTTAAACTCTCCCGAATTAAAGATATCATGAAAAGAAAGCGCAAGCTGTTTCTCGCAGGATGTACCCTTTCGGAAACCGTTCCGGTTCTCGATCAACAACTCATCCTATCGCACTACCTACTACTACACTATCTACATTGTCTATCGAACTAAGAATCAATTATTTTCCATGACCTTCCGTGAGAGAAATGTGAGAGAAATAGACCTGTATTTGCTCCGTTCCCCCCTGAGTCCGCTTTCAAATGTAGGCGTTACAATAGCTATTTTCTAGTCACTGGGAACCTTTGGATGCACAAGGTCTGTCCCAAAAGTAGTTTTACATATTTTTTCCCGGATAGACCGACAGACGGATAGTGGTTTCTAGAGCTGTGTTCAGGGAGGGGACACTCATTTAAGGATGGAGATCGGTGACGGCTCCCAGCCTTGTCGGAGGGTGGGTCGTTCGCTTGCGAAACCTCAATAACGTGACCTTGTTACGGTTCGTCATAAACCGGTTAATGCGACAGCGCTACGCCATCAAATGTTGCGTGAAACTGAACAAAATCAGGAAAGAGTCTCATAACATACTCAAGACAACTAAGGCAACCAATAGCCGAGGTCATTTGCGCCATTAGAAATGGACAGCAAAGGAAGAAGGGTGGAGAGAAACCCAGTGTTGTCAGTTGCCTACTTTTAACGAAAGGCGCCAAAAGGTCCGCAGCTTCACATCCCATCCGACGGACGGCGTGCTCACTCAAAGTGCCCTCCACAAACAACCTAAAGTAGGGATCGGGATACCACGGAACATATCTGCTGCCTCTGGGATTCAAACCCGGGCCCTATGGGTGGGAAGGCAATACGTTAGATGCCGCACCATTCTGATCTCCGGTTTTTCTTGAGTGTCACAAGCTTTTTTGGGGGAGTAGAGAAGATGCTGAAGACGCGGTACGTTCAAAACACCCTTCGACCTCAAAAATTGTCGAAATTCTTGCTAGAGCGAAGGCTTTGTTGGACAGAGATCGCAGATTAAGTATTCGCATGGCTTCTGATGAACTCGGCATCCAGTAGAGTGATGCGCATCGACTTTTGGTCGAAAACATGGGAATGAGAAAGGTGTGTGCGAAGTTGATGCCGCGAGTGCTCTCGAACGAACAAAAGGAAACTCGCACGCGGATCTGCCTCAGCCATCCTGCAGCCCTGACGTTGCCCCACCAGACCTCATCCTCTTTTCCTGACAAAAATCCGTGCTGAAAGAACCGTCACCAAGACTCGATGGAAGCGTTACAACACGCTGTCACGAGGGAGGTTAGCAGCATTCCGGGTGCCGCCTTACAGAGAACGTACGAGGCGTGGAAAACCCGCCGTGGACGCACAAGGGTGCTACTACGAAGAATTTTGAGTGGATGCATCGATTCTACAAATAAATTTATTCTAATTTTCTCAGTCCTACTACTTTTGGGACAGACCTTGTACTTAATAATTCAGAACCCATTTTAACGTCTCGGAGGAACTCTCCGTGTCTGGCCAAGAATAGCACGGGCGTTGCACGTGTTCTTCCCGCAGAGAGGGTGGTGCTGCGCCCGCCACTAACCGTATGCGCCCTCTGCCAGAGTGGATTGCTGCTGCGGCGCCACTCCCTCGCCGCCATTTTGCTGCTTGGCTGTCGCCATCTTGGCATCAGCCGTCGACTCGTGCCACCTCGTGTCGCCGGGAGAGGCGACGGCGCTCGTCGGGGAGCTGCTCATGGCGCCAAAGTTCCACTTCGCAAGCGTGAATGCGCCCCCCTAGCCTACCGCTCTGGTGTCCTCCTCCCGCAAGGGTGGCCCCTGCGCGTTCACTACGCACTGTCAGAGGCGTGAATCCTCAGCGTCGCGACGGCCTGGCGGCCGCGGGGATCCTCATCATCACGGCTACAACAATGATACACTGACAGGATCGTTGTGGCGTCCCGACGCTGCTCCTTTCGACTATTCCCGGAACCTGTAACATTTAAAACTAGAATTAATTCTTGTTCTGGAAGGGAATGTGTGAGAGAAAGAATTAAAAGTATCCTCTGCGTCAAACGAGGTTATTTGGAAGATCATAACAAGCCATTTAGAAAGCGTTATCGCTGGAAAATATTCGAGCCCTTTCAAGGCTGATTAAAAGACGAATCTTCATTATTCTTAGGCCCCTTGTCACACACGCTAACGGTGGCTAGGAGGGTAGAATGATAATGTATATGAAGTTGGCACTAGCGAAAAAAACACAGATACACGCAAAAAAGAAAAGAAACTCACACGTTTTCCAATTTTCGGTGGCCAAACCACCTTTTTTTTTAAGAAAGAGAAGGAATATATATATATATATATATATATATATATATATATCTTCTCTTCCATATATTATATATATATTAAAACCACCTGAATTATAATTCCCAAGAATATAATGATGGGCACTATAGATAGTATGAGTCCTGGCAACTACGGGACTCGGCCCAAGAGGCCGTGTGTCGTGCCCGGCAGCGGGGGAGGCAAGGCTTCCGCGGTCGTCAGCCCACGAAACCCTTGCAGGGAAGAAATAACTGCAGCAGGACAGAAGACTCAGAAGAAGGCGAAAGTAGTTAGAATAGGAACCTGGAACGTCAGGACAATATTGAGCAGAGGCAAATTAGAAAATATTAAGCGAGAGATGGAAAGAGGTAATATAGATGTTTTAGGTCTCTGCGAGGTGAGATGGAAGGATAGCGGGGATTACTGGAGTGACAATTATAGAGTGATATACAGCGGCGGGGACGAGAGCCAACGAGGGGTGGCCGTAATTTTAAATAAAGGGGTAGGAAGAAGCGTAGTCAACATAGAGCAAGCGACAGATAGAATTTTACTCGTAGAGATTAAAGCAGAGCCGACGAACTTGGTCATTGTTCAGGTATGCATGCCACCGAGCAACCACAAGGAGGAAGAAGTCGATAGGATGTACGATGAGTTAGAGGATATCATCGCGAGTGTTCCTGCAGGGAAACATTTGATAGTGATGGGTGATTGGAATGCGACGGTAGGCGAAGGAAGAGATGGTGGTGAGGTGGGGGACTATGGGTTAGGCAAGAGGAATGAACGCGGGGAGAAAGCAATTGAATTCTGCAGGAGACAGGGGTTAGTCATCACTAACACATGGTTTAGACACCACAAAAGGCGTAGGTATACATGGAAAATGCCAGGTGACTCAGAAAGGTATCAGTTAGATTATATTATGGTTAGGCACAGGTTTAGGAACAGTGTGATAAATTCGCACAGCTTCCCAGGAGCGGATGCGGACTCTGACCACAATTTAGTAGTTATGAAATGTAATGTTCGTTTCAAGAAGATAAGGCAAGGGCGGCGGGTTAGGAAATGGAATTTAGAAGCAGTAAATGGATTAACGAGGAAGGAGTATCAGCAGGCTGTAGAGAAAATGATGGATGACGGTAAAGAACTGAGTACTATCGAAGAAATATGGGAATGTATCAAGAAAGGGATATTGGAAGCCGCTAAAGACACTATAGGAACCGTTAACGGGATAAGGATAAGGAAACCATGGGTAACGGATGAGATGATTGCAAAGATGGATGAGAGAAGAAGATGGAAAAATGTAAACACAGAGTTAGGCAAAATGAAGTACAAAGAGTTAAACAATAAATTGAGAAGGGCCACAAATAAAGCAAAAGAAGAATGGTGGAAAACGCAATGCGAGGATATGGAAAGTCTACAGAAGAAGGGTGAAATTGGTGCTCTATACAGCAAGGTTAAGTTATTATCGGGAAGTAAGAAGGCAAGAGCTGTGCTAACAGTTAAAGATATATGGGGTAAGATAATAGTTGAACCAGGAAAAATCCAAGAGAGATGGAAGGAATATATAGAAACACTGTATGGTAAAGAACTTAGGCCGACAAGGTTAGACATAGAAAAGGAACATGAGGTAGAAGAAGATAGCTTAGGTCCAGGCATACTCGACGATGAAATAGAAAGGGCATTAAAGGAGATGAAAGCAAATAAGGCTGTGGGGGTGGACAATATTCCTGTAGAAATGTTGAAATGGTTAGGGAAAGGTGGGAAGAAGGCCATATATGGACTGATTCGTAGTATCTATGAGGAAGGAATCTGGCCGGAAGATTTTGTGAGATCGCTGTTAGTTCCTATTCCAAAAAAGGCAAAGGCTTCGTCATGTGAGGATTACAGAACAATAAGTTTGATATCCCACGCAGCTAAAGTTATTCTCAGGATCATCAACAAAAGGGTTCAGAGTAAGGCAAATGATTACTTAGGGGATGATCAGTTTGGGTTCAGGAAAGGAAGAGGTACGCGTGATGCCATTGCAGTAATGAGATCACTAGTCGAGAGGAATATAGAACACAATCAGGACGTTTTTTCCTGTTTTGTAGATTTCGAAAAAGCGTTTGATAGAGTGAATTGGGAAAAATTAATGCGTGTATTGCAGAAAATAGGAATGGATTGGAGGGACAGGAGACTGATCCGCAACATGTACATGTCTCAGACTGCTAAGGTGCGAGTGGGGAACGGAGAGTCTGGATGGGCAGTGTTAGGAAGAGGGGTAAAGGCAGGGTTGCCCATTGTCACCGGTGCTGTTAAACGTACATGTGGAGGAAATGATTAAAGAGGCATGGGAAGAACTGGAGGTAGGAATGAAAGTCGGAGGGGAGTTCGTAAAATCGGTTAGGTTTGCTGATGACCAAGCATTAGTTGCTCAGTCAGCCAAGGGGTTGCAAGCTTTGTTGAGTGAATTGGAGGTTCAGTGCGATAAATATGGGATGAGAATCAATATTAATAAAACAAAGGTTATGCGATTTTCCAGAAAGAAAAAGGCTAAGCTAAATATTAAAATAGGCGGGGAAAAAATAGAGCAGGTAGAACAGTTTACATATCTTGGAAGTGTTTTGGACCAATACTGTCAAAGTGGTAGGGACGTAAGGAGAAGAATGGCGCTAGGCAAGGAGGCTTTCTCAAGAAGGAGGGAGTTGATGATGGGGACGTTGAGTAGGGATGTTAAGACAAGACTCGTAAAAACTCTGATATGGAGCGTAGCTATGTACGGCGCGGAAACGTGGTCGCTGAAGCAGGAGGATAGACGTAGATTGGAGGCTTTTGAAATGTGGGTGTGGAGAAGAATGGAGAAGGTGAAATGGACCGAAAGGAAAACAAATGAGGAAGTACTAGAAATGGTGGGGGAGGAGAGGGGTTTGTTGAGAGAAATCCTATGGAGGCAGGAAAAATGGATGAAAGGCGTATTGAGCGGTAGTGGAATGTTGAAGAGGGTAATAGAGGGGAGAATGTTGGGCAAGCGAGGTAAGGGTAGGAACAGGATAGGGATGTTGGACGGGATGAAGGGAGGAAAGAAGTACACCGAGATGAAGAGGGACCTGATATAGATTAGTTTGCAAGGTGGGGAGTCACAAAATGTTTATCTGATAGTTGTGTCCATCCAAAAACCTACCTTAACCGGTAGATTACCTAATAATAATATATATAATGTGTATATATAAAAACACAGTAAATAACCCGGAGGTCGGTTTAGTAGGCGATGGTAAAGCTCACCCATGTACCAAGCCCAACGGCGTGTGAATATTCACACATCAGGGTAGGGGGGCCAGTTCCTTTCCCTGTGCCGGTTATGGTTTCCCAGAAAGATCTGGTACCCGAAAAATCAACTAGCTTGGGTGGAGCTGCAGGTGCCCAGAGCCTTAGCCGGGACCCTCCGGTCAAGTGGAAGATCCGGTGTTCAAATCATGGTCAAGGAAACATTTTTACTTTCGTGATCTGCTCAAAAACCGCCTTCCCCACATGTCCTGTGATCGCCTTTTATGTGTTTTCCTATCCCCTTTCCTTATACCTATTTCTATGTTTGAATGAATATATATATTGGATTGGTTTTTGTATGGACACAACTATCAAATAAACATTTGTGCACAAAACCAAGCGTATGGCTGCAGCACTGACGTTTTTGGGACGTTATTCTGATGAAGGAGACTCTTTCTTGACTCGCATAATTACTGGTGACGAAACATGGGTTTGTTATGCATCACCTGAGAGTAAACGACAGTCAATGGAGTGGCATCATGCTCATTCACCAAACAAACCAAAAAAATTCAAGACAGTTCTGTCCACCAGGAAACTCATGGCAACCATTTTCTGGGATCGACGAGGTGTATTGCTTATTGATTTTATGGCCCGTGGAGACACTATTAATGCCAATGCGTATTGTGAAACATTAAAGAAATTACGGCGGGCAATACAAAATCGGCGGCGAGGTCTATTGTCTACTGGTGTCATTCTCGTTCATGACAATGCCAGGCCTCATGCAGCTGGGATAACACAAAAACTTTTGCAGCAATTCAAATGGGAAACTTTCGACCATCCACCGTATAGCCCGGACTTGGCCCCTTCAGATTTTCATCTCTTTACAAAGCTTAAAGACTTCTTGGCAGGAAAAAGATTTGACAGCGATGAAGAACTTAAAGAAGGAGTGACCCTGTATCTCAATGAGCTGGCGGCGAAGGACTATGCAGCAGGAATACAGAAACTTGTCACACGTTATGACAAATGCCTTAATTTGCTTGGAGATTATGTTGAGAAGTAGTTTAAAGTATCCTCTTTCAAATAAAATTTTTTATGTTTGTTAATATTTACTTTTGTGTCTTTATTTCACGAACGGGTACTACTTTCCGGATGACCCTCGTATTTACCTTACTCTCTAACCATTTGTTGATGATCCTGAGAATAACTTTGGCTGCGTGGGATATCAAACTTATTGTGCTGTAATCCTCCCATGAAGTAGCCTTTACCTTTTTCGGAATAGGAACTAACACTGATCTCACAAAATCTTCGGGCCAGATTCCGTCCTCATAGATTCTACGAATTAGTCCATGTAGAGTCTTCTTCCCACATTTTCCTAAACATTTCAACAGTTACACCGGAATGTTGTCCACCCCCACAGCCTTATTTGCTTTCATCTCCATTAATGCCCTTTCTATTTCATCGTCTTTTTTTTCTACGTCATTTTCCTTCTCTAAGTCTAATATTGTCGGCCTAAGTTCTTTACCATACAGTGTTTCTATATATTCCTGCCATCTCTCTTGGATCTTTTTTGTGTCAACTATTATCATACCCCACTTATATTTAGCTATTAGCACCGATCTTGCCTTCTTACTTCCCGATAATAACTTAACCTTGCTGTATAGAGCACCAATTTCCCCCTTCCTCTGTACACTTTCCATATCCTCGTATTGCGTTTTCCACCATTCTTATTTTGCTTTATTTTTGGCACGTCTCAATTTATTGTTTAAGTCTTTTTACTTAATTTTGCCGAACTCTGTGTTTACATTCTTCCATCTTCTTCTCTCATCCATCTTGGCAATCATCTATCCGTGACCCATGGTTTCCATGGTATATCCTTTTCCCGTTAACGGTTCCTATAGTGCCTTTTGCGGCTTTCGAAATCACTTTCTTAATAAATTCCCATTTTTCTTCGATAGTACTCAGCTCTTTACCGTCATCAGTCATTTTCTCTACAGCCTGCTGAAACTCCTTCCTCGTTAATCCATTTAATGCTTCTACATTCCATTTGCTAACCCGTCGCCCCTGCCTTATCTTTTTGACACGGAGGTTACATTTCATAATAACTAAATTGTGGTATGAGTCCGTACCCGCTCCTGGGAAACTGTGCGAATATATCACACTGTTCCTAAACCTGTGCCTAGCCATAATATAATCCAACTGACACTTTTTTGAGTCACCTGGAATTTTCCATATATACCTACGCCTTTTGTTGTGTCTAAACCATGTGTTGTTGATGAGTAACCCCTGTCTCCTGCTGAATTCAATTGCTTTCTCCCCGCGTTCATTCCTCGTGCCTAACCCATAGTCCCCCAACTCACCACCATCTCTTCCTTCACCTACCCTCGCATTGAAATCTCTATTAAACTCCACTCCACTCCCCCATCAATATCAAATGTTTCCCTGCAGGAACACTCGCGATGATATCCTCTAACTCATCATACATCCTATCGACTTCTTCCTCCTTGTGGTTGCTCGGTGGCATGTATACCTGAACAATGACCAAGTTCGTCGGCTCTGCTTTAATCTCTACGAGTAAAATTCTATCTGTCGCTTGCTCTATGTTGACTACGCTTCTTCCTACCCCTTTATTTAATACTACGGCAACCCCTCGTTGGCTCTCGCCCCCGCCGCTGTATATCACTCTATAATTGTCACTCCAGTAATCCCCGCTATCCTTCCATCTCACCTCGCAGAGACCTAACACATCTATATTACCTCTTTCCATCTCTCGCTTAATATTCTCTGTCCTCATAGTTGTCCTGACGTTCCATGTTCCTATTCTAACTACTTTCGTCTTCTTCTGCGTCTTCTGTTCTGCTGCTGTTATTTCTCCTCCGCAAGGATTTCGATGGATGACGACCTCGGAAGCCTTGCCTCCCCCGCTGCCGGGCACGACACACGGCTCCTTGGGCCGTATCCCGCTGTTGCATGGACTCAATTCCTCTCTGTTGTCCATCATAAAAATCTTGGGAATAATAATTGAGGTGGTTTTCCGTTGCCTTCCTCAATAGTGGTTTTAACGTGACCCCATGACTTAATGGCCGCCCCACTTGGGTCAGACGCCATTACAGCCGCCTAACTGAGGAACAGACGCTGTGTGGCTATCTATCATGCTGAAATAACAGACGCTGCGTGGCAGACTATCGTTCCACCCTTCCACCACGTAAAGGTTGCGGTCCATGGGGGGTGGGTTTATGGGACTCACTCCATGGATGTTTGAATTAGAAATTTCCGCCTTCCATTCGACAGCCTTTAGTGTCGGCGCCGTATTCTTATCTATTATTTCTTTCAATTTCTTCTCACCTCGTTGCTACGTACCCTCGCCGCATCAATGTAAACACAATATTCATGTTATAATGCAACCATTTCAGAGAGTAAAAATCATTCGCCTTGACCGGGATTCGAACCCGGATCCCTCGATATCCGGCCGAGTGCTTTAACCACTTAAGCTACCGAGACGTCCTCTTACACTCTGAAATTTTGGGGGCTTTAAAGGAACAAGATGTTATGACGAAATACCGTACATACAATGTCACTTTTAGTATTTGCCTTCGTTCTTCAGGTATTTTTGTTTGGCTACCATTTCTCGCGAACCCCTTTTATAGTCGACCCTTTTCAATGGAGCGGCGAGTGCGTATGAGTCCCAGGAAAACGTTACTTTATTCGCCATGCCCACGCGATTGCCGCTTGCACTTTCGTTGGAAAGCCCTTTCGTGTGGAAAGCTTTGAAATATATTTAAACTTTCGATATTCTTCACTCTTACGATAACGGTGTCCACATTTCTGCGAAAGAAAGCGACCTTGAAATGGGCGTATTTCCCCGCCCGAGCGAATACAGCTGGGATCGGGAAAAGAGGCGGCCGGCTCCTCGTCCCCCGCCGAAAGGCGACGGCCCCGCGGGGGGAGGCGCGACCCCCCTCACGCGCGCGGGAGGGAAGAGTGCCACGGATGGATCGGGGGCGACGCCTATTCGAAGGCGGACAACGCTGGCCTAGAACACTGCCCCCATGGGGTGGCACGCGGGGGGCTCTTCGTCCCCCTGATGCTAGGGCTGATTAGCATCGCGACTCGTTCTCAAAGGCGGCGTTCGCTTTTCCGCAGGGACGAGCCGAAGGAGCGACGCCAGCGAGAGAGAAAATGCTTGTCAAGGCCGACCCCAAATTCATATATTCCCTTCCATTTCCAAAGGATATCTCCACGTGGGAAGAAGAACAGACGAACACATTAATAAGCGCTTGGGATTAAATACTGACATCATTTCCAATATTCAACCGCCGTCCGATCGAGGGCTTAAAATAAGGAACGGGGGCGAACAGAAACCAAGATTAATAAAAAAAATCCGCGACTGCACGAACTAATTTCCCTCTTCCTTAAAGCGAAAGAGTTATCAAACTTTTTCTCTCTAATATTAGATAATTGATTAATCGATCACTGTCATATTTTCCACATACGATTACGGATTAGAATAGCATTGTCCGATTGCGGTAGGCGTGAATATATTCGGGTTAAAATTAGCCTGGAGTGTATTCACCCCTAATGATGCCAACTCTGGTGGTGGCTTGAAGGATGATAAAAACTGCAAAATACAAAAATATTCCATTTCAAAATTAGTTGTCTCAGATGTAGACTACGATCAACGTTGCTGGATCGTAGTCTGAGACAACTAATTTGAAATGGAATATTTTTGTATTTGCAGTTTTTATCATCCTTCAAGCCAAAACGGAATCAATCAGGAAATGCATGTACATGTATTTCCTGATTGACATTACCAATGCAGAAACTGGAAGTTATCATCTTGAGACCGTGAAGTCTTCAAAGTCGATAGATCTAGAAACAGAAAACACATTGACTAGTACTTTTTAAGGTCCTCGGCTCCACCATGGCGGAATAAGGACGACCTCCAAGGCTAGGAAGAAGTGCGACCCCCATTTCATACTCAATGAATCTTGAGACATTTCGAAAGTTACGAGAATCACCAGTAAGTGTAACAGATGAAGAGTCAGATGGCAGTGGGCGTTGGCTTCAAGTTAATCGTAAAATATGCACTTCTTTGCTTCTCTTTATTGGCCAATGGGGGGTAGCTTTCACTCCGACTGAGCGCTACGTAACTAACTACCTCTACCAAGAACTAAAAACCGTGATCATCTCATTTTCTCTATTTTATTGTGTAATATCATAAACTTAGTGTAAAATGAACGCATTTGATATCATGTATATATTACAGCGTGGGTAGCTAGCCCCTTCTGGTGCCAACACACATAAAACAACATATTTCCAGAATACTGCTCAATATCGGGTGTTTGAAATTGGTTTTATTGCAGCAACTAAGGGCCTTAACAAAAAAAACATAAAAAACTCTAAAGTTCAATATATGTACATGAATACACCAGGCTAAGGGCAAAAAAATGGAAACAGACAAACTGGAGGGAAGTTTGTTTTCAGTTCTTTTTCTGGAATGCAACTCCCAGCTACGTATTATTGGTAAACGAATCAACTCGTCAGGTATCATGCAAGTAGTTTTATATAATATATAATAAATCGTCAGTCCGTCCTATAAGAAGCAAACGCAAATTGGTTTTTTTACAAACAAATATTAGTATAAATATACGTTTACAATCTCCATGAAATACAAGGCAAAAGAGAAGAAAACAACTCCCGTAAAAATAGGAGCTTGGAATGCTAGAACGATAACCGTCCTAGAGCGGACGGAAAAGTCAGAAAATATCAAGCGGGAGATTCAGAGATGTGCGTAAATGGTTTGGGGTTGTGCGAGGTGAGATGGAAAAATAGCGGGGATTACTGGAGTGATAGTAATAGGGTAGTCTCGCCCTCCTTTGTTGCTCTTTGGAATCAATAACATATCCTGGACACTTGATGTCTTAGAATTTCTTTCTTTGCCAGGGTGAAGTATAATCACTGAAAATTTGGCGATGCGAAAGATCTGCGCTAAACTCTTCCCGAAGGTCTTGACGGGCGACCAAGAGCAGAGACGAGTGTCTACTTGCGAATACCCCGACTTTTTGGACAGTCCCGACTTGGCATAGCAGACTATTTCCTATTCCCAAAAGTAATGTAATCCTCCTTCAAAAGACACCACCATGGAACCCTGAGTGCCGTCAAAGAAGCTTGCACGCGTACCCTTAAGGACCTCCTGGAATTCGCCTACCAGGGTGCCTTCGAGTGGTGGAAGAGCCGCTCTGGCAAGGGTGTGTCGATGCTGAAGGAATGCACTTGGAAGTATTTTGACGCTTTGCATCAATATCTGAAACAAATCTATTTTTCTGAAACTTTTCCTTATACTTTTATGTATTCATATGGCGCTAAAATGGCGAAATTTTACGGACAGCACAAAATACGTTTTATTTAAAAATCGCACCCCGTATCTAATTGATAGCAATTCAAATTGTTTTCGGCAGCAATACCAATCTTGACAGATTATATCAACTAACTGTCATGTATTATTCAACATTATTCACCAGCAGTCTTTTTAGAGAAGTCAGTGTTTCTTATTCTCCCCTCGTTATAGTTAATCAAAAAGTAAGCGACATAATTCGGTAGTATTTTAAAAGAGGAAGAGAATTAATTTCTCACAGAACATCAGATAACGTGGTGGTCATTACGTAGCAATCTCTAGGCCTACGCCGCGAATAAAAAATGAATATGCATAAGACTGCTAATACTTTTCACGATCTGCCGGAGAAATGGAGTTTAACCTCGCCTTCCGGCCAGCCTCAGCTTCTCTTTGTTCGGCCTTTGTCCGTAATCCTTTCTTTCATTTGACATTCCCTGCGTTATCTCGGAATAATTTTTCTCTCAGTAACAACTTCCTCAGTGGTGAACCACACGTTTATTTACCCCAACCCTTAATTTAGGCACATCCTCGCAATCTCTCCAACTAAGGATGGATATATTCCTTGGGTCACTTCTACTCACATCTACATCTACATAATACCCCGCAAGCCGCCGCAAGGGCGTGTGGCGGGGGGTGTTAGGCCACCACCCAAAAAAAAGAAAAAAGAAAAAGGAAAAAAGAAACACCGCATTCAAAACCAACACACACATGCAAACCCCAATCCACAACAGTGCACACATTCATTGCAACACCCCATCATTCGACGCGCATGCAACCACACATCTACCTATCCTCACTCCAAAAGCATGCAAGTACATACGCTTACCTACAACAAATAATTCCACCCTAGGATGCAGCAAGAAACCTATCACATCTACTGGCGTCCATCTACATGTCCTTACATGCGACGCCCTCTGCCCGCCCTAAGAACGAATTACTTAAGAATAATATGATCACTCTGGACTTGGGACAAGCTTGTTTCTTTATATCAACTGTTATTAAGAAGCCAACGTTGATACGTCAATTTTAACGCCCTCCGCTCCACCTGATTTCCATCTACGGTTCGTTGTCTCGATAAGATAAGCATATTTTTTAACTCCCTTAAAAGTGAAACCGAGAGAAAAACCGCTGGTAAACGTATAGCTATGTACAGTTCAAGCGAGATGGACAGTGATATTTCACGGCACAAAACAAATCGATAGATCAATTTTAAATAAATACATGCATTAAACTACATTTTAGTCAATAACTAGACAATCAATTTATGTAAGACACAGAAGGTACTTAACGCATCACGTCCATATGTCCCCGCCCTGCATTTATTCGTTTTACTATGATCCTCTTCCACAACAGAAGTTCCAATTTTAGAACGCTTTACCTCCGAAATAATATCAAATAAGGAACTGACATGATGTCAAACTTGTAAATGCAACGTTGCGCCTTCTAGTGGGACTAATGCAATAGTTTCCCGTTAGTTTTCTTATAGCACGACTCAGAATAATAGATTCCATGCATCCACCATCCGTGGTTATATAAGTTGGTTCCCGACTGACATTCATACGCAAGCACTTCTGAAAATACTTTCGCGAGCCGTAACCAATGGTATCGTGCAGCCAGTCTTAAGAGCCATATTTATAGTTTTCAGACTCCGGGAAAATATCTATATTTGCTAAATTTTTACTAATAACAGGAATTTTAATCAAGAATTCGTAGTCGTGAGTGTTAAAATTACGATCCATGCGAACCAGCACACCGCTGCAAACTTTCAGAGTCGCTGAAGATGAGGAACTCATAAAATCACTCATTTATAAATAGACTGACTAGATTAAATCATATTTCCTTCAGCCGTAAAGGGGTTTTCACACGACTATAAAAGGAAAAAAGGGGGGGAATTTTGGGATCGGGGATTGACGGGGAAATTTAATCCCTCGCCAGTGATCAGACGCACATTCAAAATACTAAGTCGTTCACAATTGACACGGGGGAGGGGGGTGTTTCCCGAATAGATTTACTACAAGGAACTTACCTCTATTGCCAGGAACCGTATTTGGGAACTTACGAGTACACACACAGTCACACCGGTTGAGGCGTAGAAAACCGTGTAGGTCGTAAGGACGTCAATTTATCCTTTTCATTTACAAATGTCAACCTATAGTCCAGTCCATAGTCCAACCCATAGGAAGTCAACTAAACGATTGCATTAATTTCTGAAGGCAGTAGAAAGCCAGTGATATACTATAGGTGTAGGATGAAAATCAACGATAAGAATACGAGGGTAACGGGGTTCTCATGAAATAGGAAGACTAAGCTAAGTATTTAAAATGGAAGCCATAAACTTAAGCAGGTAGAAAAGTTCACCTAACAAGGCAAATTGGCAAGAACATGAGAGGATAATTGCATGTAATAAAAAGATCTTGTAAAGAGGAGAGAGTCGATGAGTCCTTGAACTAATGATTTGAAGACAATATTAGGGGAAACTTTGATATGGAGCGCAGCTTTGTATGGATCGGAAACTTGGTCGATGAGGCACGAGGAGAGTTGTAGATTGGGAAATGGGCGACGAGAATGATGTACCGAGTGGTAATGAAAAGTTGTTGAGAAAGAGAAGAAGAATAGAAAAGTATTCAAGAGAGAGGAGAATGGGGAGTAATTCTGAGGGGCGGGGGGAAATGGAGAAGAGGGACGTCGGACGGCATGCGGAGAGGGAGAAAGCAAGCAGAGGTAAATAATATCAACTAGACATTGGGCATCTTCTCATCCGGCTTATTTCCGAGGGAAGGGGTCGCCTGGAGGGCGGTCGCCACGTCCTTGCTTCGCGGCTACCACACGCACATGGCTCCACCCTTCTCTGCCTTCCGGCGCCAACAATGGCACCGCCTCGCCACAATGGTCAGCCAAGTGGCGACCGCCCGCCATTGTCAAATATGAGGGAGGAAGTGGAGTGGGGAGGGGAGAGGGGTTAGTGTCCCTTCGACGTGGATGCGGATAGAGGATAGAGTGGACAATGGGCCCTAAAATGGAAGGGCGGTGGAAAGGGAGGGAAAGGCATTGTGTCCAGAGGCGTCGATGGCCGCTATCGATCGGGAGAGTTTGGACACTTGAAAGGCAGGTACTTGAAGATGCAGCGGTTGTTTTAAGACTGTTTGAAAACAATAATAGCACCTATTGACTGACCCGAGAGTACTGCGGGGGAGAAAAAGGGATGATAAAGGATTAAAAGGGACAAACAGTGTAGGGGAAACATTAACTTTAAGCTGAGAGCTATACTTCATTTAGGTCTCAAAGATATGTCTCAAATGCTGTCAAGAACCTTCATTTCTTAGACTATCTATGATGGTGACGATGAGTGGTCGTGTTTACAGTTGACATGTGATTTTTAAAATACGAAAGCATCAGAAATACTTTGGTGGGTAGAAGGGTTAGACAGTGGCTGATCCAGAACAAAGGGACGCGGGATGAATTGAAAGATAATGAAAGCCTTATTTCCAGAAAAGCGAGCGGTGAGTTCTGGAGATGCGTCCTCAAACTCGCGCTGGGAATGCTCTGTTAAGACTGCTTTCAAGTTAGTGCAGCGTGACCCTTCGTACTCTGCCCATATTTATTTTCAGCATTCACAACTAAAATTTGACATTTTTTGTCATATTTCTTTAGCGGTGTTTTTTTCCCTCTAGCGTAGAAGGAAAAAATGACCCTCCCCCTTATATGTCTTGGCACTGGAACCGGAGCCCGATGCACCCCTTCTGTCAATTGTTGTAGTTTTTTGGGGGTCGACCAATAGCTGAGGTCATTTGCGTCATTTGGGTTGGATGGGAAAGGAGGAAGGGTGGATAGAAGCCCGAATTAGGCATTAGCCTACTATTAACGAAAGGCGCGAAGGGGTCACACAGTTTAATGTCTCATCCGATAGATGGCATACCCACTCAAAGTGCTCTCCACCAAAACCCCTCAAGTAGGGATCGGGATACCACTGAAAAATATTTATCTCCAGGATTCGAACCCGGACCCTCTGGGTGGGAAGCCAATACGTCTGTCAATTCTTCCGACGAGACGAACCATGGGTTTGCGTGGTCATGTGGAACAAGGTGAATACACGAGTATGCAACGCAAAACCACAATTAAGATCGATTACACTTTTAGCATTATGCTTTTAAACTAAATGAAGCACTTTTCCCGAGAGCTCTACGTACGTTTGCTCTTGTAAAAACATCTCCAAAGAATTTATCAACAGGGCATAAACGACCATTTAAGTCTCAATGAAACATATCTTGCACTGATTGGCTTAGCTCACTTGTAGGAATGCGAGATTGAGTTCAGCTGAGCTCGCATTTAGACGAAAGCGTCCAGGCGGGTAATTCTGAAACAGTGTTTCCTCGACTCTGGCACGTCTTGCTTTCGGGATCGCTCTATCGTCAACAGAAAGGGACGCTGTGACAACATCGGTGCAAATTCAAACCGCCTACCGTTCCGTGTCACCTAAGAACAGAAGAAGACCATTGGGTTTTTTCAAGTCGCCCAGATGTAGCGTGAAATTCTCTTTTCCAAACGCATTATTTCAGTAAACTGGCGCTGACATCTTGTCAAGAGAACATCGGTTGCAATTGGTTTGCCTATGCCTCCCGATTACAAAATCTACGCACTGCCCCCTTGATGTCGTCTGACCTTGCGCCAACAGCAGAGACCGAGAGGAAGGAAATCGACAAATATTAAAATTTGACCAGGAAGAAAAGATTTTTACACCATGTGTATGGATGGAGAATAGGCGTTCTCATTAGTCTGGGAAACACCTGCAAATTTAATCAGAATTTGTTAAAATCAAAAAAGTCTCTCAGTCTACATCAACTGCTTTAAATTTCCTTGGAAGGCACATACAGGAGAAGTTCGGCGAAATCACTAACGGTTTTGATGTTCATCGTGAACTCTTCTCGAGATCTCTATATATCAAGCACATTTGCAGTTGTGCAGGAGATTCCAGGAGAAGGTCAGCAATAGCACACGACGGATAAACACCAAATGGTTTTGACCTTATTATTTAATATTAAAACACGGCCCCAACAACAATGATTTTCCTTCCTCAGCACAACGGCGTTTCTTCGGAGGATGAACTTTGGATATACAAGTGCATAAGTACACATTTATTAATCGTGCTTGAGGCAGACAGAGTGTGTTTTGAGGCGATTTTGCAGGAATTATTTTGGTCGGTCGCGTATGATGAACGCACGAGCACTCAGCACCGCGATGCCGCGATGATTGCGCCGGAAGTTGATTGGGAGAGTAACGCCTAGTGAGAGTGGACGCCTAGGCAGCACCCTGACGTCACGACGACGTCAGCATGCACAGCGCTGCGAATCCGAATGAAGTGGTTGTGGGGGGGGGAGAGGAAGAGGTGGGGTAGGTGTGGGGGAGGAGGCGACGGTTAATTCCAGGTGGACCACGAGGGGACATGGGGGAATGCCGAGCAGTGGGGTGGCGTGGGCGAACATCTCCGAAATACGTGCACTATTATTATTATTGCAGTTGGACTGGGAATAGATTGGGCGATAGCGCCCCATACTCTAGCGGAAGTGGAATCATAGTGATCATTATGACTTTCAACGCCTCCTCCCCTTCAAAGCGCAAAGAATACCTTCGAGGGGCGTGAAAACTTAAGAGGCAGCATTTGCATTGCAACTTAAGGGGATGCGAATCAGACCTTGTACTCAATGCAAATGAGCGCTTGGCAATCGATTTAGAGAGGCTCCCCTACAGGTGTAAAATGGCGTATAAGGGCCACACCCTCTGCATCCAGTGTTTTTCCCGTCTCGGATGCTTTTAGGAGCATCTGACAGGGAAGAGGGCGACCGGGAAGACGACAATAACGACGATGAACTTAAAGTGAACTGTGAAAATAATTTTGCAATATCTTTTAAATTATAATTAGTTACTTTAAAAAATAATATGATGGTCGGCGCCTTATTCCGAAGCTAAATGCAGCTATGAAGCCTCCGCCACTGATCTGGAATATACAAATAAGAGCATTCGATGACTTTTAAAAAATCCTTGCAGAAATTCACTCCCACGTCCTCCGCCTTTTAAAAGTACGTGATATTACGTTTACATGATTCTCGACTTGTATGTATAACCACTTAATAAACCCTAAACTGAATCTCTTCTCACGCATTGAAAATGCAATTAAGCCCCAACGAATGGAGAGACAATTTATTGCTCACTGATCAATGAAAACTACGGAAATTACTACATCACCCGTGAAGATCGTTACCGAAGTGCACATTTCCCACTCGTTTCAGAGGTAGCTGAGCCCTGCATATTTTCCGGATACATCCTTCCCTTCCTCCACCTCCCTTACACCCAGCGAACCTTGCATCCCACACTCTCCTCACGGAAAGAAGAATGGATGTATTCCACGAATCTGCATCGGACTGCTTCGCTGACGTTGGGCACTTGCCAAAACGGATTCCTCCGCCACAGAAAGAAACAATGCAGATATGAAAATCACCTGAGCTAAAACGGCATTCTTACCACTTGTGCCCGCGAAAACCTTTTCAATTTCCCGGGTGACATTCCCGCAGCAAGCTTCTTCAACTGGCGACAATAACTGCGCCCAAGGCATCCTGAGAACTATCGGGAGCCCGAGAAACTTCCCACGGGACGGAAACAAGAACGAAGCTGACGACGTAAGGTTTTGCTTAACACGATTTCTTCATTCATCTACATCTACATAATACCCCGCAAGCCGCCGCAAGGGCGTGTGGCGGGGGGTGTTAGGTCACCACCCAAAAAAGGAAAAAAGAAATACCGCATTCAAAACCAACACACACATGCAAACCCCAATCCACAGCAGTGCACACATTCATTGTAACATCCCATCATTCGACGCGCATGCAACCACACATCTACCTCCCTTCACTTCACAAGCATGCAAGTACATACGCTTACCTACAACAAATAATTTTACCCTAGGATGCAGCAAGAAATTTATCACGAACGTGCAAGCTAGTTTATAGCAAGTAGCCAGGCGAAACACCACCACCACAAGAACGTTCCATACAAAACTCTCTCCCACCCAAGGTGAGGAATCTATCATTAACAAAGATAAAGAAACAATTGTGGTACCCCACTATGAACTTAATTGACACGTCCCAGATTTCCTCAACTACCACCTTTAAATTGTTCCAATGGATTACCGATGGATCCTTCAGGAGTTTTTAACGAATCAGGCTACCTCGTAAGTTACATGAGGTAACTAACATAATATACCCGATTCTCGACGCCCTGCGAGCACATGGCAACCATCAATGAGCGTTTCTGACCTCGTCAGATATGCGTGGGCTGTCATCCTCCCAGATCTTACTCGGGGAGATGCGTGGAGTGCGTGCGGTGGCCCGCGAAGAAAAAATGAAAAGAGAAGGGAAGCTTGATAGGTAATGATAAGATAATTATGGTGAGTGGCCGAATGCGGTAGGCAGTCAATATTAACGAAGAGATCATTTCGGCGCACTTCAACAAGTCCTCACATTCAATGCAAAAAGTACTTCGCTGCCGAGAAGTAGAGTGCAATGAACGCTTTCTCCACGGCGAAACTGGGAAATGAGAGCAACATTCGCTGATTGCCAATGTCGCTCTGGGCACGGGTGGTCAAAGAGGGGTGGGTTGGGGAGCGGCGGAGGAGGGAAGGGGTACACGCCCGCCAGCATAAAACCTCCCCGCCGAAACAAACGATACAGCCATCGGATTTTGGACCGACACCTTCCAAGAGGCCGGAACCAAGAACTTAGAACCCATAAACGGAAAAACAAACTGAAGGGTTCCAGAAAGTCCTGGCTATTCTTGCTGCATTCCACTCAACATCACAATGTATTTTTGAAAGGACAAATGCAAAGAAGAAAAACGGCATACGTTTCGCGAGAAAAATAAGAGAACGAGAGCTGGATCACGGTGGGAGAGGAAGAATGCCAAAGTTAAATAGTAATAATAGAGGAACAGCGATAATAGATGATTGGATGAAATGGCAGGAATGGGATTTACGAGAACACAAAATAAATACGGATTGATACGATATGTGATTGTGAGAAGCACAATGATCCAATATAGGATGTGTGCCGCAAATGCAAGAGTGCCGAGGCATTAAGAAATTACGAGTCGAAAAAGATGATCGTAAAAGCAAAATAATTTTGTTTCGACAATATTTCAGGCTCTTATCAGACACCGTTCGAAGAGAGCATAAAAGAAGTATATTTCCTTACCCTCCGTGTATTTTGTTTCATTGCCATCTCGACAGAATCGACCGCCCTGAAGACTACGAGAAACTTGGATAAACCTACACATACAGGATGCTTTTACCTTGAATTTCCAGTGGCCAAACTACCTTAGTTTGTGAGTTACAAGAGCACAAAATTGGCGATGCGTAGAATGCTAAACCGTGACTTTGCAGCTAGATACGCTTTATCTAAAAGACTAACTCAACATTAATTATTTCAGAAAATTATTAACCATTTGATGAGACGTGACCAACTCTGAATGACTGAGTGAATTTCCTCGAGTGGGACTCAGGATGGAGAATAGGTGTAGACTATTGTAGGCTGTGAGGTCCGACCCTGATGCCATTTGGCGCTCCCCCATCATCTTAGGACCTGGGGGGACACCCCGCCACTTTCCGCATTGGCGCCCATATAGCAAACCACCACGGGGCCATTCCCTTTCAGCCCTGTACAAGAGGGTTGGCGCCCCGTCACACAGACACCTCCCTGGTTCGGAAGGTATGGAGAAAGTTGACGTGAGATTACAGTGAACTTCGTGTTATTTTAGTATATTACGGTGGTTGACCCAATTTTTTCACCCATTATTTACCGTTAAGTTTGGAGCTATTTTGGTAAAGCCTTTCATATAAATGAAAGAAAATAAATGGTGAATTTTAATAGTGTTACATTATTCAATACTCGATAAAAATCAAACCATCGCAGCCTTATTGGAGTGCTGGGATTTAGTTAAAAGTAAAACTACAAAAATTATAAAAATAAGTGCTTGAATTTGAAGGGGTTACGTGATGTCATACGATATTTTCATGAAAAATGCTGCAACGGAAAAGAGTAACTTCACGATCATCCAACTTCATCGCCTAATAATCGTAGTCTTAATTACCTAAACACAATTTAAATTCAATAAGAACACGTTCTCCGAAATATTCTAAATATAAAATTCAAAATAATTTTTACGTGCACATTATTTATACTGTTATTAAGTTGATTTGCTCTTAGTTTGGTTCATGCACTCGGCTTAAGTCGCGCCGGCGATGGGCCACAGGAAACATTCGCAGATGCTTGGAAGATTTCAACGCCCGAGACGGAGACGACGCGAGAGTTGAAATCTCCCAAACAGCCTCTCGCCCGGTCTTTGAATATTCAATTTGAATATTCAAATAGTTCCTCTCTTTGACATCATCATTTGATTTCCTTTCTTACTGTCGTATCGTCGCCAAAAAAGAAAAAAATTATATTTTAAAGAGGTCGGTTTATATATTTTATATGTGCGATTCGAACAGGATGGACGGTCTACAGCAGATGTTAACACAATTAAAAGTCTTGAATTTAAATTAGTCGTCAGCGGAAACTAATCTCAACAATTTGAGAAATATAAAACAGAAACATGGATCGTTTTCCCGGGAATAAAAGGAATAATAGACAGCTCGGACCGTAACAACGTACCTACCCCGCATCAGGCGTAGTGCGTTTCTACTGCGTTTGACCGGTTAGCATAACAAAATAACGCATCTCTTGAATGTATAGAACGAAAGTGCAGGATTTCTTTCGGCGATAATTATGACATGAGCATCATTTGGTCAAATTGTGAAAGGTTTATGAACTGCACTTTGAAAAACAAGATTTTTTCTAGTCATGGAGTCGAATAAAATACTAAAAATTTCCGTCAACATTTAAACATTAAATTCAATAGAACATAACATATGAATGAGACATTACACTAGTTCTCGTACATTTTGAAGCTGAATTACAATTTAACATTAATTTCTATGACAAAAATTCAAATTTCAATCTTTCTGTGCCAACCATACATTATTGTTTTTTTAAGAGTTTAATAATGTAATTGTGCGTGACGACTCTACAGGTTGCTTCTCTACTTTGTTTCTCCACCAGAAGCGGGGAGAAGAGAAAGGGCGAAAGTATCACACTTCACTACTACCACAACCCCAGTGAGATACACATGAACTCAAAAACCTACGCTGAAGATTGCGATGGGAAAAGCAAACCGTTGGTACTTCCGAACCAAAACCTAAGACTTTCAACGAGATGGGAAGGCGAGTGCTTATTATCTCCCTACGATTACATCAGTTGAGAAAATCAAAACGAAGCACAAAGAATGAATTCAAATGTCGATGGGATCTAGTAGTTTGGAATTTAGACAAAAATCCTTGCTCGCGTGTTTTCCTTATAAAGTTCATCAAATTCGCAACCATGAGGTAAATGCTATTTACTTAATTTTCCTAATTAGATTGTCATTTAATATTAATAAAAAAACAGGTAGCCCTAAGAGGGAAAGAGAGCTGGGCCCGCGACCCCGAACGTGACAACCCCCAACGACCGAAGGGTATCGTACAGGTATATTGGGTAATCTCTACCCTTGCCAGTCAAGCAAAACCCTTGGGTGGATTACTCTGATAGTGGAGTAACATCGTAACATAAGATTATTATTCGGTAGTCTCCCGTGTAAGGCACGCTTTGAATGGACACGGGCTGAACACCACGACCTTTTTGGGGCTCTCCTACAAAACGCAACCCGATACTATAACACTACAATAAGGCTGTCATCAGCTCCCCATATTTCCTTCCTCCTCTCCTGTCCAAGATCCCCATCCTTTCCCAACCTCATCTGCTTGAGCCAGATGAGGTTGGCAATGCATCCCTTTGATCATAGTTTTCAACAACCCCAAAATGCTCTGCATCCACCTTCATTGTCCCATCTCTCCCAACAATCCTCTCTCCTCCCTCACTTCTGCGCTTATCTTCCTGTCCGTTCACTTACACGTAGTTTATCCTTTTCCATCTTTCTCCTAAGAATCCAATCAGGGCCTATCATGTTGTTTCAACGACCATGTTTCTATGCCGTACTAAACCATGCTTCATTTAAAAGTTTTCACGTTGATTAACATTCTCTTTCAACGTCCCTGTCATCAGTTCCCTTCCCCTAGTGAAAGCTTCTTTGTCTTACACAATTCTTCATGTCCATATTATTTTGAATATCTTGGTCCAAACATTTTCTAGATAGATAAACGTGATATAAAATGTTCTTATAAAAATTATCCGGTGTGGTACACGTATTTAGTTAACATAACATTTATGGAAAATCCTCAAGTAGCCAGGAGTTGCTAATTTACCAGCACTTCTGCTAACCTTGCTTCATCGAGTTTGGAACCAAGCGAAACACCCGCGTCGCCACGCCCTGTTCGAGCCCCGTGGAGGCCCCCCACTCATCTGTGTGCAAGGCTTACCTCGACCCATCCCACAAACGGCTTTCCGGACGAATCACATCTAAAGGAACCGGGCGGGCCTCCGAATGATCCGAAGCCGATCGGGCGATTGACGCACCTCGCTACCGCACGCATCTGCGACATCAGCGTTCAATTTCTCCCAAGCGCCTGCGAGCCTATGAATGAATTTGGTGTCAATTACGGGTGGCAAGGACGCTGGGAGGGTGGAGTGTCGAGGGTAGAGGGCACAACAGGGGAACGGGCCCTATGCTCGTTCGGAGCCCTCCAGTTCGGCCAAGTCGCGAATCAACCAATCCAATGACCGAACGGCAACAGAGATTTCGCACTCTCATGTTTTGATCCGTTAATGGACCCCTCCGTGGATTAACGGACGGTTCATTAATGAGTGCACCAAAAGTACGCAATTATGTCACACATCACTGCGAGCAGAAGAATTTTAAGCAGCGTATTTTTGCCGATTATCAGGAGTTGTCCTTCCCAAAGATAGAGTTAAAGAGAGAAATCCTACGTATCCAACACAGCAGCTCTTCTCCAGCGAGAGTCAACGCAATTGTGTCATTAGGTAATCTACCGGTTAAGGCAGGTATTGTATAGACACAACCACCAAGTAAATATCTTGTTTCGAACAAAACAAAACCCAGCATTCTATTCTACAAGAGGCCCCTCTTCATCTCGGTATACTTCCTTCTTCCCTTCATTCCGTCCAACATCTCCATCCTATTCCTGCCCTTTCCTCGTTTGCCTAACATTCTCCTCTTTATTACAGTCTTCAACATCCCACTGCCACTCAATATACCTGTACTTTGCATCCATTTTTCCTGCCTTCTTAACAGGAAAGATGGATGCAACAACCCCCTCCCAACATTCCCCTCACTTCGCCCACCATGCCCAGCACCTCATTTGTTTTTCTTTCGGTCCATTTCACCTTTTCCATTCTTCTCCAAACCCACATTTCAAAAACCTCCATTCTACGTCTATCCTACTGCTTCAGCGACTATGTTTCCACTCCATACGTAAGTACGCTCCACATCAAAGTTTTTACTAACGTTTTCTTAACATCCTTACTCAACGTCTCTATCATCACTTTCCTCCTCCTTGTGAAAGCCTCTTTGCCAAGCGAAATTCTTCTCCTTACGTCCCTTCTACTTTGACCATTTTGCTCCAAAACACTTCCGAGGTACGGAATTGTTCCACCTGCTCTAGTTTTTGCCCTCCTATGTTAATCTTAACTTTACCCTTTCTCTTTCTGGAGAAAGGCTAAGCTTAACATTAAAATAGGAGGGAAAAACTAGGGCAGGTAGAATAGTATACGCACCTCGGAAGTGTTTTGGACTGAAATGGTCAAAGTAATCAACGCAATACAGCAGTGGAAAGATATTGAGTCCTCTTTTACACATTTATGTGGATATATTCGACAAGTGTAGTTGTTTCAGATAACAGGGAGGAAAATACATTCCAATGCTTCGATTGGAAATTTCTCTCCTACCCTTTAAAATTTTTCGTTGAAGTTCTACGGTGCTAGTTGCCGTGAAATTGAAATAAGTGTACCAATCCTAGATTAGGGGCAAAAGATAATTTACCAACGAGTCACCAACCTAGGAAAATCTGCGACCCATATGCAAATAATTTGGTTCCAGTTCAACACATCTGATAATCCTGATGAGGAAGTGACACTTCGTGACGTCATCCTCACCTCGCATACGAAAATGCCACAGGGCCGGGAAACGCTTCGAGTCTATTAATTTTGTGAAAAGTATAAGATTTGATTTTATTGCGGATATAAAACGCTTCCGCGAAGTCACGCCCGATTAATTTATTTCTTATTTCCAGGAGCCAACTACACAAGTTAACACAAATGCTTTATTAGCGTCTCATAAAATAAATAGCTGTCATGAAAGAACGTGGACAATACCATCGCCCACAGACAACATTTAAATTGAGGCGTCCTTGGCATCTCGGTGGGGTGCGGAATGCGGTTCGAAGGTGAACGGCTGCTGCAGAGGGGAGGGGGACAAGGGCGGTGCGGATGGTGCGGAAGCCGAGAGGAGACATCTCTCTCCACGCGGCACTCTGCCCCCCCTTGCATTGCGCCCAGAGAAACTGGGCGCTCTGCAGACGACGACGCCCGAAGGATGAGAGAGAGAACGGCATGGATTGACTACGCCTATGTATGATCCTCTAGAATGAAGAATGGGGATATAACAGGTAGGAATGGCAGTCAAACAGACAAGCTGCAGTCGTCAGTGCTTTCCAACTTAGAGTAAAGGAGCCATGGGAATTGAAAAAATTGGTGGGGAGCTAATTAGTGAGAAATAGCGGAAGAATAAGCTTTAGCTAACCAGTCTGCCAAGGATGGACAATCATCGGACAGTATTTATGCTCTCTTAGGGAGAATATTACGTCTCCCAGTACTTATGCCCTCTTTGAATGTGCGAGTGAGTGTTTGTGAATGTGTCTGCTCTGTGTTTGTCCCTGGTGCGGGATTACACCCAGTAAACAGTCACGGATAGTGTGCATGAGGTCATAAACCCAGGTATCCATAGTGGAGTCCCTTTAACCGTGTCAAGGGTCCCATTCGGTACGATTGTGTGTGTGTGTATGTAGTTGGTCACTGGTGAGGAAGTAACACTCTCGTAAACTGCTACAGAAGAGCATTCTGGTTGGGAGGTTGTGGTTGGTCACTGTCGTGGCATTGCTCTTCCCACAAACCATCACAGCAAATTTTAGTTTTCCTTTTGGACGAGTGGTGCTAATTCATTACGGCCATCGAAGATTTGCTTTAAACTTGTTATGCATAAGCATACCTTGTGCAACGCTGGCTGCATTTGAAGTCGCTCAACTATTAACGGAGCTGAAAAACCGTTTTACGCATTTGGTTTGAGACGAACATTTGATATGAAGTATGTTTTGGATGATTCAGTATCACTTCCAGTCACCACTTTGAATAAGTTTGTATCTCAGAAAAAGAGACGAGCCTATTCAAATGCTTTTTTCTCGCTCGAATTTAAAATGCTCCGTCTCCGAGTGACTATTTATGAACGGCCAAAAGATCAATTCTTTGCATTTCCATGGAAGACGGGAAGTTCAATTATTAACTATTTATTTATTTAATCTTGGTCCGAAAACAGCACTTTCTGGCCTTTGAATCGAACTATTGACAGAGATAACAATGGAGACGATTACAAACACCCAGGCCATAGGTGGAGGAAAATCCACCCAGGCGGGAGTCGAACACGCGACCCTTAGATTGGCAAACGAGAACGTTACCCGTGGCAATAATCTAATACATTTTATGTTTTTTAACGATGCAGTCGAAAAAAGGTGCGGCAAGTCAGTATTTCCTCATAGTAACGTCGGAAATCTCGGATAAATTAATTTGCGAAGGCGTATCGCTATAGGCAGCCAGTATATTGCCTCAAGTGGAGCGCTCAAGCACAACCCTGGCTCGCATCTTCTGGTACAAAGTGAGCACAGGTGACGTCTTACTGAGGCACTTGTGCTCATTTCGTGCCTGAAGATGATGCAGTACATGGAAACATGGCCGATAGATAATTTTAAACTTGTGAAAAGGATATTTTTTGGTCATTAACAACGCAATAACAATGAATCATCAACCTTCTTTTGTTTTATTCACGGTGAGTCGAAATATTTATATGAAATTTAATAAATGACTCGAATTCAAATGGGATATACATGTGTGCCATCGACAAGTGTATACATGTAACAACTAAAACTCAAGAAAACTAAAATTTACTACGCAGTGCAGTATAAATTTATATTTAAAAATAAATAAGGAGCAAGAGTTTTAATTACGAATTATAGTGCAAAAAACAATATTCAAAGAAAAATAGCTGCCGTTCATATTTTAACACATGAAAAATAATCTCAGGTAATGCAGCATTGGACCTTCGAAGCAAATATCGGTTCAAATCGTCTCACAACCGAACCGACCGGTTGCAACTCTTTTAGCGGGATCATACTAGATGTCCCTTTTCCACCATTCTCATGCTTTTCAAATCGGGACGCCAAATAGTATATCCAAGTCGGAACTTATGCCAATTTCTCGGAACCTCCGATTGATGTAATGTACTCCGGAATTCACCTGGTGAATCGAAATTTCCCGTGTAAATTCCACGCCGCGAACTCGGGCGAAAGTGGTCAGGAATTTGTGCCAATGAGTCAGTCCAACCAACGGTGAATCAGATTGTAAATTTTTATAAGTAGCGTGTTAAACTCGCGATGTATTCGCCGTTCCGTTAACCACCCACACGTGGAACCACATCAGGGCGTCGTCGGAGTGAGTTTGGTTACTTAGTAACCGCAAGCAATTGGCTTCAGAGTGGAGAGGCTTGTGATTCGGGCATTGGCCAATACGCACTCGGTGGGTGCGCGGGGTCGATTATGCTCCTGGGGCACCCCGGGGGAGCCGATTACCCCGAGACACTTATTCCTCGGAGCCCTTAGGGAGGAGGGGTTTGTGGTCCTCGACCCGAATCTGAGCTCGAATCTCGCCTTTAGGAGGGCTCGCGTGGATCGACGGGAGGTGATGCCTACGCAATAATGAAGGCTATGTGCAGCCTCGCCCTCAGAGGGCGAGGCGGCCGCCCCCGCCACGCCCTCGTGGAAGGGGCGTGGTCCCCTCAATGAGAACGCGTGTTCAAAGGCCAGTCCACTTTCGCCGCCATCCGTTGCCGGCGCCCGCTGCCGCCTATTGATAGAGTCTCTCTACACTTCGATAACAAATACGAATAACATCAATACACTCAGGGTATTTGCCAATGAATACTCTCGTAGCATGTCGCAAAGTCAATCTTGATGCAGGTCGTGCCATCGAAGGCAAAAAACAGAAATTAGCTTTCAAATGTAAATGTACAAGGTTTGTATGAAAAATACCGGTACCAATTTTTTCCTGATGTGTGTGCGTGAAGTGCTGAATTCAGACCGACGTTTTAAGTGTGTGCATGATCACAGATCCTATATTGGCATTGATATGATTAAAGTGCACACCATTGTCACTAAAAAAATTAGGTGATGCGAAAGATCTGCGTTGAACTCATCCCGAAGGTCTTTGGACGGATACCAAGAGCAGAGTTGAGTATCTGCTTGCGAAGACCTGCAACGACATCGCGACGATTCCCCAACCCCATTACAGTCCAGACTTGGCACCAGCAGACTATTATACCTATTCCCTTTAAAAGCAAAATCCAAGTTTCATCAAAGGACACCACCATGGGAACCTAAGTGCCGTCAAAGAGGTTTGCACGCGTACCTTAAAGGACCTTCCGCCTACCAGGGAGCCTTTGAGTCGTAGAAAAACTGCTGGCCAAGGCGCGCCGACACTCAAGTCATGGACTCTGAAGAGTTTCGAGGTATTGTCGTAATATCTGAAATAAATCTATTTTCCCGAAACTTTCCCGGAAACATTTTACAGAAACCTTGTATGAACGTTCTTGAGCGACAAATTGTCACGAACAAGGAAGGAGGAAAAAAGGATGGAATGCCCAACTTTTATGGACAACCGTGTGAAGAGACATGCGCGAGGGAAGATTTATGAGGGTGCAATGGAGCATAAATGTCGGGTAAAGAGAAGAAGGGAGGACTAATGAATGAAGATAGGAAGCAATTACTCGTCTCCGTACTATTACTGAACTAAGAAGAGCAAGATATTGAACTGTTTTGATTCTCCATCCTGCTGATGAATCCATTATCGAAGCGACTGCAATTAAGCGTTACGTAATTCATGAAACAACAAAATAAAATAGGCCTGATTTTATTTTCGAAATCTTGTACACACACAAAATGTACAAGAGAATGAGGTTGCTGACAGAATTCTTATTTAAAGATGTAAAGAAAAGACTAGTGATTAACTACGGAATGGAGCATGGTCAGATACTTGCACGGCGCCGAAACGTGGTCAAGTAAGCAAGAGGGCAGCGTAGTCTGAAAGTCTTTGAGATGTGGGTGTGGCGAAGAATGACAAAAGAGTGAAATGGAGGGAATTGAAAACGAAAGAATAAATAGTGGGCAGGGTTGGGAAGGAGAAATGTTGTTGGAAAAGTCTAGAGAAGGAAGAAGAAGTGGATTTAGGTTATTTTCATTGTCGATGGGACGCCGGAGACTGCGATAGGGGGGAGGAGATTGAGTAGGCGTGGTAGGGAGAGGAAAAGGATAAGGCACGTCGGATGGAATGACTGAAGACACAAGTATGCGGAGTTGAAGGAGAGTTTATCGCAATGTCGGGTGTTATGGTGCTCAGTGTCAGGAGGGGATTAGAAGTGAAGCAGTAAGTTAAAAACTTTGCCTTAAACCGTAGACGACCACAAACAATTTTACAGAGAATTAGTATTTCTTCTCTGCAGTTAATGTTATGGCAACTTGGGCACCTTTGGAGATGATGACAACGAGCATTGAAGACGGAAGGTAATGTTGCGGAAGGCTTAAAATGGAGAGTGACGTTTTAATGCTCAGCATCTTGAGGTCCTTGTGGGAAGAGAATTGGCGCACGTCGGAGATCTTTTTGGCACATGAAAAAGGAAGCATCCTGGATGAAGAAAGCAGAAGAAGTAAATGATGAGAGAAGGGAGTTTGGCATTTCTAAATGCTTCCTAAAAGACGCGCTCCAATGACACATTTTATTGTGTAACACAGTCCCAAACACTATTCGTTGTAAAGTTACATTACTTCCAATGCCCAATAATAAGAAACCTTTAGGAAGCTCCAACACCGTTCTTAGTCATCCGGTGACCATCGGTGGGGAGAAGTAAGGGCTTGACAGAGCGAGAGGGCAAGTCAGTACCGAAGCCATGTTCGATGTCGATTGAGTGACTCAAGTTGGCGCGGGGGGGAGGGGTGAGGGGAGGGAGAGGTGGGAGGGGGTTTGCATTGTTACAAATGTCCGGTAATGTATTTTAAAGGTTGGCTTGTTTAAAATCTTTACCCAATTGGGTGAGTTTACCGTTTATGATTATGCCTGGCTCGTTGTTCATGATGTTCCCTTGTCGAATGTAATGAACTAAGTGCTCTTTGAATCTGATGATCGGGTTTCGTCTAGTTTGCCCTTCATACGAGCCTCGTATCCTCCGTGCGTTGGCAAGTGGTGCATTTCGTGTCTTCAATCCCAGATTTTTCTAATTTGGTAGTTTGGTCTTCGGGATTCCACAATAGATTCTTTAAGTGTTTACAAGCGTAGTGTTGGTGTCGACTTGTTGGAACACTTTTTGGGGTCCCTTGGTAAGGGTGGGGTAGTGGGGAATTCAAATGAATTTATTTTTGGCAGTGTTATTCTATGGTAAAATTACTGCATTTATTATTGAGTTATCCTTTTTGTTTGTTATCATTTTTTATACAATTTGGGGTTAGTATCCAATGATATTGGCGATGTTTTTTATGCGTTTAAGCCCGTTAATTTACTGCTGTTTGTTAAGGGTTACCGCAAACAGCCGATGCACGATAAAATCGAAGGCCGTCATTTTTTGACTCAACTGGTGGAGTGAGTCGACTTTTATGAAGTTGTCGATGTGTGTCTGTTTCCTATAAATGTGGAATTCTAACACCTTTTTATTTCTGAAGACCAGTACGTCTAAATATGAGAGTAAATTGTTCTGTTCTACTAAATGCGGGATAATTATTGTCTCGTGTTTAATGTTCAAGTCGTCGATAAAGTTGTTAATTAGAATAATTGACCGTAATACCTCAATTAATTTATTGAAGTTGTTAATGTCGTATTTACTGGAATCGGAAACTGCGAATGGGTCATCGACATATCTTAACCATGTGTGGGATAAACAACTGAAGGTGTTTCTGCATCATCTCTCAAAATAGTGTGAGAATGCGCAGCCGAAAAAGCGAGATAAGGTGCCCATCGAGGCCCCTATGGTTTGCTTACACGTATATATTACGGGCTATTGAATTGAAAATATGTCATGTTCGTACAGAATTTTGTGAGTGCTCTGTATTTTTAAATTTTCTCTGCGGTTATTTATTCGTCCTCTACGTTTTCCAGGGTAGTGGGGATGGGGGCACTGGGAATAGATATTCTACGTCGAATGGGGCAAGTATCTCGCTGGATAGAAGGAAGGAGTAAGTGTAAATGCATGTTATGCATCAAGTTTTGATTGTTTTGGACTAAGTACGTTTATTCGGAGCTTTGTGCCTTGTATTCGGAGGTGATTCCTGTAGTGAGTTTGTATGTGGGGGAGCTGATTGCTGAATGATTGGTCTCATTTTGTTGCCTGGTTTCGTAGCGCATAAAGCAAAAACTCTGGGAATGCTGGCGTTTTCTTCGTTCAAGGTAAGCCTAATTTTTGCCCATAATTGTAGTGCAGTGCTCAAGTGCAAATTTAGTGTCTGTGTTCACCTTATTGAGCGAGTGGATTATTATGGATTTAGTCATATCGACCGTCGGTGATAGTGCTCATGATGCGTTCGATGCATCTTGCTTTGCCGAGTATGAATGTAGAGATTGCTTTGTCTGATTTGAGGTGATAACATTCTTCGTCTTTGAGTTCTGATATGATTGCTCTGTAATGTCCGTATCTGCGAGTGAGGTTGGTCATGTTTCGTTCTAGCTCCATGAGTTGGCAGGCATGTCTCAAGCACTGCTTTTTTGTTTCATTTTATTCTTTTGGAGCCTTCCAACTTCTTTTTATTCGCTATAGGAATTGACTTAACTTTATTTTCACAGGCAAAAGCTCACACTTCTTCCTACTTTTTCCTTAAAAGTCAAATATAAGAGGGAAATATTGAAAATGGAACCAAAACTGAATTAGGAGAGGAATTTTCATTTAATGGACAGCAACGGTTGGGCATATGTTGTTGAGATGTAAGTTGTACAAGAGATTGCGTGCTCTTGTAAGCGATTTTCTTTGCTGCTTAGCAACGTTAATTCTAAGCTTCTTTGCCTCTCTGGCACCACCAAGACATTTCCATTTGAAAGGTACGTTGGGGCAGGGCCTCGTTAGCAACGTGGACTGTTGACATTGCGACGAATAAACAAGCACGGCGGATAGGCGATCCCTGTTTCTTCAGATGCATTCACTTCCACTGAGTTGAGGGAAATCATTAAGAAACACCAATACAATAAAATCTCTCCTTTCCTTTTGCTCATATTAGTCGCTCAAGGCGTAAATATGTCTATCGACTAGTGCATATTTACACGCCAATGCTTTCTTCACGCCTTGCATCATGCTGCCTCGCTAGAGCACCCCCCGAGATGGCAAAAAGCGAGGAAATAAAGTGAAGCCAAGGGCACGCGACACGGAGCGCGCACTCCTTGCACTTCCGGTGGCGCGAACGGGAAGCTGGAGATTAGCGGCGAGGGGCGCAATCGACTCTCGCCGCCGCGTTCGACGCAACAGCAAATGCGCGAACGTTCCTCTCAACCGAGAGCCTTAAGCGGTCATGTCCACCGCATACGCTCAATATAAACAAATTACCGCCACGACTAGTTCTTTCTAAAAGTAAGCAACTGCATTCTCACCTATGAATGGTTCTGAATGGGAATGAGACGCATTCCGTCGCATTTCCAAATCCTTATTGGCTACGTCGTTTTCAGTGTCGTTATACACGGCACCACTATGATACTTTAAATTACTTAGGATATGACCACACTTAAATATCATTTATTGAACCTTGTTTTATCACCGTATGCCATTTGAAAGAATCGAAACGGTTTTACGGAAACGAATTGATCAGAACGGTTTCCTTGATAACGGCACGCCGTGGCACACATCTTGTTGATTAAATAAACGAAGTGTGGAAACCCACCTAGTGACTGCAATCTGTCATAATTAAACATTTCCACTATGTATCTCCTGGTGCCATGTGACGTTGTTTCACTTTCTAAATTAAAATAAAAGCGGTTGACTTCCTTGGCTTATGAGCCATGCAGTACGAAGTACATGAATTCGGCTCGAACATTACCGTACTACGCTGTGAGTGATTCAGTTCCTCGTGCTACAGTATTCTGGGCAAAGAAAATGGCCTGCTTGTGACGCAATCGAGCCCTCGTACAAGGTTAACATTGACATTCAATTGTTGAGCAAACAATTATGCGGAGAGTCTCATTTCCAGTGAAAAATGAATGACGGTAAAATAGCAAAAAGCTGTTTTCAGATATCAATTCATGAATGTTCTGGAATGAGTTGTCATGCCGCGAAAAGCAGATGCGCAATGGGGCTCTTGAGTGGATCTTTGGCGCGTCCCTCCATTCCGTCAAGGACTTTTGAACACTTTCAACTTTCGTTCAAGATATTGAATGGAGTCCCGAGTTCACTCGCTTTTCAAAAGGTTTGGGATCGAAAAACCGTAGCGCATACAAATACTATCACGCCCTTTCAAAATCTTTACTTTTCTCAGCAAAAGTAAAAATGTTTCGGAATCAATAGTATTCGTTGGAGAAGAGAGAACAAACTGTATCGAAAAAAGCGACGTAGCAGGCTTTTTCATCAACATCGATCGAAAATAAAAGAAGCGAGGCTGGCTGGGTTTGACCACAGGAACGCAATCAATTGAAAATGGCAGCGAAATTATGAAAACCTGCCAGGAGTAGAACTTAATGATAGGCAAGCACGGCACTTCCGGCTGGGACAAAATGAAGTCCTAGAGTAAGGTTCAATGATACACATCGATCAGGATACTCCAGAAATCAATGTCTCGACAGAACAAGGCTTCACCCCATCAAAAATCTAATAAAGACTCGAAGATTAAAAATAGGATTTTGTTCATCTGATCTCCATCAACTGATGACTCAAGTTTTCTTCGTCTTCAACTCCAACGATGTCATTTGTCAGCGTCGAAAATAACGTCGGGGCACTTACAAAAGGAACATCAAGGATGAAAAAGTGAACTTGCGATTTACGAGTATTTGTTCGGCCCGTCTCCTCTTCCTTCTCCATTTTCCCGCACAAATCTTCCCCTCCGCCCATTTCCATTTAATTCATCATTGACGTGTAAAAGAAGGCCGTGTAGAAAGAGTATAAATTGATGCCTATGGTCAAACGGTTGCATGGTGCTGATGCTTAATATCAACACGGGTTCCTCGGTGAGACGGAGGGCAGGAATTTGGTCCAACAAGCCTCTCTGTGTTCTCGGCGAACGAGATCACTCTCGTCCAGCCATCGCCGGAGATAAGGCCATCGCACACGCTCCGAAGCGGCGTCCCTTTTGCCCTTGAAGTTTTAAAATAGTGTGAGCGCCACGAAACCAGACGGACTCTTCTTTCCAAATGAGTAATTCGACTGTAGACATTCAGATCCAAAGCAGCGAGCACGTCTGAGGAACGGAATACATCGTCATTAACACTCACACTTTGGTTTCGTTCACCTTTAAAATGGCTTCCGACAATGGATTCAAAACACAATTTCAAAAGTCACATTTTGTGACTTATGAATTAAAACTCTTCCTTTACTATATAATTCTACTTCAATGAAAACATTTCTCTGAAGAAACGAAATCAAACCGTTGTCAAATTCGTTTCTCTTCGAAGCAAAAAGAAGCGTTCAACGAGGGGAAAGATCAAAGCCGAAGAGAAATGAAGTGAAACTCGCCCCTCATTTCGGTTAGCATTCCTTAAACGGGAAGTGGTTGCGCGCGCTGACAAAGATGTACCACCGAAATCCATATGATAATGATCTTTCAAAGACAGGAAAAAATTCACTGTGGCCTTCGATTTGAAGCAATGTCGGGGGAATGAAATACTCTAAGTAATCTTAAATCCACCCAACTTCTGTACCTTTAAAAGATTTAAAAGCAAACAATTTCCATGAACCGACAAATCAAGTCACCAGCTCTTGGATAGAGGCTACGTTTATGGAAAAAGTATCTATGAAAAAAGAATAGAAAACAAGTGTAAATAATTTCAATATCAAAATTAACAACCGACTTGATTTTCGGCGGAGTGTTCACACCAACGGAATAAGGGCGGGGTTGGAAGGGGAGAAGAAAGAGATCTGGCGGGGGGCGTCACCTAAAACATTTGGATCCTCACTCACATGGCCGAGAAGTTCTTGATAGATCCGCGTGCGAGTTTCCTTTTGTTCGTCCGAGAGCACTCGCGGCACCAACTTCGTACACACCTTTCTCATGCCCATTTTTACGGTCACAGGTCGATTCACATCACTTTTAGGGATGCCAAGTTGATCGGATCAGACCATGCAAACACTTAATTTGCGATCCCTGTCCAACAAAGCCTTCACTCTTGCAAGATTTTCGTCACCTTTTCAGGTCGAAGGGAGTTCTGAAAGTTCGGCGTCTTCAACATTCAAGGTCTCGTAATGCATGTTACTACTTCTTCAGTTGTTACTCTTCCTCAGCGCCCCCTCCCATAAAGCATTAAGACGACTGCTCCACCGCCTCCTCCGACGCAACACGCTCCCCACTATCTCCGCACCTGCCAGGCCAGAGTGCGGACCTCCGGAGTTCGCTCGGTCAGTCACAACACATCCACCCGGCGCCGTTAATACCTCGTGCCGAACTTCATGGGCCCACTTGGCCCACATCTCCTCGGCTTCCTTCCCCTGCCCCCACCACCTCTCCCCTTTCCGCGCCTTTGCATTCGCCTCCTCGCCCTCTTCATCCCTTTTCCCTCCTCCTCTTCCTCCCCACCCCAACCTCCGACGCCTTTCAAGCGGGCCCGGAAAGGCTTCAAGCCAGCCTGGAAAACCCAGAGGTGTACAATTGCCACAACATTCTTCCCCTTTTGATTAGATTCTTTTGTTCACTCGTCTTAGTTTCTCTACAGATGTCCATGCTCGTGACATTTGTGTGTATATGCAAGGTTTGTATAAAAATGTATCGGTAACAATTTTTTCCCGAACTTTGTGCGTGAAGAGTTGAATTCGGACCGTCGGTTAGGTAAATACATCATCCCAGATCGTATTGGCACTGGAGATGACAGTGCACTCAGCAGGGTTGAGTGGCAAGGTGTAAAAAAATGCAAAGCACAATCTTGGCATAGCACAGCATCAATTATTTAAGTCCATTACGTTACCCTTTTCAAATTTGCTCACCCCGGTGGTGGCGGGGTAATATCCTCGTCTGCCAACCGAGAGGTCGCGGGTTCGAATACCGCCTGGGTGGTTTATTTCTCTACCTGGGGCTTGGGTGTATGATTGTCAAATTGATTTTTCAATGTTTAAAGTCCGATGTAAAGGTAGAAGTGATCTTTTCGGACTAACGCAAAATAAATAAATTTAGTCCGCCTTGCTCTCTCGGTGACTCGATGTGCTGCTATTTCATTCCCATTTCCTCCAAAGGGCCATTGCTCGCACTTTTTCGGTCAAGAACACTCGATTAATCGCGCGCCCATCTTGGATGCCTTAATTAACACTTTCTCTGATGGATGTTACCACATATCCTAATAGAGGTGGCCTAAATAATTTTCAAAATTGTCCCTCCCTTACTACTGCTTACAACTTCTGAAATCTCCCTCGCTCTTTGCCCGAAAACCAGTGCTCTATCTCTTGTCGCCATCGGGGTACGACATAGTGGAGAGTGATTCTCTATTTCCGTAGACAGTGCACATAGCACTATCATCGATAATATTTTAACGCAGGTACGCCCGAGGGAACTTGTGTCATTAATATTCAACGGAAGGCCAAGAGTAACATTACGCTACACTGTGGGACGCTGGAAGTGACACCTGGCTCTTTATAGCTCCCGAAACACGTCTAATTTTTAATCTGCCCAAGATATGGAAGCCCATGTTCCGCAAGGAACTAATGTCGTTCACTAAGCATATTATTAAAAATAAACGGGACCTAACTCTCCTCCAGGAGGGAAGCTAAAATTTAGAAGTCGTTGTGGACATTAAAGAAAAGCTAGAAGTGCACAAGTGTGTTCAACAGATAGGAATGGAAAATGGCCAATAGGTGGGCGAAATGATTAAAGAGGCATGGGAGGAACTGGGGATAGGAATGAAAGTCTGAGGGGAATTCGTAAAATCGGTTAGGTTTGCTGATGAGAATCATGATAAATAAAACAAAGGTTTTGCGATTTTCCAGAAAGAAAAAAACTAAGCTAACAAGTAAAATAGGAGGGCAAAAACTAGAGCAGGTTGAACAGTTTACGTATCTCGGAAGTGTTTTGGACCACTATGGTCGAAGTAGTAGGGACGTAAGGGGAAGAATTTCGCTAGGCAAGGAGGCTTTCTCAAGGAGGAGGGAGTTGATGACGGGGACGTTGAGTAGGGATGTTAAGACAAGACTCGTAAAAACTCTGATATGGAGCGCAGCTATGTACGGCGCGGAAACGTGGTCACTGAAGCAGGAGGATAGACGTAGTAGATTGGAGGATTTTGAAATGTGGGTGTGGAGAAGAATGGAGAAGTTGAAATGGACAGAAAGGAAAAAAAAATGAGGAGGTGCTAGATATGTTGAAAAGGGAGGAGAGATGATTGATAGAAGAAATCATAAGGAGACAGGAAAAATTGTTGCAGATCATTTCGATTGGTTATGGGGTGTGCAAGATTGTGATAAAGGGGAGAATGTTGGGAAAACGAGGAAAGGGCAGGAACAGGATAGGGAAGTTGGATGGGATGAAGGGAGGAAAGAAGTACACAGAGATAAGGAGGGGACTGCTATCGGGTAAAGTGTTTTGTCAAGAGAGACAAGATAATACGGGAATATAATCACGAATAAATGTTCACAAAAGCGAATGTTCAATCACAAGCGTGGTGAAAATATTGAAAACTTAGAAACATAAAGAGACACTCCAAGTTTTTGTTTAGCGATATTTCGGTGCCCCGACCACCTTACTCAACGGAAGGAAGAAAACAAAGGAAGCGGGTGATGAACAGAACGGGAGTATGGAGAAGGAAATGGGAGGGGGAGGGAGATGGGGCGGTCGGCAGGGGTTGACGGGAAGGTGAGGAAAGGTGCACCCCCTAGTGGGAAAGGTTCAGGATTAGATTCGAGCCGGCGCCAAAGAGCCAGATGCATATGTGAGGGGGTGTGGTGCACTGCCCAGCGTGGAAGGAGGGACAGAGGGTGTTGAGTTGAGAGGATGGATTATATTGCGTGTTGGGAGGTGGGTCACAGTGTTGTGGGATGGGAGAGAATTGAATCAAAGTTGAGAGGGAATGCGAGGAGATGTGGAGATGGGACACGTGTTTTGCATTTTGGTCCATTGCAGGGTACCGGCGTGGATTTGTGGATGGCAGAGGATTTGGATGAAGGCTTGGTGAATTTCAACATGTCCGATGAATTGGTGGGTCTTTCATAAGTAATCGAGGGGCATTTGAGTAAGGAATTTTCCGTTGTGCTTTGGTTAGTCAGGATGGAGAAGAGGTATTCGATGTTTTCAAGCTTAACTTTGTGATATTCCATTACCATTGAAGTAAAAAAATACTAATGTATCTTTCCACAAAATTTAAATAAAGGTAATAGAGGATGACGCCGATGCGTCTAAACTAGCCGTGCCGAATAAAAAAAATTAGTGGAAAGATGCGTTGATATTTTTTACTTCAGTGGGGAAGAGGCATTTGAGAATATGTCTGGGGGAGTGAATTCCTAGGCAGAATGTAGTGCAGATGGAGAGTACGTGCGCCTTTAGTCTTGGGAAGGTTTGGGACAGTGAACCTGTCGGAGGATTTTTTATAAGGGACTCGGAGAAACCGTGGCGGAGAAAAGAAGCCGATGGACTAACAGAAAGGCTTCGTTGCTGCAAGGCGTCAACTCACCGTAGTCGTCGATTGTTTCTGTGGATTGATGGTGGCGACCTTCCGCCGCTATAAGTAGGGAGGTACACGGAACAGCTTCAGCTAGAAGAAAAGGATGAGGAGAAATTAGGGACACATTCATTATGTCAAATCACCTTAATTATTATTCCTAAGAAAATAATGATGGACAACAGAGAAATTGAGGGGTAAAAACATCCGGGACAAAAATAGTATGGTGTGTAGTCACTCAGTGCCCACACCATATAATAATAATATGTATACATACACATGTATATGTAAATATGTATACATATATATATATAAAGAAAAACCATAAACACAGTAATCAACCCGAAGGTCGGTTAAGTAGGTGATGGTGTAGAGCTCACCCATGTACCAAGCCCGACGGCGTGTGAATATTCACACATCAGGGTAGGGGGGCCAGTTCCTTTCCCTGTGCCGGTTATGGTTTCCCAGGAAGACCTGGTACCCGAAAAATCAACTAGCTTGGTTGGAGCTGCAGGTGCCCAAAATGCCTTGCCCGGAAATCGAACCTGGGACCCTCCGGTCAGTGGTTGCACCACCGAAAATTCAAGAACTAGTGAGTTCCTCTTTTATATGTTTTAGTTTCTGTGTTTGCTATGACTATTTAGTGAATTTTATTGTGCAGGTTCGTGGCTTTTCCAAGAAAGTGATTATATACATATATATATATATAGATAGATAGATAGATAGATGATTTCTTCGAAGTAACACGGAAGTGTTGAATAAAAAACTTAGACAGTAACACACAGCACGAGAACACATGTGCTCTGTGTTACTGTCTAAGTTTTATATATATATATATATATATATATATATATATATATATATATATATACACTTTTTTGGAAAACCCACAAACGTGTAATGTATTCACTGATAGTCATAACAAACACAGAAACCAAAACACAAAAGAGGAAAAACTCACTGGTTCTCGAATTTTCGGTGGTCCAACCACCTTTCTCAAGAGGAATTAGGAACAGAACTGAGGCAGAGGAGGGCCCGAAAGCAGTGGTAGGAAGGAGAAGGGGAAATGGGGGAAAAGAGGGGAAAAGAGGGGAAAAGAAAGGAAAAGGGGGGAAGGCATTCGAGGTGAGGAGTTTGGAGGGGTAGTGTATGGCGCGGGAATTTTAAAAAAGGTGGGGATGATATGGAAGTTGTTGGGGGCGGAGGGGGATGAAATAATATGCATAAAGGGGGCAATTAATGTCTGATATTAATACCTGGGCGATTCCAGGAATCCAAGAGCCAGATGAAAGCTAGCTCTAATGTTTTGAGTTTCAGTGGAGGGTCTGAGTGTGGGAGGGATGCTAAGACGGATACTTTAAAACATTGGTCAAAGGCAGCGTTGTGTTCGGAGGCATGTTTGGGGATTGGGAGCATACCAGGAGGAATTGTTGCATGAGGCTCTATGATTATTGATTCTAATATTGAGGGGTGTGGTACACTGTCCAATGTAAAAGGCAGGGCAAAGTTGGCACTTGAGTAGGTAGACAACATTGCTGGAGGTACACGATGAGTAGGGAATTGGTGGGAGAGAGTTAAAGAGCGGGTGGGAGAGGGATGGGATTCTGGTTAGGAAAATAGGACATGTTTTGCATCTAGGTTTATTGCAGGGTCTGGGAGTGATTTTGGATTGTTCCACTTCTTAAAAACAATCCCCCCTCCAAAATCACTCCCAGACCCTGCAATAAACCTAGATGCAAAACATGTCCTATTTTCCTAACCAGAATCCCATCCCTCTCCCACCCGCTCTTTAACTCTCTCCCACCAATTCCCTACTCATCGTGTACCTCCAACATTGGAATATGGAACATAGAGGAATTGAGTCCATGCAACAGCGGGATACGGCCCAAGGAGCCGTGTGTCTTTCCTGGCAGCGGGGGAGGCAAGGCTTCCGAGGTCGTCATCCATCGAAATCCTTGTGGAGGAGAAATAACAGCAGCAGAACAGAAGACGCAGAAGAAGACAAAAGTAGTTAGAATAGGAACATGGAACGTCAGGACAACTATGAGGACAGAGAATATTAAGCGAGAGATGGAAAGAGGTAATATAGATGTGTTAGGTCTATGCGAGGTGAGATGGAAGGATAGCGGGGATTACTGGAGTGATAACTATAGAATAATATAAAGCGGCGGGGACGAGAGCCAAAGAAAGGTTGCCGTAATATTAAATAAAGGGGTAGGAAGAAGCGTAGTCAACATAGAGCAAGCGACAGATAGAAGTTCACTCGTAGAGATTAAAGCAGAGCCGACGAACTTGGTCATTGTTCAGGAATACACGCCATCGAGAAACCACAAGGAGGAAGAAGTGGATAGGATGTGCTATGAGTTAGAGGATATAATGGCGAGTGTTCCTGCCGGGAAACATTTGATAGTGATGGGGGAGTAGAGTGGAGTTTAATAGAGATTTCAATGCGCGGGTAGGTGAAGGAAGAGATGGTGGTGAGTTGGGGGACTATGGGTTAGGCACGAGGAATGAACGCGGGGAGAAAGCAATTGAATTCAGCAGGAGACAGGGGTTGCTCATTAACAACACATGGTTTAGACACAACAAAAGGCGTAGGTATATATGGAAAATTCCAGGTGACTCGAAAAGGTGTCAGTTGGATTATATTATGGCTAGGCACAGGTTTAGGAACAGTGTGATAAATTCGCACAGTTTCCCAGGAGCGGGTGCGGACTCAGAGCGCAATTTTGTTGGTATGAAGTGTAACGTCCGTTTCAAAAATATAAGGCAGGGGCGATGGGTTAAGAAATGGAATGTAGAAGCATTAAATGGATTAACGAGGAAGGAGTTTCAGCAGGCTGTAGAGAAAATGACGGATGACGGTAAAGAGCTAAGTACTATCGAAGAAAAATGGGAATTTATTCGGAAAGTGATTTCGAAAGCCGCAAAAGACACTACAGGAACCCTTAAAGGGAACAGGATAAGGAAACCATGGATCACGGATAGATGGTTGCCAAGATGGATGAGAGAAGAAGATGAAAGAATATAAACAAAGAGTTCGGCAAAATTAAGTACAAAGACTTAAACAATGAATTGAGCCGTACCACAAATAAAGCAAAATAAGAATGGTGGGAAAAGCAATACGAGGATATGGAAAGTGTACAGAGGAAGGGGGAAATTGGTGCTCTATACAGCAAGGTTAAGTTATTATCGGGAAGTAAGAAGGCAAGATCGGTGCTAATAGCTATATATAAGTGGGGTATGATAATAGTTGACACAAAAAAGATCCAAGAGAGATGGCAGGAATATATAGAAACACTGTATGGTAAAGAACTTAGGCCGACAATATTAGACTTAGAGAAGGAAAATGACGTAGAAAAAAAAGACGATGAAATAGAAAGGGCATTAATGGAGATGAAAGCAAATAAGGCTGTGGGGGTGGACAACATTCCGGTGGAACTGTTGATATGCTTAGGAAAATGTGGTAAGAAGACTCTACATGGACTAATTCGTAGTATCTATGAGGACGGAATCTGGCCGGAAGATTTTGTGAGATCAGTGTTAGTTCTATTCCGAAAAAGGTAAAGGCTACTTCATGTGAGGATTACAGCACAATAAGTTTGATATCACACGCAGTTAAAGTTATTCTCAGGGTCATCAACAAAAGGATAGAGAATAAGGCAAATGAGTACTTAGGGGTTGATCAGTTTGGGTTTAGGAAAGGAAGAGCGTGATGCCATTGCAGTAATGAGATCACTAATCGAGAGGAATATAGAATACAATCAGGACGTATTTGCCTGTTTCGTAGATTTCGAAAAACGTTTGCTAGAGTGAATTGGAAAAAAATAATCCGTGCATTGTAGAAAATAGGAATGGATTGGAGGGACAGGAGACTGATCCGCAACCTGTACATGTCTCAGACTGCTCAGGTGCGAGTGGGGAACGGTGAGTCCGAATGGGCAGTGTTAGGAAGAGGTGTAAGGAAGGGTTGCCCATTGTCACCGGTGCTGTTCAACGTACATGTGGAGGAAATGATTAAAGAGGCATGGGAAGAACTGGAGGTAGGAATGAAAGTCGGAGGGGAATTCGTAAAATCGGTCAGGTTTGCTGATGATCAAGCATTAGTTCTCAGTCAGCCAAGGGGTTGCAAGCATTGCTGAATGAATTGGAGGTTGAGTGCGATAGATATGGGATGATAATCAATATTAATAAAACAAAAGTTATGCGATTTTTAGGAAAGAAAAAGGATAAGCTTAACAGTAAAATAGGAGGGGAAAAAATTGAGCAGGTTGAACAGTTTACATATCTCGGAAGTGTTTTGGACCAATACGGTCAAAGCAGTAGGGGCGTAAGGGGAAGAATTGGCCTAGGCAAGGAGGCTTTCTCAAGGAGGGAGTTGATGACGGGGACTTTGTGTAGGGAGTTTAAGACAAGACTCGTAAAAACTCTAATATGGAGCGTAGCTATATACGGCGCGGAATCGTGGTCGCTGAAGCAGGGGGATATACGTAGATTGGAGGCTTTTGATATGTGGGTTTGGAGAAGTATGGAGAAGGTGAAATTGACCGAAAGGAAAACAAATGATGAAGTACTGGAGATGGTGGGTGAGGAGAGAGGTTTGTTGAGAGAAATCCTATGGAGGCAGGAGAAATGAATAAAAGGCGTATTGAGCGGTAGTGGAATGTTGAAGAAGGTAATAGAGGGGAGAATGTTGGGCAAGCAGGAAAGGGTAGGAACAGGATAGGGATGTTGGACGGGATGAAGGGAGGAAAGAAGTGCACAGAGATGAAGAGGGACCTGATGGAGATTAGGTTGCTAGATTGGATTTTTGTTTGGAGCTACAAAATGTTTATTCGATAGTTGTGTTCATCCAAAAACCTACCTTAACCGGTAGATTACCTAATAATAATTCATTCTGTCGATATCATCTATATCTACACTCCCATACGCTGGACTGCAGGGGAGGCAGTATTGCGAACATTTAAATAGGGATGGTAAATTAATGACACGCACTCCACCGATTGAAGAACGGCATTTGAACGTATCGTTAAAATTGTAATAAAACCGCGGACTTCTCAAATTGTTTGCAAATATCAAAGAGATTCCTCTTTTAATCTATCCATACTTTCTACGCCATTTCATTCTCTCCTAGGTTCATGTTTGGCTTCCCCAGTTGGCCCAACGTATTACCTTCTATCTTCAGCTTTAACATCCAATGGTCTCCTAATCTCCCCTTAATAAATATCTCCTTCTCACTTTGAATTTTCCACAGTCACATCATCCTGCCATGCCCACTCCAGCTCTTCCTCTCTCTCCAACGCATATTTAACGTAGCGATTTCCCATTGGCCTCAAATCCTACGCTTAATCTCTTTCATCACAGGTCACATTTCGCTGCTATGCTAAGTTGCATCTCATATGAAAGTCTTCAACAAACCTCTCTCGCCATGTTGCTGGAATACTCAAACACAAGGTTCATTTTCTCTGTTATTGTGATTTCCACTTTCTTTCAAATTTATTTATAATCATTAATATTTGATTTCAAATTACGAATAATGTCCAGAAAGTAACTTACGTTTTGAAATGAAATATGAACCTAGCGACAAGACAACGATTTATTATGACATCTGAAAGGCAAATTCTTAAAATATTCATTCTAAATAGCTGCCATTTAAATTAAGGCATTTATCGTAACGATACACAAGCTTTTCAACTCCATCTCTGAAGAAACCTGCCGCCTTTCATTTTGACTACTTGTTTACACCAACACGCAATTATGCGTCATTTTTAAACCGCTGTGTGTTGCAAACCACGCCTACGGAGAGATTCGTAATCGTTGTTGGCCGTTTTTCATAAATTTTTTCGTTGATCATCACCGTCAGTTCATCTGTCACAAGGCTAGGCCGACCACCGCGGACATCGCTAACATTGGTGCTGAGGTCATTTTTGAACAGAATGCACCACTGCCTCACTCTACCTTCACTCATTATTCCGTCTCCGTACACTTCACGAAGTTTCTAGTGAATTTCAATTGGCTTGTTTTTTCTTGCCAGTAAAAACTTAATCACAGATCGCACTTCACAACTCGTGGGATATTATATTGCAGCGCACATTTCAACAGTTCGTAAAGTAGAAGAACCACAGTCTGCACACACTACCACAGCAGGATTCGTAGACTGAGAGTGGGGACGTTTAGACACCAAGATGGTGGCTCTAGCCCTCCCTACCCACCGCCACGCTAGACGGTGTGCTACTGTATAACGTAAGCTACTTTCTGGACAGTTCTCGTACCATCTTCCCAATTGCATGAACTGTAATATCACCTGCCCTAAAAATTGGCCTCATAATGTCTTAATTGGATCCTTCCTTCCTTATCCAGCCTATTCTTCGTGAACATCACTACTTTTTTTGCCTTAGATCTCTCTCTCTCTCCATATTTTTTCTGCTTAACAATAGCTTTGATTCCTTACTTAACCAACGTCTGATCCACAACCGGATTAATTCAGCTTTTATTCTTTCCACCTGCATTTTCCATGTTTCTCTCGCCATTTCCCTGAGCATCGTTCCTTAAAACATTTCGATGATGCCACTTGAACAAAAGGATTCCCAATGTTGTTGAAGAGTATATTTCAGTAATGATGAATAATTCCCACGAAGGGGCATACGAGAGAAGCAGCCAGCATCGCAGAAGTAGAGTTTATAAATCTTCTCAGTCAGTGAATAACGTTTCATCAATATGTAATGAGATATACACGCAAACGAAACATCAATATGTTATGTATTATGAATATATGTATGTTTTCATCCATTACACATGTAGCACGGAAGAACTCAAAGAATGATTGCCCATAGCATTCCATTTCGGGATGGCCGTACACACCAACTTGCATATCACCTTTTCAAATGTCATATAAACACACAGGCATTCATTTCATATTATATCTGTTAATGCTCTGGTTAAAAAGCACTATCAAATCACCCGGAAAGAAAACGTTGCCATAGTTACATAATCTAGAATCACTTATTCTGCTGAAAATTAATCACATAACTTACGCACATAACTATAATAATTATAAAATATTCAAAACAGACAAATTTTCAATTTTTCAGGGTGGAGTAGACGGTGAATGAGCGGTTTCATTTATCGACAGAACATTTCCCGAACCCAATTCCCAATGGATATACGTGTTCAAGTCACTATATTACTGAGATATAAGTGATAAACTGTAGAACTTATTATCTTTCCAGATCCCTCCTCGTTATCAAGGCTAACCCTATAGTCGAAACCTAAAAACCCTTTTACCATGCTTTTGCTGCTTTTTAGGCGCATATCATTCGGAATTCCGGTACGACAAAAACATTCACAGATGTGACCTATTGTCTGCGATAATTATATAGGTGTTTCACATTGTCTAAATATAATACAGGGGTTCGATGATTTTTTCAAAACACTCGATAAACTATTGCCTAGTTCCCAGTATTCAAAGATCTCTATGAGATAACAATTACTGAAGCTACACGCTCTATTCCTTGACTGAAAATCGGGATACAACATTTCATCCAGTATTCTTTATACGCGGTTAACCGTTTATCATTTGCGTTTAAACATCCTCAAGGAATCGAGCTACTCCTTTGAGCCGCTGATGAGACCAATGCCCCTTCCGTGCTCACGAATTACGGTTGAGCCGAGCTCACACGTTTGACGAATGAGGTAAAAGATTGGAGGAACCCACTCCGAGTTACCACATAGCCTCCCGACCCAAAACGCTCGTTTTCATTTCCGGATGTTTCGTCTACACCGAGGCATCAGTTCGCTGGTGGGGCGGGCAGGGAAAGTGGGGGACGGCGACCTTTCCTTCCTCCGCCACGCGAGAGGCCTCCTCGGAGTTGGGGGGGGGGGACGTATCCATTCTTCGGCGCCCCGTGCACACATCGCGGCGGGAACTGCGCTCGCCCCGTTCCCAAGGGAACGCCGAGCGCTGCCCCCCCTTCCATTCCCTCGGAGGCGACGAAGAAAGAACTCGCACGCGATTTAATTAAGGGTCCTATCCCACCTCTCACCCCAAACCCTCCCCTCCCTCTCTGATCCTCCCTTCCTCAGACACGTGTCTGCGGGGTCACCACTTCCACGTGGCACCCTAGAAACCAGGTCTAGGGTGTGGATGGGGATATTACGCGTGCCAAAATTCGCGCGACGCAAAATTCAATATTGCTAACACAATACAAGGTTTGTATTAAAAGTATCGGTTACAATATTTACCTGACGTGTGCGCGTGCAGTGCTGAATTCAGATCTTCGGTTTTTAAGTGTGCGCATGATCGCAGAACGTATTGGCATTGACATGAGCTGACAGTGCACACCATTATCGTTGAAAATGTTGGCAAATGTTAAAGACCTGCGCTAAACTCGTCCTCTTAATGGTCTTTGGGCGGATGAGCAAGAGCAGACTCGGGAGTGTCTGTATGCGAATACCTTCTGATACGACATTGCGACGATTCCCCAACCGCCTTACAGTCCCAACTTGGCACCAGCAGGGCATTACCCCTATTCCCTATAAAAATGAAATCCTCCCTCAAAGGATACCTAGGGACCCTAAGACGCACGAGTACCCTTATTCGGAATCCGCGTACCAGGGAGCCTTCGTGTCGCAGAAAAGCCGCTCTGGTAAAGGTGTGTCGACGCTCAAGGGATATACGAGCTCGTATGTACACGTGCATCGTATTTACAAGCACAACTAGTTCTAACTCTTTGGGTATCATCAGGAAATTGGCGATGCCTCAAAATACAATAGCGATGATATTTAATAGTTATATTTATTATATACTATAAATAACTTTTCCGGTTAAATTTTTTATTCACAAAAATAATAAATAATATGGAATTTAATTCATACACAGAAATAACCCGATTACCCTAGAAACAGGAAAAACCCGATTACTAGAATTTGACAACCGCGCAGTACTACCAGTATAATCTCAAGTACGAATCCTAATCACGGCAGCAGACGTGCATCACTCGTGAACAATGCTTGCACTAGGAGTAAAAAGTAGACGCTACCCCAGGTCAAATTAATCAAACTTTATTCTTCACTCTCCGCGAAGCATTTTTCTTATTCAAACTTCTTCTTCTAACTAACACAATTCTTCCAAACGAAATTGAAATGCACTAAATGAAACTAAAAACATTACAATTAACGTATGATCTCACAAGGTCATACGGGAGACGACATTCCCCAGTTGCGTATCTATTTCGTTAGAAATTTTCACGTGATGGACGAAAATGATGGTCACGTTCTCTATCAGCGCTGACGAATCTGAAAAATCACACACATCCTTTCATGCATTTTCTAACACTCCCAATTCTGCAGAATCCAGTGACTCCTGTTACGTTTTCCTAGGAAGGTCCCTCAAAATATGCTGAAGCACCCCTCAGTGTTATAAAAATCTGAAGAGACCCACATGAAATTACTCTGCAAAATGAAGAGTTTTCTAATTGCTTCTTTTCAGATATCATCTCTTTACTGCAGACTTTATTACGAAATCACTTATACTACATAGGGAATCAACATAACACAAGTAGAATCCGTAAAACATCTGGGTGTAATGATAGCTAAGGATATGTACTGGAGAAAACAAATTCGTGAAATTTGCGGAATGGATAAAAGTTAGGATTCACAAAAAGAATATTTGAGAATTTTAATGAGGATGTGAAGGAGCTTTGCTAATTCACATTATTTAGACCCCACCTTGAGTATGCTGCAAGTGTAAGGGATCCTCATGAAGTGGGCTTAGTTTCGGAACTCGATTAAATGCAACGTGTGGCAGCTAGGTTCGTGAATATTTGTGAACATGGTAGCAGTGTCACGACACTATTGGAAAAATTAGGATGGGAGCCACTAGTTGAGTTGTGTAGGCTTAAATACAGGTTAAATTAAATGCGTAAATTTGAGGTAGGTTACTTGTCTGAGGATGTTAAGGACATACTACAGGCCCCTACTTACTACGGTAGTTTAGATCACTAACGTAAAATCAAGAAAATAGATAGTAGAACGGAAAGATTTAAAATGTCATTTTCTCCTCGTAACATTAAAAACAACCATAATCAACCCCAAGGTCTGTTGGGTAGGTGATGGTAGAGTTCACCCAGTACTAAGCCCGACGGCGTGTGAAATTCACACATCAGGGTAGCGGGGCCAGTTCCTTTCCCTGTGCCGGTTATGGTTTCCCAGGAAGATCTGGTACCCGAAAAATCACATAGCTTGGGTGGAGTTGCAGGCGCCCAGAGTGCCTTGCCTGGAATTCGAACCCCGAACTAGCAGTACCAACGCTCTACCCTCTGGACTACCGCCACCCATCCTCGTTCCATTACAATAATGGGAAGAGTTAACCCCAGCCGCACTCTTACCATAAGAGTACGGCTGGGGTTAACTCTTCCCATTATTTCATACGGCTGTAGTTACCGTTCGCCTGAAACATTACCATTACAAGACTAAAATAGAAATGAGAGAAACCACTCGGGAGAAAATTAGATTGGCAGTGTATATATTTTGTCGATATGCTGCATGTTATTATATTTATTTAACAGACCTATCTTTTTTACAGTTCTATTGCATGAATTGAATATAATAATTCTTTTGTTGAATATTGTTTCATGTAAGTACTTACGTAAGTTTCGTGTAATTAACTGTTTCGAGTGCATGATCAAACTAACATTTGTGTAGAGATGAAATGATTGGGAATTGTGCATGCATGGCTGGTGAGTTAGTACCCCCCCCCACACGTCCTTGCGGCGGCTAGTGGGGAATTGTGTAGATGTACATCTACATCTACTCAATACCCCGCAAGCCTCCGCAAGGGCGTGTGGCGGGGGGTGTTAGGGCACCACCCGTAAATTAGGAAAAAAACACCGCATGCAGAAGCCACAAATTTATAGCCCACAAACCAAACATGGTAAACATTCATGCAAGAACCCTTTCGCCCCAACCCTTTCACACACATGCAAACCCACAAACTACCAACAAACATACACGCGCACAATCTTTGAATTTTTAATTTTGTTCCGACTTGTAACTTAAATGTTTTTAATATTTCTAAATGGAGTTCGGATTCTTACTATTGTGATTTTTGATTGTTCTGGGGAAGAATGAGTATTTGAATCTATCTGTATTGGAATTTATGGAATGTAGATAGATGTATTACCGTTATCCCGTGCACATTTCGCCAAAATTCTATTTCACACTGTTTGAACCCAATGCTATCCCATGTGCATTATTTCTCAGTCATTTGTTTAACCGTTCATATTGCCACACGGCTCAAAAATAATCCTCACGTACGGTAAACAGGGGAGGTCCAGTCTAACCTGACACAGGCCGTGTTACGTCACTGATATTAGTCCTGGAATTCCACTCTATATTCGCGGACATCGATACTCAACCATCAACTGCAGCCATTTTATCTAACATAATTAGTTATTAATTATCCTTCAATCCCAAGATGAACGGTTTATGCGACTCTTCTAAATTCTTTCTTATCCAAAACTCATTTTCTTAATTTTAAGACAGTTTGGCTCTGAATTTCCTTATCTAGGAAAACATATCCACTTCGTTTATTCGTCTGCAAATCTTGCTCTTTGCCATCCCACACCATTAACAGCTTTCCATTGGCCTGATTTTTCTCTGGAGTTGCTTATTCAGTGTCATATCATGTGGAGCGTGCCTCTCATTCGAACTCCACACGAATTTTCATTCAGGTACTGTTCCTTTGTTTGTAACTCTCGTATCCTTTGACCACAGTTGCAGCTTCTTCTCCATTAACACCTCGTTAGTTCGACCTATTTTGCACTTGAAGTCCGTAGAACTCCTTCCACACAATTTTATGACGCTATGCGAATGTTTCTAGGTATGGGAATGACTCTCCTTGCTCTAATTTCTCTCTCCGAAGCAAATCGGATTTTCCCTTCCGCTGAGATTGGATTGCAGTTTCCCACCGACTGATTTTACTCGAATCGTTATTGAGATTCTAAAATTAATCGCCATAGAAAATTCCTCATTATTTCGCAACACCAATGAAATTACGACTCTAATGAAAGCGGAAATGAAGATGAAGAAGGCAAAGGTTCGGAATCGCAATGGATGCTGACCTTAGCATCTGCTTGACGCAACAGCCTTTCTGTGGAAACGCATGGCCGGATTAGAGAACCGGTGGCTTCCAAATACCTAGAGCAGCCTTCACGCCTTGCTGGCCGTCTGAAATATGTTTCCGCATCCCATATTGAAAATGGGCGATTGACCTCCAAGTCCCCTCCTCGAAGCATTCAATGGCAAAAGGGATACGCTACTGGCGAATTACATAATACTTTGGAAGCCTGTACAGAATGAGGTTTAAATTTCTAACTTTCCTAAGTTAAAATCTAAATCTACACAATACCCATGTCACCTCAAGGGCGTGTGGCGGGGGATGCTAGGTCACCACCCATGCATGCACAATCCCAATCATGTCACTTCTACACAAATATTTGTTTGATCATGCACTTGAACAAATGTAATCACGTAAATGAAAGTACTTACATGCAAGAATATCCTATAACAGGAATCATACATTCAAACCCCACGGGGAGGAGTGTAACAAAAGTTAGGCCTATTTAAAATGGATGCAGGATTGAGAGAAAATATACACACTCCCAATGTTTATTATCTACTTCGCGCCTTCGCGTCGTACCTATTTTGATCTTTAATGGTTCGAGGAAAAAACGACAATTTAAATTTATCCGTTTTACAATAAATCTCCATGATTTTACGTTGGCGATCTGATCTACCATAGCAAGTGGAGGCCTAAAATATGTCCTTAATACCCTCAGATAAGTAACCGGCCCCAAATATACCCAGTAAATTTAACCTGTATTTAAGCCTGCGGTCAACTAGTGTCTCCCATCCTAATTCTTCCAATAGTGTCGTGACACTATATAACCTTGTTCATAACAACTTTTCACAAACCTAGCTGCTCTTACTTACCCTCGCCCTAGCTCCAAAATTAAGCCCACTGCAAGAGGATCCCACACTCTTGCAACATACTCAGGGTGGGGCCGAACTAACGTCAAATAACGTAGCTCCTTGACCCTTTCGTCACAATTCCCAAATATTCTTTTTTATGAGTCGCAACTTTTTCATATTCCGCAAATGTCACGAATGTATTTTCCCAGGACATATCCTTAGTTGTCGTGACACCCAAGTATTTTACCGATAAAAGTTAATTTTACATACGAAAGTTCTTAGCACTGAACTTTTGCGGTGAAATGTCCTGGATGGAATTCAGTTAAAACAAGGCAATACTTAAGAATTCACCACCTCCATTCCTGCTTCCACATTTTCTTGGAATACAAACGGAGGAATAAACGGTCTTCGCCTCAAATTTACTTTCTTAACTTAACGAGGAGAAGGAAATGCAATGAAAAAATAAAACCGGTGGTATTTCACGTCGTTAGACAAAATTTAATTTTCGTAGTACATATACATTCAGGCGGAAACGCCAAATAAGAAAGTGGACGGACTTAATTGAGAACCCGCTGCATTTGTAGAATACGGACACGGGAAGAAAGTAAGTGCGATGGCTTAACCGGAGAAACCGGGATGGGAGGCCATCCAGCAAGCATGCGGGGCGAGAGACTTAAGAAATTTCTACACTCACAGATCCACTTTTGATGCCAAAGTGGAAATTATTAGGACCTTAAATACTTTAAGAGTCATTAATTAAAATTAGCAATTTTCCACAAAAATTGTGGATTTTTTTGTGGTTTATTTTTGAGGAAAATTGCTAATTTTAATTAATCATGTTATTCCACCATATCACGCCTGAAACGTCTCTTTTAGTACTTTAGGAGTCGGTAGTTTATACGCACCACCCGCGGAGCCAGATCCAGGAATTTTGCCGCCTGAGGTAGAGCAACATTTGACGTCTCCTTGTAACTAATTAGTATGCTTAAGTCCAGGCAGACATGTGTCCGAGTCAAAAAGAGCACTTGATGCCACTTTGTCAATACAACATCTGGTTTTCCTTCTTCTGGTCTAAGGACTCTAGTCCATAGGAATCTAAAATAATAAATGAGCGATAAGTCGAAAAACCTCTGGCCTGGCAACTGTGGCACGGCATCTTATGAGAATAATTATATTTTGCTTGTCAAAAAATTTAACTTTTCTCTTTCCCCCAGGTCATAATCCCCAGATCATAAGCTCCCGTGGCCATTCAAAACATCTCGTTTGGGGGCCCCTTCTTCTTTGGCGCCCCGGACACTATTACTCCCTCCCCCAGATCCATCTCTGACAGAATCAGAGAAATACACACCACCAGCAATGGATTTCATTATTGATCCTCCTTGCGCTAAGTGCCCCTCAATTCAAGATCAAGGGTAAACACTTCAGCAAATGTACATGGCCACAAGCCATTTAAATTTTTTACCTAGTATTATGCAACACCAGCTCGTTGCCAATCGCGGAAATTCACCGTATTCGAGGATGAAGGTTAAGAGAATATGAATTTACAGGATATTTACCCGATTTTTGCTGAGTTCACTTTCTACCAACGAAGTTGAAACTCACATACTGATAATTAATTTTTAAAATAAACTACATATTACTAGACGGCAACAAAAGAGCATTTCAAAGCCGGATGAAATTTTAAAAGTCAACGCAATCATGATTTCGGCCTTATCTAAGAGCGCACGTTGTGTTGTAAGAACGCTCAACAATAGGCCTTTCTAAGTCTCAAGACTGACTCTATTTGGTCGCTCTAGGAATGACATCTCGAGTTTTTAAGTCTTGGCAAAAGATGAGTACAACCATCTTTCGAGGCTTGGGACCAACTCTGTTCAAGACAATCAGCGCCAACCAACTGCCATGTTCAGGATTCGCACCATTTGAGAGACTTCATCTACAAGACTAAACGAAAGACCCATTACAGAGACTAAGACTAAAGACCCGTCACAGAGCGTCCTTTCGCGGTCCTTGTTTCCGTACCACCCTTACACAAAATAAGGCGAGGTATCTTCGATTCTACCTTTTCGTTATACCCCAAGAAATTCACCCTCGGATTTCTTCGTGGAACATTCGCTTATATCTTCACTTCTTTGATGCTCACCTCAGCGATTAATAGATAGGGGAATAGATAAATAACCATATTTACTCGAACAACATTGAGACCAAAATTTAACTTATTCCATTTCAGCCTACGTCAAATACATAACAATAGTTGTAATAAAAGGAAATAGAAAGCAACATAAGCAGTAAACAATAAGTAAAGTACAATAAATACATATACAACAGTGTGTGGTGCAGTAAAATACAATAAGGTAATAACATATTTGGACTAAGATTGTCAAGTAGTTGATCCTTGATAAGAATTGCGTCTGATTGGAAGAGACTCATATAGGAGGAATGGAGGACTGGCATCTGGAGTGAGAATGTAAAGATAAGATTAGTGAAAGCTTTGAGATGGAGCGCAGTTCGGCACGTTCCGATCATTTAATCGTCAGCTGTCTCAGACCCATAGGGTTCCGTACTCCACACATTTCTTCCCGTGGACTGAATCCATGGGCACCGGTGTCGTTACTCATCTGCGCGCGCGGAGGATTCTTCGCTGTCGTCGGCAAAAGCGACGCCCTACGCGCGATGGCGTCTCTCCCGGAGGCGGTCCGGGGTCGTGAGCGCCTTTTGGGATTTGAGCCATCGATGGGATCAGCGGCGGATGGCCGTGAAATTCACCGAAGAGAGAGGAAGAGTGCGAGGATTCGCCCGTCTCCTGTTTCTTCCTTCCCACGAAGGGGGGCGCCCGGAGGCCCCCTCCGGCCATCGCTCCACTGAGCTGCGGGACGCACAAATCCGTTCATTCCCGTCCTCTCTAAAGAGGGCCTTAAGAATTCGCATAGCTAAGATGAACATTAATATTCGGGGGCATAAACCATGACAGGTAGAGCATTTCACTTATCTAGGAAGTCTAGTTGTGGAGTAGGTTGGGCAGAGAAGACATTGCATCACGCTAAGAAACCTTTACAAAGAGGTGGGAGTTGATGACAGGCACATTACATAAATTTGTAAATGAATGGCTGGTGAATTCTTTGATATTAAATATATTTTTTTATTATTTTTTTGGGTAGTGTACCGTTTAAGACTGGTTTTGAATTGGACATAGGACTGAACATTGCTACATTTCATATCGTCGTCTGACAAATACATTGGCACCCCACAATACAACATACTATTCTTCATCTCCATATACTTCCTTCCTGCCTTCATTCCATCCAACATGCCAATCCTACCTATCCTATATTACCTATCCTATTCCTACCACTTCCCCGTTTGACTTAAGTCCTCCCCTCTAACATCCCATTGCCAATCAATATTATTCACATCCATTTTCCCCGCCCTCTCCTCCCCCGCCATACCTAGGATTTTCTCATTTGCTTCCCTCTCATTCCACTTCACCTTCTCCATGCCAACATTTCAAAAGCCCCCAATCTATGTTTCTCACACTGCTTCTATGACCAAAAAATGGTCCTATACCCTATAAAAGTGAAATCCTCCTTCAAAGGACACCACCATGAGACTCCGATCTCCGTCAACGAAGCCTGCACGCGTTCCCTTAAGGATCTTCCGGAATCGCCTACCGGGTAGCCTTCGAGTAGTGAAAAAGCCGCTGGCTGAAGTGTGTCGACGCCCAAACGATGTACTTTGAACCGATTTTGAAGCATTGTAGCATATTTTGAAAAATATCTATTGTTCCGAAACTTTTCCTCATTCTTTTTTAAATGCATTCCTGTATCACGGCTGCTGAAAAGTTTAATCCACTCGAAATCACACCTTTTGACGAAGAGTTTCCAAATGACCTGGTTTACGTCGCTTTCCGATCGCAGCGTATACACTCCATTTTCTGCTCGTCCAGGTGCTTACATGCGAGGCGGAGGGCACCAGAAGGCAACAAACTGCTAGCTGGAAATTTCCCGCCACTCCACGGGAGAGAGAGAGAGAGACGCTGGATCTACTCGTCCCTCCCCTCCGCGCACACTGACCAACCCAAATGTTTATGCACCTTAAATAAATAAATCTGCCCACCCCTCCTCCTCGTAAGCGCCTCCGGCCTCCAAGGACTACTTAGGTGGCGGTGTCGTTGACGCGGGCCAGTTCGGGGGCGAGGGGATCGCGTCGTTTTTTGCAAGCGACCGGTTTGCGAGATCCGCTACGAGCCATTTTATAAGGGGGCGAGTGACCTCGTGTGATAGAGTGTGCACATTTACTCGCTGCTTGGGCCGCTCTCGATGTGGTAGGCGGGTGAAGAAATTAATTAGTTCGACACATTTCCAAACGCAAGCGGTGGAAACCCCGTAAAATTATTCCACACACAAAGTGGCATTAACTTTCAGGCTTCAGTGTAATGGAATTTTGTAATAATCACAAGTGGAAAGCACACACTGTGGAAAGCACACACACAATGTCTGTTTCGACAACTTTTGACAAAATATGCAGTGGAAGAAAGAAATCCTTCGCGATCTGAAGGCGGTATGAACTTAAAGACGGAATGTAAATGTAATGTTTGTAAATTTTCATTTTTTTGGTGCCCTTCATATTTTATAGGTATTTTTATGATGTATATTACTTTCTTACAAGTCTACGTTTCCTTCTAGAGTGTGTGTATGTGTGCGTAGGAAGGTGAATGGGATAAAAGCGACAAGAGGTGTGTGGGAAAGAAAATAGACAGCAGGAGGGTATTTGAAGCTGCCTGATATGGTTGCACCAAAAGCTGTGTCGGTGGATTGAAAATATTCGTGAATCCCACTGTTGCTTCTTTTCTCATGTGACGTGGAATTGTTGCGTCCAAATAATTCCTTCCTTTTTTCAACTATACATCAGTCAAGTGAAGTTCAGACTTCCAAGTACGCTGCAATGATAACACGGCGAATATTGCATGAAAAATGGTGACCTCTAGACGACGGCGACATCATTCTCAGATAAGCCTCAGTGCGTGATCTTGATTTCATTCCCCAAGCTTAAATAATAATCAATATCAAAAACCAATTAGCATAAACTGTCACGTTGTCACTCAGGTGACAGTGCTGCCCTCTACCATGGCCTTCCATCACATCTTAACCACTGGTGGATCCAAAGGAGGTGGTATACGAATGAAAATATAAGACTATGCTGTACTCATATCAGCTACCGCACTTCCAACAAAGGAATTATTGGATCGATTTCTGCTCAAATGCAGTCCGATTTCTGCTCAAATGCAGTCACTCTAGCCAGCAGTTAAAGAGCTATACGAAAATACCTACAATCTTCTAACCTCAGGGGTCTAATGAATATATAGAACGCAACATTGGTGACATAGATTGAGATAAGGGGCCCATCAGATCGCGAGCTACTCTCTAGAGACTTCAGGCACAATATCGGATCGGTACAAGGAATGAGGATTAGTGCTTAACATAGGCTAATGAGCAGTTTTAAAATTTTGGAACAAAGGAAGTGGCGAACAGGACATAAATTATGAAGTAGATAGTTCCGTGCAAACTACGACCGATTAAGGCAAATATTTAGGTGTCGTTCTAACACTACGTCTTTCATGGGGAGTACATGTCAGAACAATATGGGGAGCAGATATCAGAACAATATGCGGATTTGCCTTAAAGAAACTCGGCTTCATTAGACGGGTGGCGGGGAAATGTAAGGGGAAAGTAAAAGACAGGTGTCATTTCGCTTTGGTTCGGCCACATTTGGAATATGAAGCAAATATTTGGAATCCTTGGGAGAAAATCAGGCATAAAGAGTTAGATAAAATCCATAGAAAATTCGCCAGAAAGCGTTACGATTAGGAGACGAGTGTGAGAGGCCTTTTAGGGGAATTAGGCTGGGAGCCACTTGAGAAGCGAAGAAAATAAGCCAGGCTTAGACTTGTAGAAAGGTTCAGAACAAACGAGTGAAACGAAGACACTAATTTTTTTAAGGAATTATTATGGCCCCACACAATTTAGGTAGGTCAAACCAAAAAGATAAGATAAGGGAGATAGATTCCAGTACTCTTTCCCGGGACAATCAGGAACTATGATTATATAAATAGTAAAGAAATCCGATTTACAAGTCAGGACAAGATTAACCGCTGCGTAGGCACAAGGTACATTCGTTGGTCCATATGTATGCTAGTTGATAGTATATGCTTTTGCATGCGTGTAAGTTGAAATGGTTTATGCATCAATGTATACGCCACTATGGGTGTAGGTTTGCATGGATGTGTTGATTTTGAATGTGATTTCGTTTATTTCTATGGGGGATGACCTAACTCCCCTTGTCACACGTCCCTGCGGCAGCTTGCGGGGTATTATGTAGATGTACTTTCCTTGCATTTTCCTCGCGCATAACGACGCAAGATACGCTCCATTTAGCGCTTCTCCTTTTTGAAAGTAATCGCTGCAGATGATTCCGCGTGCATCCCCAAAACCGTGGCCATCACCTCGTTGTCTGATTTCACCGTTTTTACTTCTTTGGAGCCGGATCGCCCTTAGAAACCAACTGCTTCGATTGGTCCTTCGAGTCTGGAGTCTATTAGTGTATCCATGCTTCATACAGAGTAATATATCGTTGCAGAAACTCATGAGGGTTGCAATACAACTTTAAGTGTAAGAGAATCCCAAACAAAAAATTTAGTTTGGGATTCTCTTACACAGCGGCGTTTACAATATTGATTAAACTTATTAAAAATAATTAAAGATGGGCCCTTTTCTGAAGACATCAAGGATATAATACGAACCCCAACGTATTACGGTCGAAGGGATCACGAATATGAGATTAGAGAGATAGACTGTAAGACTGACAGGTTTAGAATGTCATTTTTTCCTAGAACGATAAGAGACCAGCATGGTTGTAGTCGAAATTCCCCAGGAGTCAGTTCAATACAATAAGTATTAACGTGCAGGTTAGGGACTGCGCGAGAATATATGTATTTATTATTTATTTATTTTATTTATTATCGACTTAATTGGGCGAGGTTGAGACTAAATAGTCCCTTCTTCCACCTAACCCTTATGTATGTGTGTATATGTATATATATGTGTATATGTGTCTATATGTATATAAAAAATTTTTTTTCTTACAGGTTTCCCCCACCTTCACCTTTCCTCACCTATTTGATAACCCCAACCCCCTCATCCCTTACCCTTCCCTCCTTGTGCTACACCCCCTGCCACACACCTTTTTTGGTGGCTCGCAGGCTAATTATTTATGTAGATGTATACTAAGTCAGGCCATAGAGAAGCAATTAGGGGAAAATTTTATTCCTCCATGGTGATGGAACTTACGGTCCTTTCCCCTGACGCCACAGGGATAAAATGTGTTTCATTTCAGATTTCAGCGTAGGCGTCATTCTCCTGGGCAAGATTTATTTACGTACAGCCCTTTAGCGGTCATCAGAAGTCCATATTCACCTTTCAACAGCTGGAAGGGGTGGAAAGCCCTTTGGTCAAATATCGTCTATGATAAAAATTAGTTTTATCATCGGCGAGTGGCATATTTTGCATTTTTCGAAGAAACTTAGCGAAATTCGCAAATATTCATAGGTATAAAACAATATTCACTATTCTAATACAAAATTTTCATTTATTGAATACTAAATGACTTCAACAATTCGTCGAAATTACCGCCACGACGACAGAGTGGCTCTGCTCTGCTCTTTGCCGAGTCATCAAATAAGAGTTCACTCCATCCAATGAGAATAACCTCACAGACCCAGTGATGCTGTCTTCGAGTGCCCCAACTCTTTCCAAAAGTATTCAGTTTGCTTTTGTGCAAACAAAATGTGATAGGTTCACAACACGGCGAATTTTTGCTCACATGCTCATCAACATCCAAAGTATGGAGATTTCTTTCAGGCGTTCCATTCATCTGCTGTAATCACTTCTATTGTTCGCTCTCATACTCGCCAACTCACCTCTTCCATGTGCAAACCATCCGATATATCTCTCCCCCTGCAGTCCTTAGAGCCCACTTTCCTTCACTGTAGATGTCTTCAGCCGGCTATGACACTTCAAAAGGAGCAATTTAAATTTGAGCATTTTCTTCTTTTCAATAATTTTCATGAAAAGTTATTTATTCGTCCACACCTTGAATTAAATCTTTTTGTTAAACATACCTTCAGTTACAATGATAATGTTTACCATGCCATCGTATAGTACATATTATCCACGTATTATCACAATATCCAGTGTTGTTCAACCATGCTCACCGTTCATCACTCCCATCATTGGGAAGCAAAGAAAGGAAGCAGTGGAAGATTGGCGGGATTCCGCGAACTCCCCGGTAGGTCGCCGCCTGGCTGAAATGACGTTCATCTATTAATTACGCATCGTTCACTAGTAATATCCCAGGAAGTAATTTGGTAGCCAGTAATCACCCCTGAAAAGAAGATATCAGATGTACTCGTATATGTCTCGATGAAATGAGAACCAATTCTCAAATCTAGAGGTAAGTGGGGAACTTTTCCTTTTCTAAATATTTCTTGGCTGGAACTCTTCCTCTTAAACATGCTTATCTTCATTTTTTCCAAAAATAATAACAATTTGATAGAATCAAATTAACACAGTCCTCGTCCCAGGCACATGAAGAGAAATTCATTAATAACATATAAATTTACATAGTTACCGAAAATGTAAGGTAATACACGTATTCTCTAAAGCATGTGGGGAAGAGAACAGGCTGCAAAACTGAAAAAATGTATCCAATCCATCCCAAATCTTTAATCCGAAAATGCGCTCTCTCCTGACCTCCATTATTCCTTACCCAATGCTAATTCTCTCACGCCTCTAAGTACTTCGTTCGCTCTTGCATCACCGTTTCCATTTCCTGCGTGGATTTCGCTCCTTGGGCTTCCTTCCTGTTTCCCTTCTCTGATGGTTCAAGCAAACAATCGAGACCGAACACGCACACACACCATTATCGTATGGCCTTTCCCTCCTTTGTTTACTCCTCTACGTGTTTAATTCCTAGTGGCTCATTTCATTGGCTGTTACTGAAGTATCCAGGCAACACAGAAGCAAAAGCGGCAGCGACTGTTTCAAATTCTGAACCAAGTGCTAAGGCAGCGGCGTGGGAACGGCGACGATGGTCGGCGGACGCCGCGAAAACACTCCGAAGCGGCGAGAGAGGGAACTGGGGAGGAAGGGGGGACGGCGGGGAAGGGAGCATCATCATGATCGCCGGCCCTGACCCTGTCCACCACTCACGGGGGAAGATCCGGCATGGAGGGGGAGTGGTGCGAGGGGCCATCCCAACTCCTCAGCTGGGACGCCGAGAGAGCCTCCTCACTCGGATCGCTCCTGTCCGAGACGAGGGAGAGGCGAAAAGTGAAGCCGGCGGAAAGAGAAAGTTTTCCGACGGAGAGGGGCGGGGGAACGGCGACTGGGGGAGAAAGACCAAGAGCCCCCCCCCCAACCCCTCCTCTTAATCCAAGGACAGCCGGCTTCCCCCTCCCTCTCGGGTAATTGCTCCCTCCGCTCTTCCCGCAGAAGTAGACCCTCCAAGCAGCGAGGGAAGGGAGTGAAGACAGGCGCCGCGAGAAGCTCTTGCCTTGCTTCTATCCCAGCCATCGAAGTCTCCGCTCAATCCGAAGTCTCCGCTCATCCAAAGTCTCCGTTCGTTCAATGCCTCCGTTCGCCCTGTGTCCTCGCTTGGAAAGGTCCAATTCTTCAAAGGTCCGTCGAAATATCCGGTGGTTGAAGGTCTTTGCGGATCGAAGTTTTCCCTCATCTCTCTCTTTTATTCAAACACGAAGAGAGTTGAAGGAGCTTGTATGGGAAGTGGTCTTCTACCTTAAGAACCTTTCAGGAGTCATCCGTGTCCAAAAGTGAATTGGACTACTTGGCTTATCAGGATAGTTATATTTTCTGAGGGTCCACATAAAACAATTAACAAAATTTCAGGGTATATTCAGGTTTTCCAGTTCACAATTTTCATTTATCTGGAATTTCCCGCAATTCGAAATAAAGATAAGCTCATGAAATAATAACAAAAGCGATTCCATGCATAAAATTCTTCATTCCTCAGAGAAATGTTTCTTCATAAAATAGAAGCGAAATAATCCTTGTAAAGTTAGAAAAATTTCTGTATTTTATTTAAAAACTTGTATGACGAAAAAACATAGGCTACATAATGCAATAAAACTGCTATCAAAATCAGTGTTGAGAGAAAATGTATTTCCTTTGAGTTATATGGCATTCTAAATATTGACATTGAAAATAAAAGCTAATAACTTTCAAACCCACTTGCAGAAACATAAAATACGTGTGCATTAACGGGCCTGACACTTACCGTTAAGGTGCAGTGTTATCAAGATTTCCGGTCACAGCAAGAGAAATAAAAACTACTCCTCCCCTTGCACACTGACGCGATATCAACTAAATTAATTTTATGTTCTCCAACTGAGATACTCGAAGCATTGTCTCATCTGCCAATGACTTCTTAAACCGTGAACGTTTGTGGGCATTTGAATGGCAGATATAGGTGCCCTAAACCCCATTTCACACGCCAGCGATGTAAATATAACATTCTCCGTCCGTTCTACTCTCCGCTAGTTCAAATTCCCCGGACCTGGGGCGCAAAACTCGTCGCCTAACTTGAAGAAGGTTGCTACTCTTTGATTACTACATGTTCGTTTAACGAAATGTTATTTTTCTTGGTACGACGAAATTTGAATGCTCATAAAATTGCAAGTGACCCTACCAACGTGAGAATAAATTGAACGAGGGATATTAATGTCGAAGAAGGATACACAGGAGAAGTTGAGAAGAGAGAGAGAAAAGTTGTAGAAAGACTAAAACACGTGAGGCGATTACAATAGACCGTAAATACAAGGTAACGTCAATATTGGCAAAGTCTTAAAACGCGACCTTCGTCCGAAACACGAAAAAAGACAGCTCGGGAAGCAAAGGCGACCGATTGCAGTTAATGCCATAAACGATTTTGTTTGCACAAAGTTCAACTCAGATGAAAGAGAATGATGAAATAACGGAGTATATCATACGGAGGATAATATATCATCTTAGAAAGTATGCATCCCAAACTTAGTCCTTTGTTAAATTATATTTTATTTTAGCTATTAAGCTTAACATCGTTTCGTGTAAACGAAATATTAAATATAACAATCATTTTGTAATATTACAGGTAATAGTGCTTTAGGAGTCACTTAATGGAAATTCTGGATATTTATTGAGTCACTAAATAAAAACGCTCATTTAAAGAAAATGTGGCTACATTTTATTTTGAAAAATCCTCCTACTACGCACGCTCCTTACAATACATTTTTGGCTAACACAGTATTTTCAAGAACCCATCCTTATTGGAATATCAGGTGTTTCTGTAACTTGCCAGTTTTATTCCATAAGAATCATACTTTGTGGAACTTTGAGCAAGCATTTCCTTGACATGACTTTGATGAAAAATCAAAAGATTCCATTACTTGGCACCATTAAATATTGCATGCTTTATCTCTGGCGGGAAACGAAGAGATTTCCCCGCACTGTATTGTAAATATGTCTAAATTTGGAAGTGAAGTGAGGAAGTGCAGCAATCAAAAAGTCGCTGAAATATTTAGGGAGAAAACGTTAAGAGATGGAGCTTGATGAGGGAATTTTTTTCAAGCATAAAAAACAAAGTTTCATTGTTGCGGTCATTTCAATGAAAGTAATAATAATAAATATTAATATAATTCAGCACTACCCGATAAAATACTCATGTTCGCTACCTTTAAGGATGTAGCACATAGCTTTCACGTTCACAACTGCGCATTTTGGCCATTTGCACACGAACCCAACTGATCTGTACCCCAAGTAGCGTACTCCCCGCGCCCGGTTGATCACGTTGTTTCTCACGAATATAGGCCACATAAAATCCTTTCCATACCCACTCGATAGTCATTCTAAGGCACTCCGTCTAGTATTAATAGCTTGTCATAAGTGTGCTCCACAACATATGGACTGGAGACTGACGAGGGAAACGTCCAACTGTGCTTCTCGTACGGGAGAAAATGGCGAAATTATTCCAGACAGCGTAAACAAGGCCAATATACTAAGTAATTTCTTTCGCAACGTCTACGCCAAAAATATAAGTGAACAAAACAAAGTCCTACGCACAGCTGAAGATCTCTTGAGGGGCATAGAGAAACGGCTCCGAAACATAAAAACAAAAAAAAGCCTCAGGTACGGAAGAAATCCCCGCCAGAATACGGAGGGAACTTGCTGAAGACATCGCACCTTATTTAACAACAGTTTTCTACAACTCGATAGAAGAGAGTTCACCTCGTAACTGGACGCTAACACACATAACCCCCCCCCCGCCACAGAGGCGGAGGTGTGGTGGACCCCAGTAATACATATATATTTCTTTAATATCGATATCTTGCAAAGTTTTAGAACATATTCTTTACAATACAAAGACCCTTATCGACAGGAAGAACATACCCTGCCGTAAACAGCATGGGTTAAGGAAAAGCAGATCACGTGAAAAACTTGGTCTTATGATTCATGACATCCCGAAATCGGGGGAAATGAATACACAAATCGATGAAAGATTTTTAAATTTCTAGGAATTTGGATTTCAAGAAATAGAGTTCAAAAAGTCACGACTCTTATTTGATGAGAAATTGATACGCGAAATAAGAGATCAATCAGAAAGCGACGAACTGGACAAGGGGCTTTTTATGAAATCGTAAACAAAAAGTAGTCCTGGAAGGACTGAGTTCATCAAAAGCAGACGCACCTTAAGGGGAATCACAGAAAATAGTTATAGGACCCCTATTATTATTATCATTTCGCCAACTATGACCCTGCGTTGGCAGCTATATCAAATTATTTGCAGACTACACAGTGATATTTAGGGAAAAAATAACACAGGCATTCGGACTTATTCTCTGGGGATTCAAACCTGCTTTCGGAGTGGTGTACAAACTAGGGGTTAGAATTAAATATCAGAAAGGCAATAGCAATGAAAAGACATAAAAATGAATGACATAAAAAAGAGGAACATTATCAACTAGACAGAACCGAAGAACGCATTTCGACAGCACTTGGGTGATACACTGTCATCAAACTTTTCACTAACATTACGACATACCAGTGTAGACATTGGAAGAATATACATGTCAGCCTTAAAGAAGCTAGGTTCAATTAAACGGGTAGGGGGAAAATTTAATGAAAAAGTAAGAGATAGGTTTCACTAAGATTTAGTAGGGACGTAATTGCTAATTTCGCAAGTGTTTCAGATCAATGAGAGGAAACGGTAATTAAGGAATCAGAAAATGTTCAGAGAAAATGTTACACGCGAGTTAAAAATTGCAACGAAACGAGGATGACGGATACGGGTATGTAGGAGTAATTACGTTTGGAACCTCTTCAATTCTCAAAGAGATCTGGCAAAACATAGATTTTAAGAAAAGTACAGACTACTTGAGAATTCTCACTGCATCGAGGGAATTATTGTGGTAAGGATAATCTTCATAATTGCCATTGCCAAGTAGCAGTACTACAAAAACCCCAGAAGTTTCAGGAAGGCTGCTCTTTAATCGACCTCCTAAAGAGTTAAAACGAATAATCCCCCAAGAAAATAAATTCAAAAAAATTTTAAAAGACTTCTTTGTAAATAATATTTTTTTATAGTGTCCAAGAATACATACGAAGAGCCAATGTAGGAAAATCCATTTTCAAAATCTTTAATGCCCATTATTATGTAATTCAAATCCATCCATATGTGTATGAATTTGTAAACATGTAAATCTAATGCACCCGTAAATTTGATTGAACCTTTAAAGAAGCCCAAACAATTACGTATTGTTCTATGGTGAATAAACCTATCTATTTAACCACCATAATTATCCTGAAACCACACCTTAAAATAAACTATTTTTGTAACTTCTTCAAGCCTCCGTTCCGTCGTCAAAAATGCCTATTCTTATCCTCTCTTTACCTTCTTACCATCACAGTCCTCTTCCTTCCATCCCCTTACAGGATGCCACTTAGCGGAACTTCAACCGATGTCCCTGAAAATGCATGGTTTATCCTCCTCCACAACCCGACATATTTCAATATCCTTCAATCCAAACAAACCTTCTTGGCTCATCGGCTACGTTTCGGAGCCATACGGAACCACTCTCCATTTGAAAGTGTTTATTAGTGAAATCTTCTTTAAATGTAAAAGCCTTTGTGCCGTTTTTGGCTGCTTTGTTGAATAAATAAACTTTTACTTATGAGAGACTTCAAAAATTAGATTTTATTTTTTCACAGAATTACGCAGAATCAGGCGCATTTCACTCGCCGTATAGGGCGTAGTACTGGGTTTACTTAGTACTGTCATCACCTACCAAACCGACCTTAGAGTTGATTACTGTATGATACGATATATGTATGTGTGTATATATAAAACCATAAACACAATAATCACCCCTAAGGTCGGTTTAGTTTAGTTTTTATATGTATGCGCACACAATGAATATATATGTATATATATATATATATATATATATATATATATATATATATATATACACACAATGCAAAATAATGTATATTGATAGTTTCACAGCAATGGATTGAAGAAATAGTCAAGTCGGTTACGAGGATGAGGTCGTCATTTCGTCTTTCAACTCTTGAGAGTTCATTTTTTCGTTCAGGTTCGTGTTCCATATGCTGAAAAACATCCGGTACGTATTCGGGAAAAGAATATGTTAACCTAAACCATTCGGTTCAGGTAATAATTCCTATTCAGTTTATATGAGGATCGGGAAAGTGCGGGGGATAACGTACTGCTTTCTCACCTAGAGCGTCCGGGTTCGTATCCCGGCGACGACATATATTTTTCAGTGGTATTCCGATCCCTACTTGAGGTGCTTTGTGGAGGGCACTTCGAGTGAGCACGCAGAATGCGAATGAGAATGTTGGATGGGACGTTAAGCTTCTTGGCGGCTTCCGTTAAGAGCAAGCTAATGCCGACGCCGGGTTTCTCTCCACCCTTCATCCTTTCCTGTCTATCCCTAATGGCGCAAATGACCTCCGCTTCCGATCACTTTCCATAAAAATTACTACTACTACTCAGGTTAAACAATGTGAAATTCGTAATTCTCAATAAGTGCAATTTTGAATAATGAATACATATAACGAATTATATGCTGCAAAGAAAGAAAAAATACGTGTTATCAGAAAAAAGTAGAACTCCTAGGTAAAGGCTAGATATCATACCTAGGAACTCCCAGGTATGATATCAAGGCATTCGCCCACTGACTCCGGGGTTCCGTGTCCAAGACCGTGTACTTTAAATACATATATACTACATAATGGACGCCCCTAGCTAAAACCCAGTGATATTATGAGTGGCAAAATATTCAGCCAAAAAGGAGCAGAACAAAGGCAGAAGCAAAAATGAATTAAGAACGATGTAGCAGAGCTGATGGCTGATATACTCATACTGTAGATATTAACAAAATATACTCCATGGCCTATTATTATTACTGATATTTTAATGTATAAGGTGGGTTTAGATGGACACAGACTATTCAACGGTATGAGGATACATTTGCTTTACTCTCTTAGCGAAACACAACCCAACGTCTTACTCTCCAACAAGCCCCTCTTCAACTCCATGCACTTCCTTCATCCCGTCCAACATCCCCATCCTGTTCTTGCCCTTCCCTCGTTTGCATAACATTCTCCCCTCTATTCCAGTCTTCAACATCCCACTGACGATCAATACGCCCTTCATCCATCTTTCCTGCCTGCCTTAGGATTTCTCCCAACAAATCCCTCTCCTCCCCCACCATCCCTAGTTTTTCCTCATTTGTTTTCATTTCGGTCTATTTCACCTTCACCGCCCTTCTTCACATTCAAATTGAAAAATTTTCCAATCTACTTGTATTATCCTGCTTCAATGACCATGTTTCATGTGCGCCGTACATTGTGCACAGTACAGTAATACAGTTAATGACCTCCTATTTCAATATTTAACTTACCACGGCTAATATAGTTACAAAAAATATTTATTACTTGACGCACCTACGTATTATTACCCCTTAGAGTATCTCACATTATTATTTTCCAAAATGAGATTAAAAAGTACACATTAAAGGGATTAATTAGCATTACCCTCACATATCAAACTGACCTACGGATTGAAGATCGCGTTTAAAGAAGGCTACAAAAATATTCGGTATATTTTACCATTGTTCCTAATCTTAGCAAAAATGCACACTAAAAAAATGGAATTTTAAAATTAATTTCAAACAGCGTGACTTGTAATCACAAAAAACTTTTACTGGGCTCCAAAAATCAAAATGTGACATATAGTCTTTCACGATCCAATGAAATATAGGTATATCAGTTAATTTCATTAAATTTTACCTCATACAACATCGGATTTTGCGGAATATGTATTTTGAACGAAATTTTAAACCAGTTTTCTTACGGCTCCGTCAAAAAAATTAACGGGTCACAACGCGTGGGAGCAAGAGAACTGGATCGTCCAATCAGATCGTGGAAATCTTGTTCCGGATCTGCTGAGGTAATGTATAAAATATGTATAATTCACAGATAGATAAATACACAGTAAAACCCCGTAAAATATATTCAGTTGGCTTGGTATAACAGCAGTCAAAATGCATACACACAATGAGGCTTCTGGGACGATCCGGAGTGTTCTATGAGTGAAAGAGAGAGAGAATGTTAGTAAGGAGTTAATTAAAATTGGCAATTTTCCATTAAATAAAATATTTTATTAATACGACCGGTTTCGATGTAACTACATCATCTTCTGGCTCACCAGAAGAATGTAGTTACATCGAAATAAATTATTTTATTTTGTGGAAAATTGCCATTTTTAATTAATCATGATATTGCACCATAATACGCCTGAAATGTCTCTTTTTATTGTAAGTGGGGGGATTTCGATCGTCGGAAGAGCACTGCCAGGGGAGGCCGGACGAGGAATTAATCACACTTCCCTTCCCTCAAACAGGTAATAAGAACGAAAACAAATGAATTAGTTTAGAGTGGAAACTGTCGGCAGCAGAGGATCATCGTTATTGGAAGAAATTGAAAGGTGATGCTGAGGAGTAATGGTTAAATTCCAAAGTAGATGTTGAGGGTCTAACGAAGAAGTGCGACTAAGTGGTGTTCGTCCAAAAAGTTAATTACGCTTTGAAATAAAATATGAACGTAGTGACAAGACTAAGTTGTATTATATACCCAAGCTTTTCTCTATTCCTTCTCTTAAGAAATCGGTCGCCTTACATTTTGACCTCTTGTTTAAACCAGCATACAATACTGCATCATTTTCAAAGCACTGTGTGCTGCAGACTACGTCTAGCGAGAGACCTGTAATCGTAAATCGGCGATTTTTACGAATGTTTTCGTTGATTTTCACCTACAGTTCATCTGTCACATGGCCAGGCCGACCACTGCGGTGCTCTTCGCGAACATTGGTGCTGTGGTCAACTTTCGACTGAATGCACCACTGCCTCACTCCGCCTTTACTAATTATTCCGTCTCCGTACAAAGTTCCCTTTGAATTTTAATTGGCTTGTGTTAGTTTTTTGTCAGTAAAAAACCTAATCACAGATCGCACTTCACAACTCGTGGGATATTCTATTGCAGCGCACATATTAACAGTTCCCATTGAGCAAAGTAGAATAACCACAGTCTGCACACACTACCAGAGCAGGATGCGTCCCGAGTGTAGGTACGTTTAGATCCCAAGATGGTGGCTCTAGCTCGCCACGCTAGGCCTAGGTTTTTCGCATTATGAGACACGGTATGGCTCCTCGTGACGCATTATTGGAGAGTTACAAAGATTCTTAAATATAATATAACGCTGGCACTAAAACACGGAACGAGGGATAAATATAAAAACAAATATTTTCTCCACAAACTAATGAAAAATTCACCAGCAACATTTGTCGAAGTTTGTCATTTTCGGCATAACTTTTCGTGAGAGGTGATTACCATGGATGTGAAAGAAGACGTATAGTTTTTCACAGTTTTATTTAGAGTACTGCTCACTTCTCTATCCACGTTAAGAACCACGACGCCAGAGAATAATTCCCCATAAAATATGGAACAAGTGCGGAAAAGATCCAGAAGACACGCGCATTGGATTACTTCGAAACCGGATGAACCCAAATTGATTTCTATTTATTGCTGCAAAAATTCAAATATCAGACGAAATATTTCCTTGCCTGCTTGTCAGATTTTAATAAGGCATTCGATATTGTGCAATAAGGAAAACTAGGAAGAATCTGGAATTGATGATAAAGATATCCTTATTTTTTAAAAATCTTTATTGGAATCAAATTGCTATAATTAAAATTGAGAATGACTTATCAAAGGAGATATGTAAGAAACGAGTGGTAAGAGAGGACTGTTTTATGCCCCCGACATTAATCAATCTATGTATATTCAGATAATATATTTAACACAGCTGTTTACAATCAAACGTTCGCAGTGTAAGTTAATAGTACAAACATCAATGTATTAAGATCCGCAGACGCAGTCATTTGCGATACACTTGACCTACACGCCTTACTGAGCATGTTCAATGATGTAAGTGACCTAGTATGAATCAAAATTAATTTAATAAAGACGATATTTATGAACATCAAGCGCTAAACCAATTCAAAATTCACCTTACGACTAAAGGACATCTATTAGAGAGAGGTTCGGACATAACAGACTTGGGTCGGGTAGTGACAGATCAACTTTTGAAATAGAAAACCAAAGAGCAATGATCAAATCCAGCGTCCAGAACATGAAATCTTTCCCGTGTTATATACTCTGAGCTTAATGGATAACCTAGAAATGTGGTTCCACCGTCGACCGCTGAAAATCCAATGGCTTGCTCGACTGTCTAATGAACAAGTCCAGCGAAGAACTGGAGTGAACTGCTCACGGCAATAATATGCAGAAAGTTGTTCTATTTAGAACGAGTGTTTGGAGGAGAAAAATATGAAATATTACACCTGATACTAAACGCGAAATTGAAGATCATTGAAGAATTGGGAGAAAGCAATCTTCCTGTTTAAAAAACTTTCAACTGTTAAAAACCACGCCTCTGCCGTCAATTATGACGCAGAATGATGCCGCGCAGTGTTTCTCTCTTTTTACCACGCCGTTTGGCCGCAGCCCACGCCAGCCACACTATTGTCGCTGCGCAAGGAATTCGCCTGCTTTCAAAACCAGTTGCCAACTCGCATTATCAATTAACTTCTAAGGAAATGTTTTTTAAGTTCCATTTAAAATGAATGCTGCCATGAATATGCCATTTCTTTTCATGGTCGTTAAAACATTTCTATTCCAAATGCCACGGTAACGTACGCTTTCTGCTTATTACCCCGAAGATTAGAATTTCAGTTATTTCAATCGAAACCCATCTCTTATTGATTAAATACTATTTAAATCGAATTAATCCTTTTTAAAGCATTTTTTAATGACTCGGATCAAAACACAAGTATTAATGTTTCAAAGCTCCACATTAATACGTAATCATAGAAATAATTTTGGATCCACTCTTTTGATAACGTTGTTCATCAGTCGAAATTAATCCTTTCTTGTTATTGCGGGTGTATTCCTCTTGGCTATGGACATTTGGGAAATGAATATTTAGGATATCTGAATGGATAGTTAGGATATCTACCAATATTTAACCGATCGAAGTGTGCACTTTTCTTTCAAAACAAAACTGTCTCCTGATCAACGATCACTCTTGCAACAAATCGGCAAAAACTTTTAAAAGAACATCAATGTTAACTTCTACATGAGAGAAAAAACAGCTAGGAGCTTTATTAAAATTTTACGTTAATTCATTATTATCATTTTCCTAAGGTTTGGAATGTAATTTAACGCGTTAATAAATTATCAAATTATTCACTGCCTTAACCGTGGAGCCTACTTATTATTCACCATAGACAACTATCCACTCTCTCTCATATTTATAGAATATGCCGTATTGAATTAAGGAACACAAAAATGAGCCAAAAATCTTGTATAGATTACAGTGGTATTGGTTCAATAAGCTCCAACCATCAGAAATCTCTACTGACCAATTTACCAATGAGAATAGTCCTACTACTTGGCCTCAATGTTTAATTACAAATGTATACTGATATTCGATGCATTCACAGCCGAAGTATGCCAGCAGTGTACCAGCCGAAACCATGATTGTTTTTAAATCGGCCAACATTATACTTTCCACAGCAACAAAGTAAGAAATAATGGAATTAAATCCGCAATTCTTCCTTCAAATTCCATCAATGGAGCGAATGTCGGCCAAATAAGTATCACACTCTACGAATACTATATTTAAACGGTTTTTATATCCCAAAGCTGCTAAAGATACTATATTCACTTGGGTTTTCTCTTTCCACCTGAACGAGTTACTGCTCCGTGGTAGGTAAGTGCCCCGGTTGCTCAGTTAACTTTCTCGCCACTAGTGGAGTCTCTTGGATAGTAAACCGAGATGGCTTGTGAACGATTTCGCTTCTTCAAATCTACAACTCGATCTAATGGATGATGATGGACCAATATTGGAATTATCAAGGCAAGTGGTGATCGCTCCTTTCGCACATATCGAAACCTCATTTTTCCCGAGCTAAGTCCTCGAGTTATTCCTCTTAACCCTTTCGACGAGAAGCCGCTTCAGTAAACAAGCGACCGTCCACACTTCAAAGAGAGGGGGTCTTCGACACTGCAAGTGGATGGTGGTCTGGAGAGCGCTGCAAATACCTGCACTGCGGCTTTAAAAAGTGAGTGCTCACTTTATAGTTGACCATGTGAGATTCAGAGTCAGTCCATTAGAAACGGGGACCGCTGCAAGCTGGGGGTTTCTCTCCTCGGCCAAAGCAATTAGTGCTTTCCGAGCCTCGGAGACTACACACACACACACACGCGTAGAGGCCAATCAATCCGTCCGGCGGCTGGCTCCGCTCGCGCGGTGTCCCCCGGGTGGGTGCGAGGTCGGCCGGCGGCTGAACCGGTCGCCCCCTCCGACCCACCACGGCTTGCTCATGGGTGGAGAGGGTCGCCGGGCCTCGGCGGGGCCGCGAAGAGAGGCGATGGAGGACCAACTTCGCAGCCGGCACACTACTTCTTCCACCATGATTGTTCCAAATCGACCAGAGAACGCGAATCCGCATTCCTGATTTCCCAGATGACACCACATTAATGGTGGAGGATGGAGAACGCCCACAGCCAACCTTGAGCGCAATGGATTAAGTGCCTTCAAGGATGAAAGCATTAAAATCAACAGGAAAAAATAAAAATTCTAGCATGGGGAATAGAGAAGGAAATTGCTATGGTTTGAGGAAAGACATTAGAAAAAGTGGCATATTTCAAGCACCTTGGAAGAAGGCCGAGGTGGGACAGAATAAATAAATGAATCTGAACCAAAGTATCTTGGGCTAAGAAGACCGTTAACGATGAAGAGGTGATTGATGCGTAAAAAAGAAAATTCAGTTGAGAACATTGAAGTGACAGCACATTTAAACAAACACGTGAATTCTGGGATCCAATAACTACAAATGGAAGAGTCTGAAGCCAGGAGTGCGTATTTTCCCGAGTGTGAATGCCTTCGAGCATTTGTGCAGGAAGCACTAGAAACGAGGAAGTTTACAGAGGGCCAGAAGGGGAAAAGGTCTTCAGAGGCACCATAAAGAACAAGAGGAACCAGGTGAATTGGCCGCAGGTGAAGACAAATGGATTAACTGTTAGCGGCACAATTTAAGGTAAGAACATGAGGCAGTCACGTGGACCAAGCAAGGACGGAAGAGTAACTGGCGCGGCATTCGAGAGAGAACTGGCGGTGAAAGGGAAAAACTGTCACATCGGAATGACAGAGGATCCCATTCATTAAAGATGATCGAGTTGTGTCCAGCTGCGTCCGAGGCTGAAATCACTAAATCAGCTAAGTTGCAACGCCTCTGCCGCTGAAGGTGTTGACGCAACAGATCAGCTGAGAAGCTGTGAAGTTACGCCACTAATTAACGTACGAAGGACCTCATAATGACCCCACAAATACGAATTTACAACGAGCGAACAATAGGACGTCTAACCATCTCTGCATTCACGGCACTCGAGACTCGGAAAATAAAATATGCAATCGACAATGTTTTGACAGTGCGTTGAAATCTCCGATTCAGCTTCGTTCTACTATATTTGAATTACGGTTTCCGTTTTGTATTTTATTCGCGTGTATTCTTATTGCAACCAAATAACTTACTATTATCATTATTATTGGCATTCTACCAGTAAAGGTAGGTATTGGAAGGACATAGCCTATACTATTGGACAACATACCTATCGCACTGATTGCGCAATGCAACCAGCAATGCCTGCAACCCCTTGACAATCTTAAGCTGGGCCATCTAACTGATTTTTATGAATTCTTCACCGAATTTCATTCCGACCTCCAGCTCTTCACAGAATGAAAATTTAACATAGAGTAAACAGCAAATACTTGCAATGAGGAAAATTTTTTTATTCCCACGGGATAATTTTGTTAGGAATCATTTTTCGGAATGCCGTTGTTAATTTATTTTGTTCTCTTTTGATATCTGGGCAACCGATGGCGATTAAAAGCGAAGTTTAGGAACGGAGAACAAATAAAATCGACAGATATATACTCGAAAAACTTTATGTAAAAAAATAAAATTAAAGCCCGAAAGCAATATGCGAGCACACATGTTTTCCTCCCGAGGCTTAGTCCATTATTTGCAGCAAAATGAAATAAACGTAAAAGCAAAGAGGCATCTCGGAAAATGACACTTAACGAACGAAACATCTCACAAATAGAATGAAATTACGAGCTGCTTTCAAATAAGACATTACACCAACAACAAAAATTTTGAAAATAATTTGAATTAAAAGAAATTACTGATGTCACCAAATGATTTAGTTTTCAACCGAGACAAGTTCGAGGGAAAGGCTCGGAATATGGAAACTCAAGGAATCCTAAGGCCCTGAATCATAAGTATACCGAGTGAGGGACCCTTGTTCATATGCATACGACCTCAGAATTTCATCCGCTGGGTTTCTGTTGCGGATGCGACGCTGCGAGCCTTTGCGACGCGCACACCGTGCCCAGGGCGGAGGAGTGACGAGCGGAAAGCTTCCGAAATGCGGCGGCGGTACCCAAGCATTTCCTGGCACGTGATGCGATGGCACCCCATTAGGAGGGCACCCGATCGCTTTCGAATCGCGCACCAGAGGTCAGCAGCGGAACAGCGCGGAGGTTCAGCCAGGTCGCTCAACAAAAAGGGTCAATCAGACAATCAATTAATAAAATATCTTTATGAGACTAAGGTTAGGCAAATACACGTATACCTCACCATAAGTAGAAAACTTGGGCATATCCGTTAAGTGCAAATACTTTCCTCGTCAAAACGACAAAGGGAATGAAACATAAGTGAATGCATGGACACGTATTTTCATGGACACGTATTGCATGGACACGGTTTGTATAACACACTTTTTCAAGGTTTGTTCGGAAACATTTCTTTCCTACGTGTAGCGTGTGCGTGAAGTGATGAATTCAGACCGTCGGTTAAGTGTGCGCATAATCGCATATTGTATCGGCATTGATAAGACGACAGTGTAGGTACACCATTATCGCTGAAAATTTGGCGATGCGAAATATTTGCGTTAAACTCGAGTGTCTGCTCGCGAAGACCTTCTGCAACGGCATCGCGATGATTCCCCAACCCCCTTCAAGTCTTACCTTGGCACCGGCGGACTATTTTCTATTTCCAAAAGTAGTGACATCCTTCCTCAAAGGCAACCATCATAGGATCCTAAGTGCCGTCAAAGAGCCTTGCACGAGTACCCTTTAGGACCTTTCGGAATTCACCTACTAGAGAACCTTCGAGTCGTGGTAAAACCTCTGGAAAAATCGTGTCGACGCTCAAGGGATGTACTTCGAAGAATATTGACGGGCATTGTAGCAATCTATGAAACTAATGAGTTTTGCGATAATTTTCCCGATACTTTTTATACAAATCATGTATTAAATCATTTCACTATATTTAAAAAAAAACTTAGCCATCACAATTGAGACTTGGCAGATGCAAAAGTCAAATTTTCAATAATTTTAAAACAGACACAGTAGAGATACCTGATCAATTTTGCTACTCAAATTTCACCACTGATAAACTGATAAAATCGGCCCATTAATTTATTTAAATATAGTCGGTCGGATTCACGCATAAGAAATCAGATAAATTGGAACACAAGTCTCTCCCACTTCCAGATACTTCGGCTCCAACATAGAGGAGCTAAATACGAGGGTTTCGAGATGGTGCGGTGGCTATCGCACTAGTTTCCTACCTACAGGTGGAGGTCCCGGGTTCGAATCCCGGCGGCTTCGAATATTTTTCATTGATATCTCGTTCCCTACTTGAGATGCTGTGGAGGGCACTTTAAGTGAGTGCGATATCCGTCGGATGCGACGTTAAGCTGCGGACCCCTTGGCGCCTTTCGTATGAGAGGAGGCTAATGTCGACGCCGGGTTTCTCTCCACCCTTCATCCTTTCCTATCCATACCTGATGGCGCAAATGACCTCCGCTTCCGGTCGCCTCCCCTAATACTACTACTTCTCTTACATTTGTACCACTAAATACGATTGACGACCAATAACAACACTCGGCTTAATATATAATACCTTATGGTAATAGTTGCGGGTGATTTTAATCATCCTTGAATTAATGATGGTATCTACCAAATCGAGAAGACGCCAACAAAGCAAACTTCCTGTCACACATTTCTTAGAGCATTAAAAATAGTAAGCAGATGAATCGCCCACTCGAGGGAGATACGAGATGGGTTTGTCTTCTGCATGATTTTTTTCAGAACACACTTTTGAGATTCAAGTCAGGATATTCAACAAAGCGAAACCTGAAGGGACTACATCTTAATACAGGGCGTGGTCTTATCGTGAGGGCTAGGGTGCATTCCGCGTGAACATATCAGGGTCAGCATCGGGATGATTGACTCAATATCACGAGCATTCCTATTTTAAAAGTTAATAAATTTGTTCTCTCCCTTTCATTACCTTATTTAAGCCGCTCGTTCTCAACATAGGAACTTAAGCTAGTCATCTAACGATTTTTTCAGTAATGACAGCGGCAAATTGGTTTTTGTAATATGTTCATGAATACTTATCCATTTACGCAAATTACAAACACATAATTGAAAGAAAAAATACTCTCTGGATATTACATGTTGTGGCAAATTGAAATGAATGTCATTATCAGCCATTTTTTTCGCCATGCTGATTTTAAAATATCTCCTAAGGAAAATATTGTCAGTCTCTATTGTTACTGTGATAAATTTTATCGATTTTACATTTTTGTAACAATTTGGACACCAATGTTAAGAGATTTTCTACACGAATCTCTACAATTTGCAAATCCCTATAGAGTGTAAAAGGCTATGATATAGGGAACAATGACAATATTTTTGAATGCCAAACCTGGGTCAACTATCAGAGGTAGTTATACTTTAGGCAGCTGCGTAGGGACTCCATGTCTTCAGTTTTTCATTCTATGATTTTTCAAAATTGTGTCCCATATGAGAATAGATCCTATCTATTAAAAATAGCTTCTTCTAACATGTAAGGATTTATCTGAAACCAGATTCAAAATCAACGAACAATACGCTATTCTTGTAGATATAAACCCCGACTGGCGATGATAATAAAAGAAAAACGAAAAGTATTCTTGCATTCACAAGTAGCTACAAATATTCTATACGACCTTAGAAAAAACTGACATGTCTCTACCAAGATTCACATGTAAATTTCCAAACGGATACCTGGAATTTGTTTTCAAATATCTTCCGAGACAATAGATAAGCATATCTACGAATGAAAATCCTATAATAAAGAAGGAATAATTGTAGCACACAGAAGAAGTGAGGACTGCAAACGGTCGCAACAAATACTACGATCCAAGTTCAAAATTTATAGTTATGGAAATCTAAGGAAAATTTCAAAAGAAAAACTATCATAATATCAGACAGGAGATTCAACATAGATTACCCATGAAGATCTGCGTACAATTAAAAGTACAATAAGTACAGAATACCACGTAAAAATTTAGAGAACACAAGATTATCTGGTCGAACTTTGGAATACAGCCGAAAACTTTTGTTAAAATTTTAAATAAAAAATAATAACAGCGTGAATAAAACAAATTTTCAATTTTTTTCCATTGAGTCCACACCAATAGCATCTCCTCGCCTCACTAAACACCTGACGAGACGATGGGCGACTGAGTGGTTTCGCAGAGGCACGGAGCAAACCAGCTACAGAACATAAAAACAAATACTGCCCGGAGCCCGAAAGAAACATCTGGTGGAATGCTGATCGAGCTTGCTCAAAACAGCGAGAGCACATTATGTGCCCACCATGGCCGTGCCGCGCATTCCTTCCCTCCCAGGCGAGAGGCTCGATGTGCAGTCACCTCCCGTGAGCAAGGACGACGAGAATCAGGAAGACAGGGCGAGAGAAGACGAACATCATTGGCCTCAAAGCCACAAGAAATCCTGGGATCTATTATTGCTTTCAATAAGATCCTCATTCTTGGAAGAAATGATGTATTCAGTATCAACACCGATTTAATAGAAGCTGATGATATGAAAGTTTTTCGTTTTCTTATCCTGATCATCCTAAAATCATGGCAAAAGTATACTTAGTCCGCGAAGTAGACAAAGTAATTCTGTTTTTTCAAGTCTTCGACAAGGTTTTCCTCACGATAAAATGCGCACAAAACCATTATAAGGCGAATGAGAAAGTGATTTACCGGATTAGGGAATTCTTATCTTGCCAGAAAACAGTATTCACCAATGGCGCAAGCTCTCAAGAGATAGACGTGCCTTTCAGAGCAACACAAGGACGTGCGATAGGGCCTCCACAGACAGTAACATGAGAAACAAACAATGGAAAGATAGCGAAACACACGTTCCGCGTTTAGTTACGGGAAAATAAATTTCACGAAAGGGACAGCCACGAGGCCTCAATCACACTACCATTAGATGGTTTACCTTTTCTTTCACGAGGAGGGGTATTTGCGAGGAAGACCCACCACCAATGATTTGTTCACTCCGCGCGCTGATTCTTCACATTGTATTCATCCGCGAATCATTAGGTTTCAGTGCAATTAATTGTTACTCTATTTTCTTTTATTCTCAATTGGAATGGCATGTAATGGGACGAAAGAAATCTCGCATTTTAACGATATTGTAATAGGTAAATTATAGGGTGGTGTGGTTATAAGTTAGTGTTCGGATACTAACTAGAGAGTCCCGGGTTCACATCCGGCTGTTTCCCCTGAACACATCCAACTTCACCTTAGTTGAATGACTTTATGGGTGCCGTATCTTCCCGAGAAACCGCAGCGGCAGAACGCGCAAAAAGATCTTCCAGCTCCACTCTCACCTTGATGCGGAAATTTTGCACGATGCGAGCTTATGACATACCAACTACACTGACCTTCGATTCGATTACTGCGGTCGATTAATCACAAAAGGGGGTACAACTTCGCTACTGGATAGTGACACTATCGCAGATTTTCGATCGAGTTTTTCTACATTTACCACAAATTAAGGATTTGATGAAAATGACGGAATCCAACAAAAACAAACATGTAATAAGCAGCTTACTCATTGTTCGTGGAATATTGGCATTGCTAGGGGCGTGCGTGACGAACTCAGTCCAAGGAGGATATTGGGCTACTATTGGATTCAATAAAGTGAGCTAAAATCTAGATCCTTCTGAAACCCACGGAACCCATTAAATAACTAATACGCTAAAATATTTAATGCCCAATGATATTTAAAGAGTAACAAATCCGAACGGTATACTTAATTATGAACAAGATTCAAAACATTATTGTCATCGCCGGTAATATAGTCTAGATTCCCAAAATATTAATATATTTCTTCTGACGCACCTGGGGGCTACAACCCCCTAAAAAATGAGTCACTGTTCGAGAAAGGCGCACCTGTCGCGTTGGGAGGGGACCGGGGGGGGGTCAGAGCCGAGCCGCAGACACAGGGGAGCGAGTGGGTCAATTCATGCCCAATTCACGCCCAACGGATATCAAACGTTTGATGGCGCCCTCCTCCCTCCTTTCACTCCCGACTGAAGAAGAGACACACCCAAGCACGCCTCCCTCCCTTTTGCGGTGGAGACTGATCACTCATGCACGCGATCTCATGGAAATACTTTAGTCTACGCGAATAACACTTTAACGTCATGCCTGGTTATGCGACGTCTCCACACGGTCCACTTCAACTTGGGACTGAATGGGACGTCGACCAGTTGTGAGTGGAGCGATATCCTCAACTCGGGACACCCATTCGCTGAGTTTCCAACGGGCGCCTTGATCCACCAAGTAAGACCAGGAAATGACACGACGGAACAAACGAAAATATTTTCCTGTTTTGGCAGCAAGACCAATGGAACGGAATAGCGTTGTAAGGAGGGAAATAGTATGAAAGAGTAAACATTCCCGTCAGAAGAAGCAATTGCTAACGGCAAACTAGCATAGATATAAGGAGAGATTCATCAGAATCTTTATCTGAGATTTAGTTATACAAGGTTTGTACAAAAAATATCGGTGACAATTTTTGATTTTGATGCGTGCGTAAAGTGCTGACTTAAGCCCGTCGGTTAAGTGTGTGCATGATCGCAGTTCGTAATGGCGTTGACAAGAAGAATACACACCATTATCACTGAAAACTTGGCGATGCAAAATATCTGCGCTAAAGTCGTCCTCTCGAAGGTCTCGGGACGGACGGACTATGAGCAGAGTCGAGTGTCTGCTTGTAAAGACCTTCTGCAACGGCATCCCACCCCCCTTACAGTCCCGACTTGGCACCACTGGCAAAACATCATTCCTATTCCCTATAAAAGTGAACTCCTCCCTCAAAGGACACCACCATGGGGCCCTATGTGCCGTCAAATAATTTAGCACGCTTATACCCTTCCGAATGACCTTCCACCTACCAGGGAGTCTTCGAGTCGTATAAAAACCGCTGTCAAAAGTATGTCGACGCTCAAGGGATGTACTCGGAAGAATTTTGAGGTAATTTAGTACATTCTGAAACAAATCTAATTTTCTGAAACGTATCCCGATACTCTTTATACAAATCATGTATGCGGGTATGAGACGTGATGATAGAGAAGGATCCCGTACAGATATAAAATTGATGAACAATAGTACAGCATGTAAGAAAATAATGTAGAGGGTACTTCGAAGTTTGGGCGAAGAGATAAGCTCATGAAGGACACTCGTGAGAGGAAGAGGGGCACTAATCTGCCAGCACGATGACTCAATGGCGACCGCAACTGACGGAAACGAGGAGCGGCGGCATTGCGGAGGAAGGCCAAGGGGGGACGACCACAAGCGGGCGATGGAAGACACAGCATGAGATGAGTGCAAGGAGGGAATGATTGAGCGCGATCATGAATTGGTGTCCAGTACTCCTCAAGGTCGTCCGCCGTGGTGCCGGTAATTGCTCCGCCGAGAACGGATGCAGACTCGCGCTCCCATTCCCAGCGAGGGCAGTCTTCGGGAACCCGCGCCCGCCAGGGGCGGCACTTCCGGATGGGCACGCCGGCCCTCATTCCGCACCGCTGGCGTCCTTCATTTGCATCCCACCGCCTCGGCTTCATTCCCAGGCTACGACGAGAGTGCCCTCCCTCCCTTATCGCCCCCGGATTGATTACCACCAAACCTCAGCAGTGAGCATCTGGCCCCGATTGGGAGCGGGAAGGAGGTTGAGGGATCAGTATCACTCGCCTGCTCTTCAATCGAGCGATCGCCCTGGTTACCCACCGTCGCCACTCTTGACTTCCGGAACTCGAGGGACGGGAGACCACGCTCGCATGCGCGCGTGTTCTTTTATTCATTAGATCTGGTCCATTTTATTGAGATGGGAACCGTGAATTCATGACATATTGATACATACAATTAATGAACATAAATACCGTTTCATTAAAAATATGTAGCGGTCGCGATGCACCTCGTTATTATCCAGTTTCCAACACCTTGTTGAAATGCATTCAAGAAGCAATGGAGGCACTTGCTTAATGAATTGGGTGGATCGCCTTACGGAGAGCTCGGTTATTTTTTTAAGCCTTCGCTTGAGCGCGGTGATTTGGGAAGAAATAATGGGCTCTTGGCACGAAGCGCTATGAGAAATTTGTGGAGAGGGTAATTGCTCGTTTTATCACTTATTTTATTTTCATAATTTAGATATTATGATTTCACATGAACACAAAACTTAAAGTATTGGGCCCCTTCTAGAAATCCTCCATTTGAAGCTCACGATCACCAGACATAACTCGAGCACACGAACAGGCGAACTCGTCTTCCATTAGTTTCGAATAGGCGCATTGATCCGGAACGGCGATCATGGGAAAATAGGGAAAAGTGGTTCCGTACCATAAAAGTCGGGGAATTTGGTCTTCATCAATGGGTTCATCGAAAGGTAAAATTTAGTTTAATTTCAATGCTTGAATTGCAACGTTAATGGATAAAAAATACAGAAAACGGATTCTAACGATAAAAAAATAACTGAAATGAGATCTAAATACTTAAAACTGAAGCTACATTTTATTGGCTCAATTACAGTTATACAAACATTCAGATGTGAACATTTAAAGCAAAAAATAATGTATTTGTGCTTTATGCTTTATCAAAATTAAATCTTAACAGCCGAAATATTAACACTGCATACTACTTTTTGAATATAGGTTGAAAAGACAGCTTCAACCACCCCTCCCCCGCTGGCATTAATCGTCGTCTCCATCCTCATCCTTAATCGCACGCAGCAACAAAACATTACCACTGATTCTAGGTGGCACAGATGTTGTAATAACTTGTACCTATGCACTACCATGACCATTGCTCGTTGTAAGTCTTTGACTGTGCTTTACTCATTTGCTGAAGTCCGAGTTTTACCATTTGAGCTGAGCAAACATTTTTTTAATACGTTTCAATTTGGTTCATACGCAACCTAGTTTCTCTGCATTTTCTCCGCAATTTTGATTTGCGAATTTCACTTCACTCGGGTGGCACCAGAGGCCGATTTAATATCCATTTATATCTATTTTTGGTTCATTTTATTTTGAATTAAATGGAAACCCTAATCATTGCTCGATCAATTCAGGAAATTTCCTCTTTTTCTGAATTTTCTACGATCATCTTAGAAGAAGATCGATCCTTGGAGAAGCTATCGATCAAGCCAAGCGACCCATGCAAACACATTTATTTTTTTTAATTTTGCGATGGTTTCATCTTTGATTATCGTAACCATGCAACGTTTTAGTTGCTATATAGAATATTTTTTAACAGCCTCAAGGCTAAAAATCTCCAGTTTTAAGTCACAATGAACATAAGAAATCCAAAACTTTTAAACTGCTCACCCAACACATGATTCCAGCAGCGTTACCCCAAAAGAGGCATTTCTTATCTTCACCGAAAGATTTTGATTGAGAGTCATTTATTCCTCTTGAAAGTGTACTTGCGTATATTTCCAAGCAATTAACACTCGTCCTCATGGCTCGATGGGTCCGTAAGGCTACTAACCTAAGGTTCCCGGTTTCTAATTTCGAGTAATGACCCAGTCTGAATTCCAAGCGATCGATCGTCTAAAAACTCCGCGGCAAATCCAATGGTAACACAGTGAAAACTCATTGGCCCCACTACCCTGAATGTGTGAATCTCGCATGCCATATGGCTTCGTGAGCTCCTAACCTCATTCGTAAACACCAAAGTTCAGGTTAATTGCTGAGTTGCCACAGGCGTGAAGTTACTTCGGATCACTTGCCATGGCAGCGCGATCTGTGGTCGTCGACTATCACCGTCACCATGTAATAATATAAACGGACTCCGGCTCAGTATATCCGCGACCAGTCGCGCTTTCGGCGCCGAGCACACTCCACTCTCCTCAATTGGGGCCGTGCGCCAATGGGAAGGCACCCGTCATTCTCTCTCCCCCGACCTCCCCAAAGGGTGTGGGGACGCCACGCTCCGAGCGGAGTCATTCATCCCTTTCCGAAGAGTCTTCTTTATTTGGGGAGGTCGAGGCGCCCCCTAGGGTCGCGCGATCTGCGGCAGAAATGATTGGTCGATTGAATTATGGGTTGGGGGGGGGACGGAGGCCATAAAGTGAGGGGGACGCCATTTCTTCAGCAGCACCCTCTCCCCCCTCACTCCCGCGTGCCCATTGTCTCAGCTCTCGTGGTCGCCCTTTTCGACACCCATAGGGGAAGACTGCCCAAATGACTGAATGCGAGGGCTGACCAGAGAGTAACTTACGTTTCCTTCTGGGGTGGCGATGGGTAAGGCTAGAGCCGCCATCTTGGTATTTAAACACCCCTACACTCAGTACGCATCCTGCTTTGGCAGTGTGCAGACTGTGGTACTATACTTTGCTCACATTGCGAACTGTTAAAATGTGCTCTGCAATAGAAAATCCCGCAAATGGACAGTTGTCCAGTAAGTAACCTACGTTTTGCAAATAAAATTTGAACATATTAAGAAGACATAGTTTTATTATATAAATTTCAATACCACATTGTTAAACTATTTTTTTACATAGTCGCTAATCAAATTGAGACATTTATCATAAGCACGCACACGATTTTCAATTCCGTCTCTGAAGAAATGGCCATCGCCTTATATTTTAAACACTTCTGTACATCAGTATGCAAATTTAAGTCATTTTTCAAAGCGCTTTGTTACAAGTCCGTACCAACGGTTATCCGTAACCGTTAAACGTTGATTTTCATGATTTTTTCGTTGACTATCACCGTCAGTTCATCAGTCACGAGGCGAATCCTACCACTGCGGTCCTCGTCGTGAAAATTTGTGCTGTGGCCTTTTTTAAACCGAATGCTTCACTCCGCCTTCACTAATTACTCCATCTCCGTGCACTTCATAAATTTGACTATGGATTTTAATTGGCTTGGGTTAGTTTATTGCCAGTAAAAACGTTATCATAGATCGCACTTCACAACTTGCAGGAGTTTCTATTGCATATTTTAACTGTTCGCAATGTGAGCAAAGTAGAAGAACTTCAGTCTGCACACAGCAGGATGCGTACTGAGCGTAGGGACGTTTCGACACAAAGATGGTGGATCTACTACCTTGAACAAAAAGTTCCCGGAATAACCACCGTGTGGCGCTCCCATCGTTCCGATTTGAGTTCTGTTTTTTTTTGTTAAATTGGTACATCTGTTGTTGATATTCCCTTTAAATCTTAGTGTCATAACTTGACATTTGCAAAAGTTACGTAGCCAAGAGTACATCTATCTCTGTGAGTGTTGGCGATTTTTTACAATTGCAGAAATGGATTTAAATTTGCAACAACGAACTTGAACTAAATTTTGCGTAAAAAACGGATTTAGTGGCGCACGGACGTTGGAAATGTTGGAAAAGTGTTTCGGCAACGATTCTCTAAAAAAAACGGTCGTTTACCAGTGGCACGAGCGGTTCAGAAGTGGTCGTGAGTCAATCGAAGATGATGAACGCAGTGGCAGACCATCGACATCGAAAGTCGGTGAAAAAATTGATAAAGTAAAAGAAATGTTGGTCAATAACCGCAAATTAACCATCAGAGAAATAGCGGAGGACTTGAACATTGCCTATGGATCCGCCCAAGACATTGTGGTTAATGATTTGGGTTTCCGTCGTGTAGCAGCAAAGTTGGTGCCAAAAGACCTCAATTTCATGCAAAAAAGAGACCGTGTTGATGTCGCAAAAGACATGATTTGCGAGGCTGAATCCGATCCCACATTCATCAAAAGGATCATTACTGGAGACGAGACGTGGGTTTATGAGTACGACACGCAATCCAGACATCAGGCAAGTGAATGGCGTTCACCAAATGAGCCGAGACCAAAAAAAACCACGTCGTTTTCAGTCAAAAAAGAAGGCAATGCTGACGGTTTTCATGGATTACAACGGTGTAGTGCATCATGAATTTTTGCCAGAAGGCCAGACAGTAAACAAAGAGTATTATTTGGGCGTTATGAGGCGTTTGCGTGAAGCAATTCGCCGAAAGAGACCAGAAATGTGGGCAGAAAACTCGTGGATTTTGCACCATGGTAACGCACCGTCGCACAGTGCTATCATTATTCGTAATTTTTTGACGAAAAATGCAACAAATACCATCCAACAGCCACCGAATTCACCTGATTTAGCTCCCTGTGACTTCTTTCTGTTCAATCGAGTTAAAAAACCATTACGGGGAACGCGTTTTAGCAGCCGAGAGGAAGTAATGGAAAAATCGCAATAAGCACTGATGGACATACCGAAAACCGAATATAAAAAATGTTTCGAGGATTGGATCAAGCGCTGGCATAAGTGTGTTGCAGTCGATGGGGATTACTTTGAAGGGGACAATATATATTTAGATGAATAAACTTGTATTTTTAATTTTCTGAATAAATTCCGGGAACTTTTTGATCAAGGTAGTATACCTACCCACCGCCACGCTAGGCCGAAACGTAAGTTACTCTCTTGAATGCCCTCGTAGATTCCATTGTACATGGTATGGAGACATTCAGATATTTGAATACTGTAAAATTACGTTCATATCCTCTACGTGGTATTTCTGTACTCTGAGAGAAGAGCTTTTGGAATACGAAATTAATAATATGAATATCCGGAGTTAAAACGTTCGTGGCCAAAACATGCAGATTCGCCAACGATTTTCTGATTTCTCGTATCCTCAACTCTAGAAATTCAGAAACTCAATCAAACCTAAGTCAAACTCTTTCGTCTAAATGCGAGGTCAACTCAGTTAAAGTTCGCTGGTCATTATCAGGTGAACTCAAAACAAACCTAGAAAAATGTTGCTCGCTTGAAAATTGGATGTTTGAAGCACACAAGTAATTTATTTTAGCAGTGAAGCTTTTCATTTATTTTACTGATATAATTAGCCGAATAGAAGCATCTGGACCACAAAAATAAAATCACAATATGTCTTCTTAGATTTCAGAAGGATCTGCATTTAAAAATTGATATTCGCTGAATCTGACCTTTATTGTCCAGGATGGCGAGTCACATAAATATTTATCCAATAAAAAAGTCAATTCCACTTAATAATGCGCCAAAGCCACTTGCGGATGACGACATTCCCAGAATTTTGCCTGGCGAAACGCGCCCGAAACGTTTGGGTTTCCCCAAACTGGATCCAGTAAAACACAAATAAATATGAGCCCGTCCCTCTCTCCACAGTACGCCTCCTTTTGACATCCGACACGCAGGAAGTATTGGAGCGGCAAAATGGGGCAAATTTTGGGTGTTGTAATGAATTCAGAATGTTTGAATATTGAAAATGAAAGCAGGAGAATACATGAAAACTGTCACGATAAAAACTAGAACTGTTTGCACTCGCTCGTGCCAAAATTAATTTTCCAAAAGTGAACGCTCTCGAGCACAAAACTGATGAATAGTGAAACGTCTCTTGGGACTAAAATCGGGCGTGCTCACGCCCACGCCACCATTTCAGGGTGCAGCACGTGAAAAACTCAAACTACCGCTTAAATGAACAAATGGAGCAAATAGTACTAAGAATGAGTTGGGCGAGAGGAAATGGAATTGAAGCAACCGTCAATGAAGGCCGCAGGGCCGGCAGCAAGGATTCAAAATTGATATACCGCAATGCAATACAGTATAACTTTGTTCCTAAATGTACACTGCTATTGCAGTAATTACGAACGGTAATTACGCTAAAGAATATTTTTTCGGGACAAATAAAGAATATTTTTTCCTCTGTGTCACTGCTTCATTTTATAAAAAATTACTGTCGACTCCGGGGGACGAAGGGATATTGAGAGCCCAAATAGAGTTGTCAATGACGAGGACGCATGTGTTTAGAGGCACCAATGTTGTCCCGTCGAGACTCGACTTCTGACATAAGATTTTGGAGACCGAGATCCAATTAGTGCCTTTTACATACGATTAACCACATAATTCCCTCATATCTTCAGTGTTCCACTTGCTGTAATTAATGTGCTTCAACTTTGAGACTTAACTTACGAAAGCCTTCATTTTCCTTGAATATCTAATTACTTATGTTTTCTACGCCCCATACCTATCACGGCGATTCTTTTACGATCATCATAACTAATACAACCTTAAGTGTATCTCGGTCATTCGAACATCTATGTGGTTTAATCGACATCAACATAAATTCCCCGCGATCCATCAAAGAGGTGTATGGCAGGGGGTCAAGCAACAGGTGTGAAGGGAGGGTATGGGAGAGGAAGGGAAAAGGGAAAAATATTCGTTGAAAAACTATCAAACGACGTGAAAACTTGTACACATCCTTGCACACTCAATTTTAAAAAAATGGATAAATTCACCTAACAAACTAGTTACTTGCTATGCAAAAAAGCGAATAATAATCAACCAAAACCACCCACAGGAAAGGAAAGATTCCCTCGCGTGCCTCATTGCGATCCCGGTCTTTGGGTTTCATTAATACACTTCCTGCCTTGTCCAGCAGGTATTGGCCGGGAAAATTATTATGCTGCGCGCCTAAGTAAAGCGACGTGCTCGGGCTCTTGGCCGAGGAAAGTGAAAGGTAGCCAGCTCGTTGTTGCTGCCGAGTGCTGCAGTATTTGACTTGGCAACAATCCCCGTGGGGTGGCGAGGAATGAGGGGGAGCGTGGGGGGGGGGGGCTAGCGGTTGGCGGAGAGCAGCGCTAGGAGGGTGGACCAGCGCTGCGAACTTGGGAAGCTGGGGCGGGCAGCAGATTCCAAAAACGAAGCGATGGCTCGGAGGCGATCAAAACCATCCCGCTCTCGTGCATGCAAAGTCCATCTCCAAATGCGAAATCGATAAATATCACAGAATGAGAAGACGAGGAAGACAAATGCAAACGGAAAAATAAAATGTTCCCATCGACGTGACGTAAGAACGTTGATGGGTGGCAGATATGTCGCTGACTGGGAAGTGCAGGGAGCTATGAGGCTCGTGGTGCGTCCGTCTGCTCTTGAGTGTGGCTGCGCTTAGGTTTCCGGGGACAAGCGGTTTTCCCGAGCCTGCTAAGCGAACACCTATGGAGCCCCTCTTCTAATATCATGGCTGATGAGGTAGGGAAGAAAAACTAACATTAAATTCCCCCCGGTTTCTCTCGTAGGCCCTTGGGCAACGACCAGTCGGAGGCCTCTTTCGGAAGCCCTTCGGCTGGGCCACGCTTGAGGGTCGCAGCGGACCGGACGGGAATTGTGAGAGGGAAACACCCCGAAACCTCGTAAGACGGACGGTCGCTCCGCCGGAACTCCAATCGGAGGGGTTTCTGGCTGAACGGGTTCGACGGCAATTAGTCGAGTAAACCCCATCCTGCGCCAGTTCGCTAAGGAAATCTTAATTGGACGCCAGGGCTATTGAACTAAGATTAAGTATGGGTTGTGTCAATAAACATCACAGGTTTCCGATGGCGGCAGATGATCATGGCTATAATCAAAGTATACGCTACATTATTTTCAAAATCAAATATGCAATTGCTTGGAAGTATAGCGTAAAATACAGAGTTGCTAATGCTGTTGCTAATGTTACGTGCATGAAATCAAAGGGAACTGAGAATTTTGCGAAAAAATTATACTAAATATCCCTCAGCAAAAACAATGAGTTAGAAATGGTAGTTTTATAAATATGGGATAATTTGAGTGTTGCTATCACATATTGAAAACTCTCAATGTAGTTTCTGCCACAAAAACAATGCCGACGAAAATTTTGAACGTGCAGACACGATTGGTATAGCAAGTCGTGTAATCCGTTAATCCATAAAAAGCGTCAGCCATACACGAGCCTACCCCAGTCGTGTATCGCCGTCCCATCCGGTCGGCCACGTGGGAGTGGGGAAGGGGGGCGGGATAGCGTTTCCTCTATAAGGGAAGTAACGGATCACGGGGAATGGGGGGACGTCCGGCGCCCACACTGACGCCCGCGCCGTCGGCGACCTTTGTTCCCTCACCAACCTCCTCATCCGCGCGTTGAAGTCACCGAGCGTCGCGGCTGCGGCACCCGAGGGAGCGGCCGCTGCATCCCAAGGACGACCCCTTCCCCTCTCGACCGCCGCCCCCGGCCGAGCAACTGGTGAAGAAGCCATGTCCCCTGGAGAGGAGGCGGGTGAGGAGGGCTGCGAGAGGTTGTAACCTTTGTGTGTTAGCTCCAACCTCGTGCCGTCGATGCCGCCAGTCGATGCCCCCTGACGATGAAGTATCGACATCTTTCCGATTCAACTAACAATCGTTACAACTTGAGACAGGCATCTTAAGTCACAAGGTAAAGAAAATACTAGTGAAACTTTGACTTGGAGCGTATATTTGTACGATGCGTAGACTTGGTCGTTGAGGCAAGGCGATAAAGGTATATTGGAAGCTATTGGGATGTGGGTGTGGAAAATAATGGAAAATATAAAATGGACATGATTGAAAAAAGTTTAAGTTATAGGGAAGCTAGGGGAAGAGAAATGGGAGAATTGGAAGGGGCCGGCCGTACCTAACCTACTACTGCTTCGTTTACGACAAAAATATTAATCACGTTAGTGTGCCCGAATTTCACCAGGCGCATGCGTATCTTTCTTTTTGTTTAAGTGCGCTCACGCGCTTCTTTAATGGAGCACTCCTTAATTCCATGTGATTAATGCACCGCCAATGTAACCAAGATTCACAACTGTTGGCTCTGAAGTGTGCTGGCCACGAAAATCTCCGAGTTCAGTTGTCCGCTATGACGTATGCTGCACGAGTTTCAGACGTTCTAACCAGAAGGTTCCCGCGAACCCCTTACCAGAGAATCTATTTTTTGAACCTATCGTTCAACAAGAACCCATGGAGATGGCGATAGTTATATCGATCCTCGATGAAACCCGTAAGTGATGCTCAAGCAAAAGACTCCGAGGTGCGAAATCAGACGCGGATGAATGCTCTGTGTTGAGTATATCGAAAGGTTCCTCATCGGACGCCCAGGTGCCCCAGTAAAAGCGACGCCCCATGGAATTGCGCGCCGAAGGAGTTGGCGAAGAGTCAGCTTTCTACGCGTGAAACCTTTGAAATGACAACATGGCGGCACTTGGGAGTTGTGGTAGGAGCAGGCCGAAATCAAATCGAGCCAGAGAGGACAGGCCACCATTCGCCAATATTCCGCCACGCCGTCGTCTCTCCAGCGACCGACATACTACACACGACGACTATGTTTTGACCGCCTCTACCAAACTAAATATGCAACAGAAAAAATAGTCCGTCGAGGACGGTATATTTTAATACCCAGGCACATTCATTGCAACTATTATCGAACTGTACTGTTTTCAACCAGTGATAAAGGGGACAATTTTAGACATATTTTAATTAAGCTTATTTGTAAATCCCAATGCTAAGACATACGGTCCGCGACCCCAGGTTGGCTCAGGTGAGGATGGTAAATCCAATAATCGCAAGGTCCGCCGGCGCAAAACACTCGTGAGCTTTCCAGCGGCCTTTTCCATGAAAGACTCATTCGGTCCAGAGACAATGGTGATGTTTGGATGCCTCGACACAAACCCGGGTCTGCAAATTGACAGGATTTGCCGAGGTCTGTGACGTCAAAACATTGCTGCCGCCAGGAAAATCTACCCCAGGACAACCCTCTCCGGTTGAGGCGACGCGAACCTTTCACTCGCAAATATTTGCACGTCCCACGCGTGCGCCAACGCCTGTGCGTGTGTCACACGTGCATGCGTCATCACTCCTCGCGAGGGCACAGCGCACGACCGAGAATTGATCCGAGGCACTTCGGCCGGCCCTCGCCCCGATCCCCAGGCGACGCTTCCGCAATGTTAAGGAGATTGGCCCCATATGCAATTCCCGCGTGGCGCTCACCTACATCTACATTTTACCCCGCAAGAGCATGTGGCGGGGGCTGTTAGGTCACCACCGGTAATTAAGAATAAAACCGCATGTAAAACCCACAATTTCATGCCAATCTTCTCTCACAAAATCGTATGTATTCATGCGAAAACCTTTACAATTCACACACAAGCAGATACATTTACTTTCAACTAACACACACATGCACCTACGAATATACCATTGCCTGCGCAACGTTTGATCTTGTCCTGATTTGTAAATCGAATACCTTTACTATTCCTATACTGTCTTTGGTTTCTTTCTATCTATCTACTGTTATGATTCCTGACTGTTCAGGGAAAGAACGAGTATTTCTATCTATCCGTACTGGAATCTATCTCCCTTATCTTATCTTTGCGGTCTGACCTACCTACGTAGTTTGGAGCCATATTAATTCCTTGAGTGCCATTTTTAAACACGTTTGTCCTGAACCCTCTAAAAGTCTCAGTCTGGCTTGTTCTCTTCGCATATCAAGTGGCTCCCAGTCGAAATCCCATGAAAGGTCTCTCATACTCGTCTCACAATTTTTCACGAATCTGGCGGATCTTCTCTGGATTTTTTGTTACTCTTAATGCCAACTTTTTTCCAAGGATCCCAACTACTTGCGAAGAATTCCAAATGAGATCTAACTAAAGCACAATAACACCTCTCCTTGCACTTTCTCATTGCATTCCCCCATTTATCGGTGGCTTTCGGAGCACATTTTGTTGTAGCTGCGCAATGTCAGTTATAAAAACTCTCGAAAAACCAACCAATGTTGTTGATCCTACCACGGTGGAGTTTCCTTGGTGACACGCCTATGTTGGTAACATTTCTGCAATGGAAAAGTAAGTAAGGCAATATTTGGCGCAGACACATTGCCACTCTTATGGTACCCACGCTTCCTCTGTTCGACTAAGGACTTCGAAATATTTCGCTACAAACTGCGAAGAGAACAGGGATTCATTGGAAATTAAATCTTTTTAACAATATTCTTGCCACGCTGTATATACCAGATCGTTGTTCATAGAAAAAAAGTCCTCAGAGAAATGGCAGATGACATAACCAAATCGACATTAACAATTAAGTCCCGTACGATATTTTATTTTTCGACTCCAAGCGCTCGATTACTTGATCTCAACAACATTGAATTAATACAAAGAAACGATACCTTAGATCTATTCAGAAAGTAGCTTACAATTGTTTGTAGCGAGCGAAGTAGTGGAGGGAGCAAAATATTTCCTGTGTTCACACACACACACACACACACTAGGGAGGCAGCACGCCTTGACCTGCAGTGTTCGTAAGGCCGCGCAGCTTGTCTTTTGTTTACAACAGCGAGTCAAAATGAACAATGCAATTGGAGACCCCATCAAATGTCAAATCCGTTTGGTGATAAGATTCTCACTGGCAATTAACTTCAAAATGCTGACATTTATCGGGGAATTTGTGCTGTACAACGAATAAGTGATGAGTGACAGTTTTGTGTATCAGTGGTGCGGTTAGTTTAGGAGTGGACGGACAAAAGTCCATGATCTCCAAGAACTGGCTATCCATCAGTTAATCTGTCACGTGGCTAGGCCGACCACTGCGGTCCTCCTCATGAACATTGGTGCTGTGGCCATTTTAAAACTGAATGCACCACTGCCTCCTTCACTCATTATTCCGTTTCCGTATGCACGTAACAAAGTTGCCTATGAAGTTCAATTAGCTTGTGATTTTTTTGCCAGTAAAGACCTAATCACAGATCGCACTTCAAAACTCGCGGGATTTTCTATTGCGACGCACATTTTAACAGTTTGCAATGTGAGCAAAGAACCGCAGTCTGCACACTACCACAGCTGGATGTGTACCGAGTGCAGGGGCGTTTAGACACCAAGATGGTGGGTGGCTCTATACCTATCCACCGCCGCGTTAGGCGGAAACATACGTGAGTGACTCTATTGACAGCCGTCGTATAATTAAAAATACAGAAGTCGGAAATGACCGTCAACCGGAGTCCCAAACTCTATTCTTTAAGGAGAGAGGAAGAGTGTCGGTGGAGATGATCGTTAGATTGAGGATGGAGGGGATAAGATGTGGGGGGAGGAGGAATGTAAGTGAAGGGGGAACATTCGAAGGGAGGTGGAGGGGAATGGAGGCGGGGGGTGGGGGTGCGAGAAACCAGCATATGCGCGGAATGGGGAGATGGAAGCAATTCAAATTTCACGCGGATTGGAGGGAAGTGCGGGGAGCCGACGGAGACAGAAACAATGCATTTGGGGCGGGAGGAAGCACCCTCGAGCACGCGACACTTTTCAGGGACCGTGCGCATTTCGCTCCTCAGGCCGAGGGGGAAAAGGCTTCGTGCTTCGAGGCATCACTTTCGATTCCCGCGTTCCAACGGTGAATCCATCGCCTCTCGCGGAGTAGATTCACCGCACGATCCATTCGAAGAAGAGGTCCGCGGAAACTGGGTTGGCTGCTGCGAGTATCCTTCGCTTTTGATTAGGCGCACTTCCCAGGCGCCACGCGAACGAGAGGCCACCGGTAGATGTCAACGCTCCCGACACGTTCCATCGTCGAACGGCGTCAACTCACCGCTTCCCTTCTCTCGGAGCAAGTCTCGAGCGCGCGCCTCAATGGAGTCACGATCGCCTTGGGCGGATGCGATCCCCGCGCGACCCCCCGCCTCCTGCCCGCCCCAAGGACGCTCGCCTCGCTGCACCGAGAAGAAAAGGCCACCACGGGGGAGGAGTGCACGGGAGTGGGAGAGAAACGATCCTATCATTCTAGCTTAGGCATCGGGTCGATCGTGCAAAAATATTCTTTCTCTGTGGACTAATTTGTAGAAATTATCAGGGCAACAAATTGGTTACGGGTCGCTTTAGATGTAGAAGGTTTGAACCATTTCATCCTCTCTTTTTGCAAATAATACATTATTCCACATTGCAGAATAAAAATAGTTTTAATTTCCTCATTTTTTGTGTGTTCTAACGTTGACGGCAAGATTGCACACCGGGGATCTTGCAAGATCGCTATTTCAAATACGGAGGTAGCCACACGAATTATGTACATTTTCATAAAATTCATACAAATGCCCTTCTCCTTTAGTTTCGGTGCCCTAATAAATATCCCTTTGTACTCGAGTTTTCATTCGAATGGTCGTCAAACTGTAAATAAGTTTCTTAAGAGTATGATTAACATTGATAGCAGGATTTTGGCGAAAAAGGCCGCATTTTAAGTATCTTATTTTTCAGCGTAAAATAACCAAATTCACGAAATTCGGGAAAAAATATTTTTAATGTAAGAGTAGAGTTACTTCAAAGCTAGCCTTTTCTTTAACGGATTTTTTGTTTGAATGGTACACATATGTATTATCAGTTTCAGACTGCTTAAACAAATTTCCACAAATCTCGTTCCTGCAGTAAAATTCGCGATCTCTCACTGCCTGCCTTCCGACTACTTAGGGGGCACCAGCACCGAGAGGGGATGTGTGTCGCCATGGCGTGGGGGGCGAAATTCCTCGGAGCGTGTGTCAGCTGGAGAGAGGGTGGAAGGGGGAGAGAGGGTCGGAGGGGGAGGGTCGGAGCCGGCGGTGGGCGTTGACCCAGTTAGGAGAGCAGCCGGCAGTAGAGGGTGGGCGGGTGGGGTGGCCCCTGACGAGGTGCGAGCACCAAGGCACCAACCACGTGGCGGGATTCGAGCTGGATGGGAAATCGGAGAGGAGTTGGAACGTCTCGCGATCTGCTCCACGAACGTAGACCCGAGGAATCGAGGGAAGAGCCTACTCGTCACATACGTAAACTTGGGCCCGAGCTCTTGGCTAGAGATGCTGGCAAAAGGACATCATAATTCAGTAATCGAAGAAACCCTAAAGCCAGTCTAAGTGAGGGAGAGCTAACACATAAGAACTAATAACGACATTATGTGCATACTACTATTTGATGCATAGATAATATAGCCAGGGGAATTTGTCCGCAATACCCGCCACTCTAGTGGATCGAATTACAAAACTTCGGCATCAGTTCCTCTCTTCCTTTGGTCAAATGCAAAGGTAATAGAGCATTCCTGAAATACATGGGCCTAGAGTTTTTCCTCCCGCTATAATTACAAATGTGGCTCTTGTACTGCGTAAGGTGAAACGAACATGAAACCAAATAATTAAAGCCAAATATGGAATCCAATGAACTGAAACTATGTCATCAGCACACTCAAATGATACCCTTTATATGTGACTTTAGCAGCATAAGTTAGGAATTTCTTAAAACGCGAATATAGGGAAATATTTTCCGAAAGCCATCTAAGATGAGGCTAATATTTCTAGCGGAATTAATGATGAGAAAATCAGTGTTAAAACTACGCAGAGGGAAGATATATTTCAAAATTAACTTTAAGGATAATGATTATGCCATATTAAGCCGGTTTTGTGACCACGGTAGTGATTCCGGCAAAGAATTCATTTTTCTCTCGTAACTCCGTCCTCTCCGTCACGCATCGTGACGTTGGGAGGCTGGCCTCTTTCTCTGGTTCAATTTTTCATTCAATGAAAACGCTAAAAAATTAGAGGTGGCAAAAAATATTGTTTCGTAGTCCTTTGTACTCTTCCTTAACCGAAAACCTTACGTAATGTGGAAAATAAATCGTTTCCCTATCACGCCGTCTGCACGCATACTCGACACGTCGTTCGATTTTGATAAGAATCCGTCCCAGAGCAGTGGTACCGACATTCCTTCATCGAGTTCCACCGGACGCGACCTCCGAGGAGCACATTACCCCCGCCTTCAGACCACATTGAAACCGCAACCCGAGAATAACGCTATACTCGATGAAAGTCAATTGAAATGATTTTTTCTCCTTGGAATGACCCCATGGGTTCTTCGTTCTAATAAATGATGTAAACGAACGCTATGATGCCATCGAAAAGTGTTTTCACGTCCGGAATAATATGTAGTCCAGTTAAGGAAAAAAATGGCTTATCAGATTAGGTTGCGTATGATTCAAAGTGAGTTTGCATAAAATCAGGGCCTCACATTCATTTATTTGGCACCTCACTTCATCCAATTGTTATCATATTGACTCCATTGAAGAAATCCTGAAAATTGAAAAAAAATATTGCTCAGGGGAGAAACTACATCTTCAAACAAAATATTTCGTACGTCAACCGAGCATTTGCCTCCAATTTCTACACACGAGTATGACTTGCAAGGGTAGTCGAGTAAATAGTGGGAGTGCATGGTACTTAAAGAAGTGTTTGTGACAAAAATAAAAGAGGATGAAAAGAAACCAGTCATGGAAGGAAGTGGATTTGATGCTCCGGCTAGGGTCGAGTATGGGGGGAGGGTACTTGATTAGCTTGGTCACGCAGAGAGAAAGGTCGGGTGTCGAATCGCTACAAAAGCTATACGAGAGAAGAGCAAACGGTTGGAGGGAAATGGGTGGACGGAGAAAGTTACGAGTGAATGTGGTCCTACAGACTCTCGAGATGAGGCATGCTAGAAGTCAGAGGAACTGGAATGCCAGCGAAGATCATTGTGCACGTCCGGCAAGAGGCGAACTAACACTGCAGGACCGAGCAGTGTGGACAAAGTATGAGAGAGAGAGAGAGAGAATCCTTCGAACTTTTATTTAAACCTCAGCCTCCCTTGTCCGTGCCGACTGCGAAACGGAATGGTATAAGGACGTGTGCACAAAAGGGATTCAGAAGTCCACAGGAAAATCGTGCGGTGTCACGTTCTTCCAATATCAAAATTTCCTAACCTACTACGTCATTTTTCGAAAGAGCCATTCACTCGAAGTATACGCAAGATTCTCTTCATTTCCGAGTACTCGAGCGGGTTGGTGCGCTCTCGATGCGTGACTCATCGGGTCGAATGTCCTATCGATGGCTCTTTCCAATTTCCAAGATCATGGAGTTGTCATCGGCTGTCTCTTTCACGCGTGCAGTTTCGGCGACGCCCGCTGTGCTAACGTGGTCCCCGCCCCCACACCATCTTGGCGATGAGCCGTTAACTTGGATCTTTCGTTCGATCAATCTCGCTGTTCTTCGATGCCATTCGGATTTTTTGAGGGTAGAAATGGGAGCTGGTCTAATCAGTCAATCCGTCTTACAGAATACTTCGCATTTCCTTAGATAAAATACTAAGTACTTCCAACAAAATTATTACAATCGATGTAATACGACTCATGGAACACGACCAAAGATTAAGATTTGTAAAACAATACCATGACTAATTTGGTAAATGGAGAAGATTTTCAAAAGAGTTATTTTTAGACCACTTACACCACACAGGTTAAATTAAAGGGGCGTCTACATCTACATTGTACCCCGCAAGCCGCCGCAAGGGCGTGTGGCGGGGAGTGTTAAGTTACCACCCGTAATTAAGAATAAAACCGCATGCAAAACCCACATATCATGCCAATTTTCACACACAAAACCATATAGGTTCCTTTCTGTCGCATTTAAGTTTAGGTGGAATGTACGCCTTCATTTCTTCGCGTTTTTTTAAGAAACATTTCCAAGTGTTCTCTGTATAGATTTTCAGGCTTTTTTCTTTTGTTCTGGTAATTATTTTTTTTAATGTTCTTGTCGTCTTGTCAAATTTGTCTCCTTGAATAGGTACATTTTAAGCTTTTCTTTATTTTCATGAAATTAGTATTTAATTCTATAAGAATAGCATTATGGCTACTGATGCCGTCCATTATTTTAATGTTAGTAATTATTTCTGGCATAGAAGCCGCGAAGATATCAAGTATGCTGTGGTTCCGTGTTGATGATTTACCATTTTGTTCCAAAGAGTGTTTTGCGAAAATTTGGATGGGTTCTTCGCAGGAATCTCTATTTTTGGCAGATTTTCCTACGCAGTACGAGTTCCAATCATTTAAGGTAGATTAGCATCACCAGCGATTATAATTAAACTGTTGCTATGAGTGGATATTTGGTTGTCTAACTTGTGCAGAACATCTGTATTGGTACCAGGGGGTCTGTAAAATGAGCACACGATTAGGCATTTTCGTCGAATTCATATCCTTGGCTCCTGCAATGAGAATTTACAGCAATGATCCCCCCAATCTATTAGGCCTGCCCCTTCTGTAAATTGTGAAATCGCTCGGAAAAACCTCATTGCGTTCTACTATATCTCTTCCGTAAGCCAACTCTCCGTTCCAATTACTATGTCTGCTTTCGAAGGTACTAACAAAAATACATTCAATATCCGATATTTTGCTTCTAATGCTTCGGCAATTTAATTTTATAATTTTTATTTAGCCTATCACTTTTTAAGTAACACTAACTACCAACTACGACTGAAATAACTCACATGCATTCTCATAACTTTCTTTTTTGATAAATTTAACACTGAAAAGTTTAAGCACATTCTTTCATTGGAATAGGAACGTCCGTCAACGAAGTAGACCAGTAGGTGTCTCGTCACACGCAACTACGTAAACTACCGTGCAGCCAATATTCATTTTAAATTATCACTACAAGCAACTCTACTTGCTCGCGTACAATGAGAGCCGCGTCCAAAATAATGCCGTACGCTATTACTTAGCTCCGCTGTTTAAATAATATATATTCTTGATTAGTTCCTAACCCATCTCCGACAGGTCAGGATGCCCAATGAGGAATCACTCCTGCCTACATATTCCATGCCTCTAGCTGGCAGCACTTTGCAGACGGTGATGGGCCGTCATTTATTCTTTTCTCGTGTGCCGATCCCCGAGCTGCATGCGAAGGCACCAAGAGCTCCCGAGGGGCTGCCGCTTGGACAGTTGACTTCGCCTGAGCGCAGTGTGAGAGTGTTCCCCGCCCACCGGAGGCAAGAGTCGAGAAGTTGATGACGGGGGGAGGGGACCAGAAAGATGGAGGCCCTTTCACCGTCCGCCCCTCCCCCCTTTCCCCAGCCGCCACCCGCTGGTGCCTCTCTTCCCCCGATCCCCGCCTGCAGCCGAGATATCGCCCGCGACCGGTTGGCGCGCGCGGAAAAAATAAATGAGATCCACATTTAAAAATAAACATATTTTATCGCTTCCAAATCAAGAGTCGCGAACCCTCCACTCGTTGACCGATATTCTAGGGTGCCTCAGCGCCGCGTTTCACGCGCTGCAGAGGAGGGATCGGAGGGCAAAGAGCAGCAGGAGGAGGGGGGATAGGGGGGGGGAGTCGGTGACCAGGGGCGGAATATTTTCACTGTCCCGCTAACCGGAGAGCCAGGGCCGGCGCTTGAATCGAGTCCCGAACAGCGGATCCATTGACCTGTTTTCTTTTCCCGAATCAAAAGTCATCGGAAATTTAGGGAAATTTATTCGTACTCTACCGGTTCTCACTCTCCACCATTGCCGTGTAGCAATTATCATGCTTGGAAGTATATATTTTCAACACTGATGATAAATAGACCGCAAGTTGACAAATTTGATGAGTCGAAATGTTTCATAAGACATGGTGTATGCGTTCAATTAATTCAATGACATTTTCGTGCTTGAGTAAACGGATTTTCTGAAGTGTCGTCATAAGACACATCTACAGAAAGTTTTCAATTTACCGGAGATAAATATATGTTTTACTGTTTCCGGTTCCCATAAGCCATTGTCTTAAACTGTGATCTAGAACTTTGAAAATATTATGAAAAATGGGGATGGATCGATATATATTTTATTTATTAGGCAATCTACCGGTTAAGGTAGGTTTTTGGATGGACACAACTATCAAATAAACATTTTGTGACTCCCCACCTAGCAACTAATCTATATCAGGTCCCTCTTCATCTCGGTGTACTTCTTTCCTCCCTTCATCCCGTCCAACATCCCTATCCTGTTCCTACCCTTACCTCGCTTGCCCAACATTCTCCCCTCTATTACCCTCTTCAACATTCCACTACCGCTCAATACGCCTTTCATCCATTTTTCCTGCCTCCATAGGATTTCTCTCAACAAACCCCTCTCCTCCCCCACCATTTCTAGTACTTCCTCATTTGTTTTCCTTTCGGTCCATTTCACCTTCTCCATTCTTCTCCACACCCACATTTCAAAAGCCTCCAATCTACGTCTATCCTCCTGCTTCAGCGACCACGTTTCCGCGCCGTACATAGCTACGCTCCATATCAGAGTTTTTACGAGTCTTGTCTTAACATCCCTACTCAACGTCCCCGTCATCAACTCCCTCCTCCTTGAGAAAGCCTCCCTGCCTAGCACAATTCTTCTCCTTACGTCCCTACCACTTTGACCGTGTTGGTCCAAAACACTTCCGAGATATCTAAACTGTTCTACCTGCTCTATTTTTTCCCCGCCTATTTTAATATTTAGCTTAGCCTTTTTCTTTCTGGAAAATCACATAACCTTTGTTTTACTAATATTGATTCTCATCCCATATTTATCGCACTGAACCTCCAATTCACTCAACAATGCTTGCAACCCCTTGGCTGACTGAGCAACTAATGCTTGGTCATCAGCAAACCTAACCGATTTTACGAATTCCCCTCCGACTTTCATTCCTACCTCCAGTTCTTCCCATGCCTCTTTAATCATTTCCTCTGCATATACGTTGAACAGTACCGGTGACAATGGGCAACCCTGCCTTACACCTCTTCCTAACACTGCCCATCCGGACTCTCCGTTCCCCACTCGCACCTGAGCAGTCTGAGACATGTACAGGTTGCGGATCAGTCTCCTGTCCCTCCAATCCATTCCTATTTTCTGCAATACACGCATTAATTTTTCCCAACTCACTCTATCAAACGCTTTTTCGAAATCTACAAAACAGGCAAAACCGTCCTGATTGTATTCTATATTCCTCCCGACTAGTGATCTCATTACTGCAATGGCATCACGCGTACCTCTTCCTTTCCTGAACCCAAACTGATCATCCCCTAAGTAATCATTTGCCTTACTCTCTATCCTTTTGTTGATGATCCTGAGAATAACTTTAGCTGCGTGGGATATCAAACTTATTGTTCTGTAATCCTCACATGACGAAGCCTTTGCCTTTTTTGGAATAGGAACTAACACCGATCTGGATATATATAGGGAAATATATATATAATATAATATTATATATATGTATATATATATCGCGGGTAGAGCGTTGGACTACTGACCGGAGGGTCCCGGGTTCGATTCCCGGGCAAGGCACTTTGGGCACCTGCAGCTCCACCCAAGCTAGTTGATTTTTCGGGTACCAGATCTTCCTGGGAAACCATAACCGGCACAGGGAAAGGAACTGGCCCCCCTACCCTGATGTGTGAATATTCACACGCCGTCGGGCTTGGTACATGGGTGAGCTCTACACCATCACCTACTAAACCGACCTTCGGGTTGATTACTGTGTTTTATTTATATATATAATATATATATATATATATATACATAGGGAAAATGGGGAAAAGTGGGGATCATACCCGTCAGCTCCCACGCCACCTGTCGTTTGGCCAGTCTGCTTCGAGGCACCCTCCAGGGAAAGACAGTGCAACCAGAGTCCGTGTATCACAGAGACGGTGCTGCGTCCGTGGACTAATCGCTCGGCAGCGCCAATCCCAAGACGCCGTTCGCCGGCACATCATCCTTCCTACACCGAGGCCCGTATTCAAGCCGACCGGTCCCTAAAAATGCCACCCGACCCTGACGAACATGGCAAATATGTGACCCTGAGGAGCATGCCCCTGATAATTTAAGCGACCCAAAAACTTCGAATTTTAAGATCGATCAAATAAGCCACCCCGAAACCGACATCTGATGCTCCTGAACTGAAGACAAACGGATTATAAATGGACAACATGCAGTACATGAACGCAACATTGGTGACATACAGGGAATTAAGGGGCCCATCAGATTGCGAGCTACTCTCTAGTGACGTCAGACACTATTGGATTGGTGCAAGGAATGGGGATTAGTGCTTAACATACGCTAATGAGCAGTTTTGCAATTTTGGAGCAAAGGATGTGATAAGGAGGATATGAATTATGAAAAAGAGGGTTCAGTACTAACTACGTTAGATAAAGTTAAATATTTAGGGGTAGTTCTAACACAACGCCTTTCATGGGAAGCACATATCAGGATAATATGCGGATCCGCTTTAAAGAAACTCGGCTTCATTGAGCGGGTGTTGGGGAAATGTAATAAGTAAAAGAGATGTGCCATTTCGCTCTAGTTTGGCCATATTTGGAATGTGAAGCAAGTATTTGGAATCCTGGGGAGAAAATTTGACAAAAAGAATCAGGTAACGTCCATAGAAAACCCGCCTAATTCGTCAAAAATTGAGAATACAGGGGTGACGGGTCTTACGGGAATTAGGCTGTGAGCCACTTGGGGTGCGAAGGGAACAAGCGAGGCCGAGACATTTAGCAAGGATCAGAACAAACGAATTTAACAACGACACCGAAGGAATTATTATGGGCCCTCACCATTTAGGTAGGTCAGACCACAAAGATAAAATAAGGAAGATAGACTCCAATAGGGATAGAAACAAAAAGAGTTCTTTCATCGGACAATCAGGAACTAATACAGTACAACAACAATAGTACAGACATTCGTTTTACAAGTCATGACAATACTAAACGCTGCGTAGGCACAAGGTACAGTCGTAGGTGCACGTGTATACTACCTTGATCAAAAAGTTCCCGGAACAACCACCGTGTGGCGCTCCCATCGTTCCGATTTGAGTTCTGTTTTTTTTGTTAAATTGGTACATCTGTTGTTGATATTCTCTTTAAATCTTAGTGTCATAACTTGACATTTGCAAAAGTTACGTAGCCAAGAGTACATCTATCTCTGTGTGTGTTGGCGATTTTTTACAATTGCAGAAATGGATTTAAATTTGCAACAACGAACTTGAACTAAATTTTGCGTAAAAAACGGATTTAGTGGCGCACGGACGTTGGAAATGTTGGAAAAGTGTTTCGGCAACGATTCTCTAAAAAAAACGGTCGTTTACCAGTGGCACGAGCGGTTCAGAAGTGGTCGTGAGTCAATCGAAGATGATGAACGCAGTGGCAGACCATCGACATCGAAAGTCGGTGAAAAAATTGATAAAGTAAAAGAAATGTTGGTCAATAACCGCAAATTAACCATCAGAGAAATAGCGGAGGACTTGAACATTGCCTATGGATCCGCCCAAGACATTGTGGTTAATGATTTGGGTTTCCGTCGTGTAGCAGCAAAGTTGGTGCCAAAAGACCTCAATTTCATGCAAAAAAGAGACCGTGTTGACGTCGCAAAAGACATGATTTGCGAGGCTGAATCCGATCCCACATTCATCAAAAGGATCATTACTGGAGACGAGACGTGGGTTTATGAGTACGACACGCAATCCAGACATCAGGCAAGTGAATGGCGTTCACCAAATGAGCCGAGACCAAAAAAAACCACGTCGTTTTCAGTCAAAAAAGAAGGCAATGCTGACGGTTTTCATGGATTACAACGGTGTAGTGCATCATGAATTTTTGCCAGAAGGCCAGACAGTAAACAAAGAGTATTATTTGGGCGTTATGAGGCGTTTGCGTGAAGCAATTCGCCGAAAGAGACCAGAAATGTGGGCAGAAAACTCGTGGATTTTGCACCATGGTAACGCACCGTCGCACAGTGCTATCATTATTCGTAATTTTTTGACGAAAAATGCAACAAATACCATCCAACAGCCACCGAATTCACCTGATTTAGCTCCCTGTGACTTCTTTCTGTTCAATCGAGTTAAAAAACCATTACGGGGAACGCGTTTTAGCAGCCGAGAGGAAGTAATGGAAAAATCGCAATAAGCACTGATGGACATACCGAAAACCGAATATAAAAAATGTTTCGAGGATTGGATCAAGCGCTGGCATAAGTGTGTTGCAGTCGATGGGGATTACTTTGAAGGGGACAATATATATTTAGATGAATAAACTTGTATTTTTAATTTTCTGAATAAAGTCCGGGAACTTGTTGATCAAGGTAGTATGCATGTTAGTCGACAGTGTAGGCATTTGCATGAGTGTAAGATAAAAAGGTTTTCGCATGAATTCGCCTCTTTGGGTGTAGAGTTGCATGTATTTGTTGGTTTTCCATGTGGTTTTATTCTCTTCATTGGGTATTGACCTAACACCCCCCAACACACGCTTTTGCGAGGTATTATGTAAATGTAAATGAAATAGGTATTGATGCTACCTCCTAGCTAGGTCCTTCTAAAGAACTGTGCATTTCTGTGGAGCCCAATTTTACTCGTACGCGAGGAGGGATCGTGCTCCCTTCGTCGCGGGTCACGGAGGTCAGAAGCAACCCGACTGCCAGGGCTTCATGCGATCGATGCGAGAGGGAACACCTGGCGTTTTGAGACGAAGGCTCTGGATTTTCCTGGGCATCATCCGATTGCATTTTTTGCATCGAAAGAGCCTGAATGCGTATTAATTGAGCGTCCAATAGCTATTTCCTTATAAATTAGAATCCTTGAACGTCTCCAGTTATGCATTAGTCGATGATCGTGTATGAACAACTCCAGTTACGCATAAGTCTTATGCGGTCATACGTAACCCTTTTATGCGTTGTTGTCGTGACATTTTGCGGTTACGTAAAAGCAGATTCGAAAACCGGTGGAAATTATCAAATTGCGGAAATTCACTTCGCCTTCATCCGAGGTTGCAGATGAGATGCCGATTATGGCTTAGCTCTTGATATCATGGCTTGTGACCGGGTTTTTGGTTCCTGAATGACCAGTACCAGCTTGTAATAACTCCATTTATATGAAATGAAATGTCGCAAGCTACTAATATCAGCAACAGAAAAAGTCACCGAAAGAAATTCCGCTCACTAATATTTACTCCTCCATCATTCATTAATTCGGTGGTTTCTGGGAAGCGTAATAAATATTCCCGACTTGTTAAAAGACAATCGAATGAGGCAAAATGAGTTTTTCCAATGTAAAACACGATTCGCTCCAAATGTGTTTGCTGGCGAATCTTTCACCGACTGATTAACTGGCGAGCCTCGTTGTTCGGCACCCCGGAACCTAGTCAGTAAGGTTTCCCTCCAGATAATTCTTGCGGAATAAAAACCTTGATCGCTATCAAATTATAGAACACATCCTCCGTAATCAAACACATTTCACTTGAATTTTATTAGAGGAACGTGACATCCTGTTTAGCAGACATTTAGGCAACAAATCGGAGGCCCTGAGTTGAAATCCATGTAACTCAGGACACAAATGTGTGATTTTTCGTATGCTAGTTTTTCCTGGAAAACCACACGCGACTTGCAAGAGATGAGCAGAAATTCCACCTTCTGGTCATTCGCTGTGATTAGGTTTGTTCGATTAAGGCAAATTTACACATGAATTATAAACATATTTACAATTCAATCGTTAAAAAAGAACTACTATAAAAATACATAGGATTCGATTGCTTTTTGAGATAAATTTAAATTTTGAAAAGGATTTTTTTAAATGTATCTAAACAGTGACCAATGCATGCAAAGGATTGATACTTAGATTCAGTTGACATTTTTGTTGACAAACTGTTTTGTTTACTTAGATTCAGTGTGGAGACTTCAACGGTTGGTCTACTATTGTTGCACACAAATCTATATTATTCACATCGATAGGAAATATGATATTTCATAGGAGAGTGGACACGACAAGATCACGGTTATCTGCGTTAAAAATTTTCTCCATGCTGGCTATAATGCACTTTAGTTGGGTGTAGCCTTCTTTCAATTAGTTTACTTTCACGGGTTCTTCAAAGCTTCCAAATGGCACTCAAATGGTTTGTCGGTAATTATATCGGAACGTTTCGCGACCATATAAACTGATCTCCATAGTGTCCCACGAGTTTTTGGTCAGATATGAAATTATTTTTTTGAGATTATGAAACTTGATTTGTATACGGATAAAAGCATGCTCTTCAATGCTACGCGTTGCTTAAGTGAGAAGGGATCGCATTAGAACTAACGAGCTCTCCCAGCGTTTTGTATTTTAAATGAAGTGCCCTTTGAGCTTTCTTCTTTCTAAACTCGTTTCGTTCCAGGCGGTATGCAAAAGCAGCCTCTTCTCTCCACCCTCTTCAACCCCCCGTTCCGTTCAACACTCACCCCCCCTTCCGCCTCCAAGGCAATGTGCCCATTCCGCGCCACCACCCCCCTCTCTCCCGTCCACTTGCCCTCTTGCCCCCGTTTTTATTTCAGGAATATGTTTGGAGCACCATCGCCAATTCATCCTGAACGAATTTTCGCAAGACATGTAGTCATAGAATATACATGCATACGATGACATAGAGCAACCTCGAAAGCGTCGAGTTTTAAATGAATGTACGAGGATATCGTTGCCCAGCAAAAAATATCCTAGGGCCATGAAAGATCTGGTGCTTTCCCGGCGTATGAGTTGGGTGAATTCTTCTCGGGTCTTTCACCGGGTTAATGTCTCCATAGCTGCCGACGTTTCGATTCCCGACACGGTCATCGTCTTCAGGGCTTCTGAGTGAAGACCTCACTCAGAAGCCCTGAAGACGATGACCGAGTCGGGAATCGAAACGTCGGCAGCTATGGAGACATTAACCCGGTGAAAGACCCGAGAAGAATTTACCTATCCTAGGGCAATTTCCCCGAAATTGAGGAGGGTAGATTATTACAAAAATGTCAGATAAAAAGTCGACCTTGGGCCATGTTTCGGCAGTTAATTTCAAAATTTCATTTCTTGCTCTTTGATTTATGCTGTCGACGATTTCAGAAGGCATTAAGGAAAAATCACCAAACATTAGGAAGTGAAAAGAAAACCTTAACTGCTACACTACTCTCAGACAGAATCTATGACATTAGGACTGCCAACATAAGTCTTTTGAAGTTAAAATACTCGAATTTCTCATGTTTATTTACAAGTACATTTACTGTCCGTTCTGTACAAGATTTGACGGGTAATCTGCATTAAAAATAGCAGAATGTGCACCATTTGCTAACAAACAAAAATTAAAATATAATTAAATTTAATAAAAATGATGATAAAAATTTTTCAAATAGTCGTTCGAGAAGCTTCATAAAAATAAAGGGCAAAGTGTAACTATGAATCCTCACAAACCAAAATGGATTCACCAGTTACAAAATTATACCATCGCTTTGAGTGGCTCCATTCTTCCTACAGATTCTACAGTAAGGGGAGTCATTCATGTAAAATAAAACATATTCTATTAATAATTAATTGAACCTTACGAAAATGTATCCCGTTTGTTCTCATAAATACTGAGGAATTTATATGAGTGGTAAGATATGAGAGGGAAAGGTGGAACTATATTTAGGAGCGGTGGTGAATTCAGGACATGACAATGTTATTGGGACACTTGTGGATTAACATTCGCTCCCACAAACACAATGCCTCGAAGAGGTACATAGGTTAAAGCATAGTGGCAGAGTGAAATACACTTCGATGCCAAAAAAAGGGACCAAGCATCGGCAAACAAATTCAAAATACTTTGGAGTGGATTGAAGAGAATTGGCTTCATCAGCAGAATAGCGGGAAATCCGAATTTAACGGAGAATATTATTTCACATCAAACAATCCATTACAAGAAGCCGAATGAGTTGAAAGGATTATTATAGATTTTAATAACTAAATAAAAAATATTCTCAACACAATAATTCCTAGTCTTTTAACCAACAGTGTAAAGTTTCAAGTCCTCAAACGCAACCGATATTATCTATTAAAGTAGCATCACTCCAATACATGCAGATGGATGAAAAACCATGTATCTAACGTTATCTTCTTTTGGACTCTTTACTTTAGGCTTTTTTAATTTAGTTGCTTACGCCTTAAGGATCAATATGCATGCTGACACAAGCAATTGGAGAAGTTTTATTTTTATGCTGAATTCATATATATCCTAATTATAAGGTCATGAAAACACTCCGTTGTAACACTTGGTGAACGTCAGTTTTAATATGTTGAAATGACAAATTAACCCATTACACCCAAAGAACATAAAGGGAACTATTTTGTTTTATTCTAAAAATCAAACGAATGACAAGTTTCCCACGCCAACATGCAATTAAAAAATAGTCGGCGCCAGTCTACGAGCGAGTTTAAACTAGTGACTGCTGTTTTCCCAATATTCACTTTCAAACTCGAGTTGAGGAGGTTGAAGTAGAGAGCACATTATTCAGGGAGAGCAAAGAGAAACTACGCGTCTACTACCTCTAATTGTAGGCCTCAGAAGAAGAGTAGAGGAAGCGTTTACCTTGAGTGGTTATCAAAACAAGTTAGGCAAAACAAAAATAGCACAGGCAGATGCGCTACACGTCTTTTCTTACACAGAGGTAGTATGATTTACCAATTTGCTGTTTCCAGACAACGAGGTTCCTTTGTTTTAAATATATACGACAAATCGCATCCATTTATTTGAAGCGGTAGATTCGATAAGAGGGAGAAACTAGCTAATTACTTATCTTTAAGGAGGTGAAAAATTCGTATTTAACACAGTGGGGAAGATTGGATCAGAATTAAGAGCGTAGCGAATAAGGGAGAGCATATGAAGAACAATTCCAGGGAAATAAGGTATAGCCTGGGTGACAATACATTAACTTGCCTCACAATAGAACAATGATCAGCTCAATGATTGAATTAGGGTATGCAATTCATTTCCTGGCTACCAACACTCTCTCGCGGCTAAAACCTAAACATAAACAAAAAATAAATATATATTTACATATAAATATAGTCTCTGGGATCTAAAACCAAAGGGAATTACGGGTTTATTTTAGGCCTTCTTCAGGCCAGACGCAGAGCTATGAGAAGGACGAAAACTCAAACTATAATAAATGTGAATTTCCTTGTATGTGTTTTCTATGCATAATTTTGAGTTATACTGTTCCTTGCCAAGTGCTATTTCTTCTAAACGAAGCTCGCACCTGTGCTAGCTATTCTTAAAGGAACCGAATCAACTCAGAAAACACTACACTCACAGAAGGTACCGTTGCAAAAAAACAAGAAACAAAGCCATCAATGAAAACGAAGTCTGGACCAATGGAAGAGCAGACAAGGCAAGAAGGGGACCCCGCTGAACCTGGTGGCTGAGGCGGATACCGAAGGTCAAATTGACATGAAATGAAAAGACATTCCAACGCAGGGAATAAGAGGAAAAGGTCAATCGGTGCACGGCAAGGAAAAGAGGACTCTGGAGTTGAATCGGGCGAACAATGGCTTCAGAGTAAGGCAGTGGCCAAAGAGGTAGCGACCAGAAAACGCCGAAAAATGCATGTTTATGGAAAATGGGGAAGTTATCGGGGCCCACAAGAGGAGCATCGGATAAGGAGCGGCAGTGACTACCCGATGTCTGAATCGAAGGGCCAACAAATGAGTGCAAAAATTCCTGAGTGATTCACACAGGCAATTATAAGCACAAGAGATGATATGAGCAAGCATGTATTTAAGTGAATGTACGCATACACTAATATTTCTGCATGTATGGCTAGTGCCCTGACAACCCCCGCCACACGTTGTGGTGACTTGCAGCCACTGTGTAGATGTGGATGAGTGCAATGCGACCTCAAATCCGAGGTTAATTATTATTATTAAATTACATGTGCAGATATAAAGTGTTGACTGGCAAACAATCCAACTTGGAACAATAAAATGAACATTAATTTTTTAAAAATCAAAACTCAGCTGTTACGTACGAAAATACTCAAAGAGAATACGTAATAAGTTTCCTAATTTGTCTTATAATTGTACTCAGTGAAATTGTTACTAAGAGTATAGCAATTGTAATGTGTTTAACGAATGTAGCATGAATGGTGTGTTCAGTCGCCCCCATTCCACTTGCCCTTTCACTGATTAACGGGGTGCCATGTGACCCCGGAAATATTGGAGTACGTTTATTGTCTATACAATACCCCACAATCCGCCGCAAGGGCGCATGGCCGGGGGGCTGTTAGGTCACAATAATTAGGTCGGAACAGATGTAGTTCGGCTTGTGACTTGACACCCCCTGCCCCACGCTCCTGCGCTGTCTTTTGGACTAGTTTGAAAATGTATACACCACTTTTGTCTACGGTTGCCCCACTACCTGCCCACTCTTTACACTTCACTGTACCTCCGAACGCGTACCAGGAACCACGGGCGCCGAGGTAGAGAACCAGTCATATATGCAGAAATATTTGTTTATCCATTCATTCAAATATATTTTAGCCCATATTAAAAAAAAATTCGTGTCCATACATCTTTTCCTATCTTTTTCCCTGGTATTTAATATTCCTGAGATTTCTACAGTGGGTAAACTTGTTTTGAAACAGGTCCTCCGCTAATAATATATGCGTATTATAATATATAGATATATACATACATGTAAATGTGGGTCACGGTAGTCCAGGGGGTAGAGCGCCGGGATTACTCGCATCCATTACAGTCTCAAATACCCTTGTTGTATCGGGGATACATAGGAGTTTCCCCTGGAGAGTTTTTAGGTCTTCCCTTCAATTACACTGCCTATACCGTGCACACCCTAGGAGATATTCTACACAAACTCTGACTGATCAGATTACGGGCATAAAATCAGGGAGATAAACAGTAGAATGGATTGATTTAAAATGTCGTTTTTTCGAACGATATAGATTATCTGTCCTCGGGGAGGAGAGCGTTCTATGTTGCATGTACATGTGGTAGTGGAATTTCGCCTTCCTACCTATCAAATTCTAGCTTGCACGATATTGGATAAATTTCTTACTGCATCTTAAGGTTCAATTATTTGTTAGATGATATTATATGTAATTGCATGCATGTAGAATAAAAGGTGGTTGATATGTATTTGCATGCATGTAAAATGAAAGGATTTTTGCATGAATGTATGCTCCACTGTGTGTATGGGTCTGCATGTATGCGTTGGTTTTGGATGTGGTTTTCTTTCCCTTTTACGGGTGGTGGAGTAACACCCCCCGCCACACGCCCTAGCGGCAGCTTGTGGGGTATTATGTAGATGTAAAATATGTATACATCCATAGAATACCCCGAAAGCGGTCCCAAGGACGTGTGACGAGGGGTGTTAATTCACCAGCTGTACACTAGAATAAAACAACACGCAAAACCAAATTATGTTAACTCTACACAAATATTAGTTTGATCATGCACTCGACAAGCCATAATCATACGAAAGAAAGTACTAATATTATTATTAGGTAGTCTACCGGTTAAGGTAGGTTTTTGAATGGGCACAACTATCACATAATTAACTTGCGACTCCAAGAAAGACACAATCCGGTAACCTACTCTACATCAGGTCCCTCTTCATCTCTGTGTACTTTCTTCCTCCCTTCATCACGTCCAACATCCCTATCCTGTTCCTGCCCTTTCGTCGTTTGCCTAATATTCTCCCCTCTATTACCTTCTTCAACATTCCACTACCGCTCAATACACCCTTCATCCATTTTTCCTGCCTCCATAGGATTTCTCTCAACAAACCCCTCTCCTCACCCACCATCTCCAGTACTTCCTCATTTGTCTTCCTTTCTGTCCATTTCACCTTCTCCATTCTTCTCCACACCCACATTTCAAAAGCCTCCAATCTACGTCTATCCTCCTGCTTCAGCGACCACGTTTCCGCGCCGTACATAGCTACGCTCCACATTACAGTTTTTTTTGGTCTTTTCTTAACCTCCCTACTCAACATCCCCGTCATCAACTCCCTCCTCCTTGAGAAAACCTCCTTGCACCACAAGTTTGTAGTCCATGGGAGGGAGTACTAATAATCAAAAATATTTAATAACATGATAAGTACATTAAAACTATGCTGTAGAACTGTTTAAAAAATGGATCTATTAAATAAAAAGAATAACATGCAGGAAGAAACATGCAGGATATGGACAAATATATACACTACCAATTCTAATCATCTCCCATGCGATTGCTGTCATGTCTATTATGATCTCCAATGGTTCGAGGAAAAAACGACGATTTAAATCTATCCGTTCTAAAATAAATCTCCCTGATTTTACATACATGATCTGATCTACCTTAGTAAGTCGGTGCCTGTAATATGTCCTTAACATCCTCAGGTAAGTAGATTTAACCTGTATTTAAGCCTACGGTCAAATAGTAGTTCCCTTCTTAATTCTTCGAATAGTGTAGTGACATTGCTACCTTGCTCATAACAACTTTTCACATAACCCAGCTGCTCTTCGTTGCACTCGATCTAGTTCCAAAATGAAGCCTACTAAATGAGGATCCCAAACACTTGCAGAGCATACTCAAGGTGAGGCCTTACTAACGTGAAATAACAAAGCTCCTTCACACTCTCATTACAATACCCAAGTATTCTTTTCATGAATCCTAACTTTTTATTTGAAGTAGCGTGGCTATATTAAAATAAGCATTTAACTCTATTGAGTTTACTAGAAATTGTGGTGGTCTCCTGTGCATTCCTCTTGAGCCCGCTAAATTGTTGTAAATTTATTCCCCAGTCAGAATTGTCTTCTGCAATTGTGTTCTATGTATGGTGCGTGACTTCAGTCGGTTCGTATGCTATGCATCCCTGGCGTGGATATACCCCCAGTCATACACTTTCTGGTGGCTTCCAGGGAATATCTGCACAAATACCCGCAAGCCGCAATTTTGATTCTACTTCATCATGTGCCTGGCACCCCGCGGTCCACCCAAAAACCTGGAAAGGGGTCGACTGAGCACCATTCATGCAACATCCCTACATATATTACGAGTATTATATGTTTAGCAGCTGTTACCCTGCCTACACAAAGAGGGCAAGAAAAATCATTAAAAGGGAGCACAATTTGGACACATTACCGGTTAGTATTCTACGCATTCCGGACGGACAATTCACAAACACTACAATAAACTTTATCTCCATACACCTCCACCCCACCCGGCAAAAGGGCGTACGGTGGAGGACGTGAGGACGCCAGAATGGGATAGTGTTTTGTGGGAATTTAAACTTGTACACACCTATTTTTGCGACAGCATGTACCTATTACTGTCTTGGGGCCACCCTATTTTATTGCTGTCGCGAATAGTGCGCGGGAAAAACGAATAGTTGGATCTATCCGTTCGACCATCTTACTCTAATTTGGTGACAATTGTTGGCGTTTCCAATGTAATTAAGGGGCCTGATTACATCTCCAATGTCGGATGAAAAACTAAGCACTTTCTATCCTTGTAATAAGTTTAATTTTGTCCCGAGTCTTCGCATATCTAAAGGTTTCCACCCCAGATTCTGTTTTAAATGTGTTACGCTTTTTGTCCTTTGTTATGAGGTATTCACGAATCTAGCGGCCTTTCTCTGTACCCAATTCAATTGTGCAATCAATTTTTTTTAATATATAGATCTTTAATAGATAGTCTGTTAAGTAGATTAATAACTTTTCGTCGAGGCCCTGAACGACGCCCTGTTCGCTACACATCCCGCAGATCCTCGCCATTCCCCGTCTTCTTTGACTTTCAATGGAAAGTGTCTCTGGGAACAAACGCCCTCGTAAGCACGCCCACCGGCAGTGCCCGCAAGCGGAAAGAAGCCCTTGCACCGGTTGCCCTCACTCGGGAGCTGTTAATAGCGACCGGGGAGGCGCGAGAGAGCGCGCGCGCACGAGCGAGCGGTGGCGGAGTGGGCCCAATCAACCAAGCAAGAGTTTGGTGAAAGTGCTTCAGTGGCAACAGGAACGGAATGCAACCCGTCCGATGACGCAACGGAGCGACGTGTCCGGAACGACTCGGAGAGAAACTCTGGATTTCAGGCGAGCCACGCACGCGTCCGTTATACTCTCGCATGGAGGGCGGGGGGGAGATCAACAGGCGGCGTCTGTCGCATCGGTCCAGGGTGGCAACGAACGACCCCGCGGATTTTCCGGGGAGGGCGGAGAAACCGCCGTGCTGGGGATGGTGGGTTTTACGGGTGATCATTATGATAATATTTCATATTATTCGAAAAAGAATCTTCGTTCATAGATCCAGCAATATTCTACAAATTATGAAGACGTCTTAATAACCGAGCTATGATTTATGTGATTGACTGATATTTAAATGAAAAACTTATTAGATGATAAATATGATGTTGATGGGGATAAAATTGGAGATAAAAATGGGGATATTTAGCATTAATTTTCTCAGGACTAAGTTTTTCAGCGGCACAAAGAATTGTACAAGGTTAGCTTCCATCGTGGTGGTTCTCTCGTTTGTAAAAATTAGAACGTATCCACTTGGAAAACAATGCATTATGCAGGTCCAATACATTACGTAGACCTATGCTGAACATATTTACTAAAATTATGCCATGAGACTCACAGAAACCACAGTAGTCAACTCGAAAAAATAGACCGAACACTTAGGCTTTCCACGTCACTATCGAAACAACATTCATACGTTTTGAGAGATAGTTGAGGCTGATACTTTGTGGAATGCTATGGTAACGCTAAAGGGAAAATAATATCACTTTGCTTTTCTACGGAGTAGCACATTTACTGCCAATTAGTTCCACTAAACTGTAATATCATCTGCTATTAGTATAGACCATAAGTCTAGATGTAGACCATTAGTCCGGATGATGCCGTAGCGAAACTAGTTGACAGTAAACATTCTTCTGTGGAAACTCTATTCCATCAAAACGTTATTTGATTCTTCCTTTTGCATGTCATACGTTTAGCTCATTTTCATCGACAGAATTGAAATTACTCTCAAAAATTTTAATTATGAGAAAAAAAATCTTGCACTTTTCCACAGATTCAAAAATTTTAATCCTAAAAGTTAAATGTTGACACCGAGGGAATAAATATAAATTACGTTGATTTCCGAGGTTCAATGAGAGTTATGGGATAAACTGTGCCGAAGCAATCGAAAATGGCAGTTTCTTTTGTCGAAAACAATTAGTGAGCACCATTGAATATAGAGTAACATTTCCCTAACTTAGGTATTATGAAGTATGAGAAGCAACGAATAACATCTTGGTGAGGGATTGATCAAAGATTGGCAGATTGGAACGGGATCGCCCAAAGTGCCACCACATACGTCCGTCCAACTGCTGCCATACCGTGTCCCATACTGCTTTCAACATGGCAGAAAGATTCCACTCGCCTAGCTTTCTTACTCGCGACTCGACGGCGCCTGTCTTCACGATGCTCTCATGCGAGTATTGGGATTTCGATTTTGTTCAGCCAGAATTGAGACATGCAGACTACTTATAGCAAATTGAGGCCGAAGACAAATTTAGACCGTCGCGAGACAGCATTTAGCGGCTGGTTCCTGGGCAAAGGTCACTGTGGAAGATCAGAGTGCCACCAGTCGGCCTCCTCCCCACTCCCCCGCCCATCTAGTAGAGTTCCAACATTGAAGTGACCTTCGACCTCGTTCCCTCCTCTCCTTGGATAAAAGCGAATTGCCCACAACGAAGATACGACAGACAATAGCCGGATGTTTCAACTTTTATCCGACGACGAATTAATTAACCTTCTCCCTCGCTGTCAGCGAGAGCAAATCACTGGATATGGCGGTTACCGATACATGAATGGACGACGACCCAAGCCCCCTAATCCACCAGTAATAACGCTCCTATTCTGAGTAAGTGTGTGTGTGGGAACGAGCTAAACACTTAAAAACACAGACACTCATGCATGCAAATCGGCGCTCGCGTCAATCTCGAGAACCTTGAAGAGTAAGGTAACAGTATCTGATGTCTTTATTAATATTAATGAAGATTTGGGCAGAAAAATAAATGCATGTATTGGTAGAGCGAGTACTGTATGATTCTATCAGGAGTTACATCCGTACTCCTGTCTCGGAAGAGTCAAGCAAGCATTAAAAACACGTCATGTCGGTGAAAGGAAAGGAACGCGAAAAATATAATGGCAGCCTCAAAAAAAGGGCCAAATACAGCTTTAATACAATTAATATTAATGACAAATATGTAAACAATGTCTTAGAGATGGAATTGGCGATTGAAAAGAGTTTTTCTTCGCATGAAAACATAAGTACGCAAATAAGCAATTACAAGGGAGATAACGAATAACCCTGTGAATCAACAATATTTTTTTACATCTACGAACGCTTATCACATTCACCCATCGAAATAATAATGTGAAATTATTAGTTAGTAGCAAACTCAATTGTAGGACACAATCACTAGCATAACTATATGGAATTTCTCCATGCACCAAGGAATGGAAAAAAAACTAACTGACCTCGAATAAGGCTGACTTGATGATGCCACGCGGCAGTGAAACCATAGTCGCGTGATAATAAATTGTGAATTTTGGAACTACAGTTTTTTTTTAACATTCCTCGTGAACTCAGATTTTATTCTTTCCTTGACTGTCGAAAAAAAAATTGGCTCAATTTTCTATATTATCTTAATTAATGAAATGCTTCAAAGACACTAACTCTCCATGTGAAAGCAGAACGCCACCAAATAAAGGAAGGAGCCACAAGGCAAGGAAGAGGCTGCTGGCGTACGGCGCGTCATAGTCGGGGCTTGAAATACGCCCGTCCCTCTCTCTCCGCCACTCCCCCTCCGTCACCTCCCCCCCACCCTCGTCGATTGGGACACACTTTCGGGAACCCAGTAAGACACTCATGTGCCAAAATGGACATTATTACCATTTGCATAGGGCCAGTGTTAAGAATCGCCTCTCGAGTCCCTTGGGAATGGGATCCTTTAATCACAATTAGGAGACTACTAATTGGCCCCAAGAGCTGAGAGGAGATCATTAATACGGGCTTCAAACACCTTACCACGGACGCAAGAGGAAAACTGATGAGAAACCGCTATAACCTTATAACCTATAAGCACGGCGGAGAGTGAAAGAGAAGTGGGAGCGATGGAGAGATTGGGTGGGCGGGGAGACACGCACCAATCCCGGCCAAGACTCTTTCCATACGCCCGTGGCTGCTTGTCACACTGTCCTCCCTCTTTTGCTTCCCATTTTCCGCGGAGACTTACTTTTCACTGGAAAGTAATTATAACAGAATTGGGACTCATTTCCCAGATTACATTTCCCTATATTTTCCGGAATATCACAGATTAGGCTCTAATTTCGAATCATCACTTTTCCCATGCTCCTGATGTTGGCCCTTCTTCCAAGTTTGAATGTTTCATCTGCGATTGCACGCGCAATGATGACCCAAGCCGAACACGAAACGACGAGACCACTGGGGTTGCACCTAAACCTAGTCTCATCGGAGATTCGCGCACCACATGTTCCCGACTTTCGCAAAAAAAATCTCCGACTGTTTTCCCGATTTATTTTCTCCAATTAAACTATTCGCGACTTGATCCAGATTCTCCGTTGTTCACCACCAAATGGAATCCATTTATGGCAATATCTTTCCCTACAATTACATAATTTCTGTAGTATTGTATTGTTTTTCTTTTGAGCAACGAAGAAAGTCATTAATTGTGACTTCACTCACCACTTGGCAAATATTCTGGAGAGAAAGGAACTGAGTCCGCGAATTGGCTAAGGCCGCCGGCCACGGAAGGCAATCACTCCCTGCGGTGGAGAGCGGGCGAGGAAATTACTACACGCGAGTGCAGACGATGACAGCAAGCACGTGCTCATGACAAGAGTAGTCGACTGAATCTTAAATTAATTTTATCGAAGATTTTCAATCAAGTCTTTCCATTCAAAGCTTTTTTTATCGCTCTCAACTTCGTGAAAAATGGATCTACATCAAATTCATGCTCGTACATATTATGACCTTATTTTTTAATTAAATTAAAACCCTAAACATATAACTATCCTTGAACACCCAATCGCTACCTTATATAGTTACGGAAAATATATGTTCTGATATATTAAATATACGTTGCATGTTATTCAATATTAGGGCCACCGAGTCACAGCGTAGGGGGAACCCGTCCAACTCCAATTACCCTGATGCTTTGAGGAAATTGATAGGATAAATAATAATTGTAAAAAGCAGTTCTGGCGAGGGAACACAGATCGATGGTCATGCCTCGAGTGACATCTGTTAACACAATACCCAAACACGAAGGTTAATCTGATCGACGGTGCTATAAGCATAAGACCCCGGGGCAACGACAGCAACAACGCCCGGGGAGGACTACACTTCTTCCTCGAGATCAGGGGCGGCGAGAGAACTGGGGGCCGCTCGCGTGCGGAGAGCCACCGCCCGCCACGGGTCGGTCCACCAGGCTGCAGCCCCCCCCCCCTTACATACGGCCAACCCGTCCTGTTTGCCTGCGAAAGGCGCCATCAAAACCGCCGACCATTAGCAGTTCCACGAGAAATCAACCTCTAATAATGTGAAATTAACGACGGGTTTGAAAATTATAATATCTCCTTGAACGCAAATAAAAAGTAATAACGGGCAGGAAGTAGTTCCGACTTTGTGAAAGTAAGCCTCCAGGGAGGCTCACTAAGGGAGCGTGATTGGTTCCTCCTGATTCCCAAATAACAATTCTTAAATGAATTGGACTAATGGATGACCTTAATCCAAAAAGTCCCTCCGTGGCCTTTCAAAAAGGAATACAAGGTTTGTATGGACAGTATCGGTAACAATTTTGTTCTGACGTATCCGTAAAGTGCTGAATTCAGGCCGTCGGTTGTTTAGTGTGCGCATGATCGCAGTTCGTCTTGGCATTGATAACAAAGTGAGTGACATTGCACACCACTGTCACTTAAAATTTGGCGATGCGAACCATCTGCACTAAACTCATCCCAAAGGCCTTTAATGGACGACCAAGAGAGCAGACAGAGTCGAGTGTCTGCTTGCGAAGACGACACGATGATTGCGATAACGACATCGCGATGATTCCCCAACCCCCTCACAGTCCCGCCTTGGCATCACTAGCAGACTGTATTCTATTTCCTATAAAAGTGAAATCCTCCCTCAAAGGACACCACCATGGGAGCCTAAGTGCCGAAAAAGAAGCTTGTACGAATACCTTTAAGAGTACCCTTATCCGGAATCCGCCTAGCAGGGAGCCTTGGAGTCGTGGAAAAGCCGATCTGGCAAAAGTGTGTCGACGCTCTTAAGGGATGTACTCATTGAAGAATTTTGAGGCATTGTAGCAATCTCAGGAAAAAATCTATTTTTCCGACACTTTTTATACAAACCATGTATTAATATGAAATTACAAGCGAGTATGAGAACAGAGGAAATGACCAGCCACATCCAAAAACATAATTGGTAGACGAGTTCAAAATAGCAGTTTACGGGGAATGAATGTCGAACCTAGAGGCAATCGGAATTCCTCTTCAATTTGCTCTCACGAAACAGAAATAAAGAAAAGGAAAATTATTCAAGCTACCGCAAAACAAAATATCATTCCTCCAATATTCATTACGACCAAATCAGAAAATTCCCATTATGGCTAATCACCAGCCTATGCGCCACACTCTCCTTTGACGGCTTGCAGCTTCAAGTGTGGGGACGCAACCAACCTGACCGCGCCCAAAGAAGCAGCGGAAAGGGCGCTCGCCAAAGGGTGGGACCTCGGTGATGTCGGACGTCAGTCTCCGCTTACCTGCAAAGAGTAAAAGAAATCATCAATTAACCTACAGTTTAAATCGAGAGAGATTAATTTGATAACCCTGGTCCAGAATTATGTGGGCCCATCCGGACTACATATTGTCATAATAATGGGACCCGTCCAATGTCCAGCAGGCCCAGCTCGTCTGGAAGGAGGAGTGGTGTTTGTGAGAACTATGGCAGGAAGGGTGCCCTAACGCACCCTAAAGTTGGCATATAAGGATAGGTCTGTCCCAAATTAATGAATCCACATTTGATTATTTACCGATGATCAGATAATATCAGTTACAGTTACAAATGAATTAAATGGAAGACTGTAATAAATAATCACATTTTTCAGTGACTTTTTCATTGTAGTAGACACGGAACTAATTTTTATATTTAAAATAAATTTGAGACATTAAAAATCAACAGCATAAGTATTATATCTAACGAAGTTTGGTATACGATAGGTAAAAACTTTCTGAACACATGCTAAAAAAGGTGGCGTGCTAACTTTGGACAAGTATTTACCCAATCGATTGAACCGCAAGGATAAGATATTACGTTCGTTTGCAAAACATCTTTCGGCTAATAACGGCAATTTTGAATAGGCTACCAAATGTAAATTGAGCTTTTAATGCTAAACTTGCTTAGAGCGGATTTTCATACGAATTGCGAGACAACAACCTAAATCAATTCTTATATCTCGTACGACTCAAGTTTCAGTTAAAATAGTAGATACTTATATTTACAATAAATATAATAAATTTATATCACTTAAAACGCAACTCCTTAGGTCACAAAAGGTATAAACACACAACTTGACATTAAAAAATACTTGTAGACAGAACACTCATTAGAAAAAACGGCATTAAATTCAGACAAAGATGAGAGCATCACAAACATCCCCACGTGATAAATTCATCACCAACACGAAAGTGAGTGGAATGGTTGTGTTGTAGTGCTGTGGCCGTAAAGTCCGATGGAAAAAGGATTCATTATTTAACGGTGGGTGCGAAATTTATTCCTCCTAACTTCTCGTAGTGGCCTCTCCTAACATTATTGTACGACTTTTGCTTAGGAACAAATAATCCCACAAAGACTGCATTAAACAAGTTACAACGTTCTTCGAGTATGCCATGAAGTCTTGCTGTAAGCTTGAGCCTTAAAGGCCTCCCAGCTAATTCTGGAATTTCAAATGATCATGGACCGATTTCCGCACGCTCGTAGCAATATTCAGCACATCAGTCGGCTTCTACATTGTACTTTATCTGACTTGCAATATTCCTGCCGTCAATCACTACAGGATTCAAGATCAGCTGTAAATGAAGCGAAATACGAGTATCCCTCACTACATTTTGCACTTATAAAATTCACACGCTAATCTTTTGGCGGAGCAAATTTTATCTAACGCAACTGCGCCGTTGTACAAGTATATACTTGTATCGGCCGTGCTTTTCCTTCCTTTTTAATTATCATACTGTCGTATCACCCAAGTATTTCTATCGGTACGTCGCACTCATATCACATTCTGTCTTTAAACGAGAGAGCGAAGTGCATTCCTTCCTATGCACACGTCTACCACGGCTGAATTCAATCCACGTTCTTTCATCGCCCACTCAATATTGTGTAAGGTCATAAGAATTTTCCCTCTTTCGGAGCTTTATTTTGGTCAATCCGTTTCGTTTCCTTGCCAGCTTTATTGAGATGGCTCCCTTCCTAGATCCAGCATTCACCTTTGAAATTATTTTAATACATCGGTAATTTTTGTTCCTTCCTCAATTAACAATTTTTACGAAGTCTCGCAGATTTTAGGATGTCATGGACTTTTTAGACTTTTTAACTCATTTAGACTCATCAACACTTTTAGACTCATTAATTAAATACGTGGCAAGTCCACTACCCGACGTCTCAATAACGCCCACTGACGTGTCTCGCAGAATTACCCCGTAGACTGGCAGGTGGAACGGAGTGAAAGAAATAATGCTACCTTGCAGCGTCGTGCAAAAGCGAAAACTTTCAGGTTTCTGGATCGTTAGATGAAGCCCTTTTTTGCGCTATATCAGTTTTCTCCCTCTGCGAAACACCAAAAGGCAATTCCACCTCCAACAGCGGAACGTCCACTTTGTAAGGAACACGTGAGATTTCACTCGTCATCTCGATAACGACAGGCATCGACACCAGTTGCAGCCCCATCGTCCCTTATTCCGAATCATCATGCCGCATTTCCCATTTCCAAAACGGTGTCTTCCGCATGGCTCTCGGGGAGTGGACTGACCCTGTAGGGATGTGAAAGAGCGCTCGCTTCGGAGATGGACTGCTTTCCAAACGGCCCCCGGTTGCCATGACGCGAAGGGGGCTCGGAGGAGCGTGTTCGCTCTTCCTAGCTGAAGGCTAGACGCCACATTCAACGCCGGCCACTTCAGAAGCGACATTCCACATCCAAATTTCACGATCGAAGGGCGCAGCATGATGATGGCATCCCACAAGCATCCTTCTGAAACATTGTTTATTGCATGATCGGAAAACATGACAACTGAATTTCATGTAAAATTCATTTTGCTTCTTGGCAAAGAAAAACCTGGCAATGTCACTAACGTCAAAATAATGCTCATTCTAGCTTTGAGAGTGGAATGAGGCCGATACTTCCTGAAAATTCATTTCGAGGGCACGAAGAAAGAATCAAAGACTCTGGGTTTACAGATCATGCTAGAGTGTGGAGAAACAAGTCAACTACAATTCATTCTTTTCCATGGAAACGCAAAGTCTTTGGTTCATTCTTCGTGCTTTACTAATGTTGATCGTTTTTAGGAGGCGTCCGACAGCAAAAATCATTTGCGCCATTAGGGATAGGTGGGTAAATTGATGGGGCTAGGATCTCCTGGGAATAGGGAAGGGTGGAGAGAAACCCGGCGTCGACATTACCTTACTCTCAACGATAGCCGCCAAGGGCCAACGTCGCTTTGAAGTGGACACAAATTGATTACTTCGCATCCTCACACATAGTTGCATTTTTCTTTTTTGAGAAGGGAACCGCCGACCCACTTCCACTGATCTGACGAAATCATCCAGCCAAATTTTTCACTCATAAATGTTACGAATGAATAATGTTATCCTGTTAAAAGCATTATTGAGGAAGGCGACGGGACACCACCCCAATTATTTATCCCACGACATAACGAAAAAATCATCACTGGGACTAAGAGCCTTTGTGTTATATGCACACAGTAAGAAATTAACCATGATAAGACAACATTTAGCTATTTTAGCAGTCATATGAAAACAGGGCTGTGTGATATTTTGACGTTTCTTCGTAGTATTCCGAGAACGCTAAGTGATCTAATTTCAATTTCTTGGATCTTCTCAAGCAAGATATATATTCTTGGAAGAGCACATGCACCTTCTTAGGCTATGGAGATAAATTATAATTTTAAGTTATCAGTGTATTGTACAATTAACATAATTTTGTCATTAAGGCGATATAACTACTTTTAAAGTTGACAGAATATAGGCTCTTCTAACGGGAGGAAATGGCGTTTTCCTCTCACTTGAGCGCCTCCACGCTTACAACACTTTTATTCGAGTTAACGAGCACAATGAGTGTTTCCGTGCACGCAAATTTTCCACGAAGAGTTTAGATTTTTCATGTGTGATGAAGGATGAAGGAAAGAATTTAAGGAGTACGTCAAACTCATGAGCCCACCAAATGACAAGAAAAAACCCGATAGTTGGTTTGAAAGGTAAAGCCCCTTGTAAACTTTGCGTGTGAAATTAACGAATTATGCGTAATAAAGCAATAAGAGGGGGCAATACGTTTCCTGTAGAAAATTTCGCACTTCCAAATTATATTTTGCATACAAAGTATTGGGAAAAGTTTCGGGGGAAAATATATCTATTTCAGATATTGCTGCAATGCCTCAAAATTATTCAAATTACATCCCTTGAGCGTCTGCATACATTTGTCTTACGTTTAGCCGTGACTCGAAAGCTCCCTGATAGGCGGGCGGATTCCGGAAAGAGCACGCATGCAAGTTTCTTTGACGGCACTTAGGGTCTCATGGTGGTGTCCTTTGAGGGGGCATTTCACTTTTGGGAATAGAAATAATAAAATGGTTGCCGATACTTTATATGCAAACCATGTATGTTACCCGAAAACATTGCAAAGTTACTGTGACGCTGCTGAGGGTGTCCAGAGGCGTCACAATATGTCGAACCCGGGTTTTGCGCTTAGTATTCCAATCGCCGTGTCCATTAGGACGGCCGGTGCCACGCCCGTGATCAAAGAAGCAGCACTCGATCGAGAGTCGGGGGTCACTAGTTGGCCAGGAGTGAAGCGGTGGGGTCGCGCCTCGGAGCGTGCCCCGCGCGTGGCCGAGGGAAAGCGTGCGACCGGCCGCCTCCGGGGGGCCGGGAGGGGGGGGAGGGAGACTGCACTCGCGCTTTTCAGGCGGCGACCTGCCCCACTTCCGCCCCGTCGCGCGCGTCGGCGGTCGGGAGTCTCGCGGTCCGCCGAGGGATGTTGGAATCCCCCCCCGCCCCCCCGATCCGACGCACCGCTCCCTCTCTTGGGAGGCCGTCGCACTATAAATGGATCCACTTTGATTCCACACACGCCCGAACGAGACAGCAGCGGCACGGTGACCACGTTTCCCCCGACCACAAGTGAGAATATACGCACTGCTGCATCAAATTAACAAAAATATTCGCAGTCAGATCTCAGGGGTACTTCGTAACTATGACCAATGCTTCTCCACCGTATCCCATCAACGTCATCTTCAACAAGTCCATTTCATTCATTAACTGCGGAACTTTCCTGCTAAGGTTTACGAGTCTCCTCCAATCATCTTCGTCTCCTAGAGTGCGGTATCGTTTCTTCCCATTTCTTCCTTCCCCTCTTCCTTCACCCACTCCCGAAAATTTGCAAAATGCACTCTCAAAAGCCTTTAGTAGGCACAGGAGAAGCGAAATGATGCAGTATCCGGTAAGATTTTTGTTTTACCTCTTCAGATTATTTTTTCAAATTATACACGATACAATCTGATAGCGCATGCAACGTTAATGCCAAAATTAACTCTTTTTATGTAGATTTTTTAAAATATTTACAAAAAATACTTAAGCCTCGTTAATCATACCCCAACTTAAGACGGCGTCCGTCATTGATCTACGTTTTTGTAAAAAAAACCTAATTTGTCAATAAATTTTTGTTTTCGGATTTCTCGCGGAACCTAAAGTACCAGAACAACGAACGTGAAGATACAAAATATACAGGGTTCGTCCAGAAAATAAGTGTACTGATTTTTTCCCGCCGCTCCACGCGCGCCCAGCACCGCTCTGACGGGCTGCGATTGGAAGGGGGTATGTTGGCAAGCGACGCTGAAAAAGGTAGTCGGCTCTGAGCTGTGGTGTAGTGAGGAGCTCTGTTAACGCGAACCTCCACGCTCGACTCACGTCACGGAACGCGATGCCGAAGTTTTTGGAGCAGCGTTATTCCATCAAATTTGCGGTAAAGCTTGGGAAATCGTCTACCGAAACTGTCGGTATGATTAACCAGGCTTACGGGAAGTCAGCCATGTCCAGAAACATGATCTTTCGGTGGCACAAGATGTTCGTGGAGGGCAGAGAAGAGGTCGACGACGAACCACGGCCTGGACGCCCATCAACGACACTCACCGACGAAAATGTGCGAAAAGTTCGCGATGTACTGAACTCTGATCGTCGTCTTAGTGTTCGGATGATAGCAGAGCAGTGTAATGTGCCAAAAAAATAGTGCACGAGATTATTAGGGATCAATTACAGATGCGAAAAAAATCACGACAATGCGCCGTCTCACACCGTGCTTGTCGTGTCGGACTTCTTGGCCAAGCACGGCGTGGCAACACTGCCGCACCCGCCCTACAGCCCGGACTTGGCACCACCGAACTTCTTTCTGTTCCCGAAGATAAAGAGGAGTTTGAAAGGAACGCGATACGGGACTTTGGACGCCGTCAAAGAGGCCGTGACGACGTGTCTTCGAGAGGTTCCCGATGATGCCTTCGCGGTAGCATTCCAGGAATGGGAACGCCGCTGGAACAAGTGTATCGACTCACAAGGGTCCTATTTTGAGGAATATTAGCTTAAGATATGTAAAAGTGTAATAAATTTTTTTTCCTGACCTCAGTACGCTTATTTTCCGGACGAGCCCTGTATTCTGTTCTAAGAAACATTAGACACGTGGTGTACTGTTAAGCTCATTCAGAGAGTTGGGTTACAACGTGCCTCTTTAATTTTCTAGTTAGAAATGTTCCGGATGACCAAATTCTCACAACACCAAATAACCGCCAATCACCAATCCGAAAACCTTAGAGACCAGGGGAAGTGGTATTTTCCCATGGAAACCCGGAAAACGTTTTCAGAGAAATAATTTCCATATAGAGCATATACAACTTCCCTAAAGATTTCTAAAATTGTCCTTATTCTAACTCTACCATCCTGAAAAATAGCAGGCGAACGGTATTTTATAAGAGAAATCATTTAATTCCCTGATTTAGATCGCAACTTATGTGTTTTCACCACAATTCAGGGAAGAAATATGTCAATCTAGAAAATATATGGTTTTACAGAAATCGTAATGTAACTACTTCCAAACTATGACTAAATGAATTAATTCATTGCTTCTGGAAAGGAATTTGGAACAATGAAACATTAGAACAAATTCTTATGTGGACATGAATGTCAATATACTCCCATTATCTGCTTCCACGAGACACCCTACAAGCCACCGCTATGGTTTGCGGAAGGGAGTTGTTAAACACCGGTCAGGTAAATTAAAAAAAAGGTTTTGCTTAATTATACCTTATTAATTAAAAATCAGTAAAAATGTAACATGTTTCATGCAATGGGAGTCGTGTTAACAATAGTTACATGCGCCACGGTATGTTAGTGCGAAAAACTTCTATATGCACAATAAGAAGAATAAAATCCAGGTAAATAGATGAATGACAATATCCTACACTACTCAGAATTTTTAAACATGCACATTTTTCACCCCCATATCTTGCGCGCGGTCGTTTGCTGTTCCTCTGATCCCTTATCGCGAGAAAAATGGCATGTTAAAATCTGACGGTTCTACTCGAGGTCTCTCTGATCTTATTTTTACGACCTCTCCTACGGTATTATCGCACCTACCAACATCGCACGGAGTATACTATATTTGGGGTTAATAATACACTTTCAATATCATCGCCAAGAGATCTCCTCCTAATCTCTGCAAGAGACTTCATCTGTATTTTAACTTTTGCTCCAAGAGTGATTCCAAACCTAGTTCCTCTAATAAACTTGAAACACTACTCAATACGAGTATACTAGTAAATCTTAACATTTAACAAAGCCACCTCTTCTACGGAGCACGCGATCTAATTCTACAATCTATTCAACTTCATGAAGATCCCATGCGCTAGCAGCCTATTTTAAACGAGGCCTAACTTGCAAAAGATAGGATTGTTCTGTGCTCGTTCACTCAGAGTTCCCCAATTTTGCTAGCTTGACCATATTTGCTTCGCTCAGGAGAGGCCATGAGGGTGACGCTATTGACTCAAAGGTTTACCCTTTACACATTATATTTCGGTATTTTTGAAGCAGCATGCATTGGTGAAATAACTGCTCGACCTACTACTCCTATTCCAAAAATTTATCACTTCACAAAATAAAGTGATATTTAAATTGCCATGTGCCACACCAATGCTGACTTGCATTAAGGTCATCTGCTGAAGCTACTTAATCCTCAGGACTTCTATCCTGAAACCGGACAGCGTCTTTGACAAATGAGCGTATTTTGCTGTTAAGCACGGAGTTAGTATCGTTAACGTGAAAAAGGAATTCAAAAGGTCCGATGACACTTCTCTGGCGAACACCTGTAGCGGCTACCCTGCCTTAGAAAAAACACCATTCGTCGCCCGCATCCTTTATTCGTGACCATTCAAAGGTCTGTAATCCATTATAGGATATTTATATCAATGCCATTGGCTTCTAGCTTTGTGAGTAGCTTGCTATGAGACACGCCGAAATCTTATTTAAAGTCTAAAAACCGCGTCAACTGGAACATTTATTTTCTCCCGAACCCAATATGCGTGTAACATGAAAAAAGCGTTAGACATACCTCGCGGGATATCCCTTCCGGAAATACAGCTAATACTTCATTATTAAATTCGAACTTTCGAGATTCCTCATTATCGAATAACAATTCTTAGGTCCATGGCCTTGCGTGACTGGATGTACGTGAGATAGGTCTGCAATATTCAGTTCCTCTCTGGCGCCTTTTCTGCATAAAGGTTTTACACTACCTATTTCCTAATAGGTGGGGAATCTTTAACCTAATAGGGACTTCTTAAATTATGATCTACGGATGTATAGATACGGTGCTGTTTCCGACACTATATTCTTAAAAATGCGAGTTAATTTGGTCAGGTCCCGAGGATTTATTTGGGTTAATGGTCTCCAGCATATGGCATCACAAAAAATTTAAATTTCGGGTATCAGAAGGAAAAAATGAATAGAATAGCAACCGAAGATATACACAGTTTGGTGAAAACCTAAAATGTGCGGGATCGGGATGGTGCGGTGGCTAATGACAACGCCGGGTTTCTCTCCAATCCTCCATTACCCGAATTTCCGAATCCCCTAATGAACTACTCACTTATTCTCATCGGCCCTAATGTTCTTAGCTGTCGATCGCCCACCTACTAACGCACTACCAACTCTAAGGTGTCTCAGGGTTGTGAATTTGCCAAAAGTATGTTGAGCGAGTGGATAGGATCGGCGCCAGGATAATTGCTTGTGTGTAATTTAGTGATAGAAATTACATTAAAGGAAATCGGATGGAAAAATCTGCGACTATAGTTAACCGCCACGAGGCCGCTTAAGGCTTTAGGAAAATTGGAAGGAAGTGTTCTCAATTTGGGCTCATTCTTGAGGGAATAATACCAGAGTTCCCCAGTTCAACACAAAATTTGATGGCGTGCCGCTATTCAATCGTCGTAGTTTTTCTGGGAGGCGACCGACAGCTAAGGTCATTTGCGCCATTAAAGATGGATGGGAGAGGAAGGGTGGAGAGAAACCCGGCGTCGGGATTAGCCTACTCTTTTTGAAAGGCGCCAAGAGGTCCGCAGTTTAACGTCCCATCCGACGGACGTCGTACTCACTCAAAGTGCTCTCCACAAGGCACCTCAAGTAGCGATTGGGATATCACTGAAAAATATTCGTTGTCTCCAGGATTTGAACCCGGGCCCGGGAAACCTGAATGCTAGCCAACGCACCATCACGACCCCCTGTTCATTCATTCGCTGCAATTTGGGCTTGCACCGAGTCACTCGACAGAGGTTCACTAAAAACATGATTTAGCCTGAACGAACGCTCGCAGGCGATTATTACTTAGCGCACGTCCAAGGTCAAACCCCAAAGCCTGCGTGGTGCCACTACGATGCGACGTACATTCAAGTCAGGAAACAACTTTTCCTTATATTATTCAGGCGATTCTCGTAATTCATGAACAAAAAATAGAGTAGGAGCGATTACTTAGGGAAAATCAGTTTGGATTACGAAAGCGGGAGAGGTACATTGCCAGTCACCGTTACTGAAATGGCAGAATTAACCATCGAGAGATCGGGTCTGACCATCAGTAACACCAGTAACACAGTGGGAAACCCGTGAGCTCCACATCCATGGAATGGATCCCTGTTTGAACAACGTTTTCCTTAAACGATGATTAATAATCCACCGTTTCCCCCACCATTGTCTCCCATTCCCTAGCATTCACTCCATCGCAGTCGACGGACGCGCACACGGCAGCAAGAGCAGTTAGCCACAGCGACGACACCACGCCCTTCTCTCTGCCTCCTTTCCCTTTCCACAGTCCCATGGCGTAGAAAGACATGTTTTCTCAGCAAAAAGAATTGTTATAACCGCATTTTTTTAAAGTAGGAGGTGTGTTCAAATATTAACGGGATTTTTTTTCATTTCGAGGGCTTGGAGAGGCCGATTGTCAAACTTATTTTTTATTATGTTGGTATACATGCCCCTGAAGTATGATACAACATTCAGCTGTTTTCATTGTGGACTTTGCCTGCGACAGCCACTAACGTTAGATGTGTCTTATGAGCTCGGCGATTTTCGTTTGCAAAAAGAAATGGATCAAAGAATTTGTACCAAATTTTGCATAAAAAATGAAATTAAGTGTAACAAAGTGTGTGAAATGTTAACAAAGGCCTATAGTGAGTCTGCTATGAGTAAATCAAGACTTTACGAGTGGCATAAGCATTTCCAAGAAGGCCGTGAAGACCTTGAAGATGGCGAACGCCCTGGACGCCCCAGCACATCAACAATCGATGAAATCGTGGAAAATGTGAAAGAAATGGCTATGAACGATCGCCGAATCACAATTAGAGAGGTCGCTGATGATGTTGGCATATCGATCATGTCATGACATTTTTTCCAATTTTTTGGGTATGAAACGCGTGGCAGCAAAATTCGTTCCAAAATGGCTTTTGCACCACGATAATGCACCAGCTCACACCTCATTGCTTGCTCGTGAATATTTGACCAAAAACAATACTGTAACGATGCCCCAACCCCCATATTCGCCAGATATGGCTTCGTGTGACGTTTTCCTATTTTCAAAAATTAAGAGAACCATGTAGGGTCGTCGTTTTACAGCCGTAAATGACATTAAAAGCGCATCGCTGAAAGAACTAAAGGCTATCTCAAAGATCGAGTTTGAGAAGTGTTTACGGGATTGGAACAAGTGCATTATCTCCAATCGGGACTACTTTGAAGGTGACGACATCAATGTATAAGAATAAATAAATATTATTGTCCGAAAAATTAAAATTCCCGTTAATTTTTTAACACACCTCGTATGTCGCCTGAAAAGAAACTCATTGTAAACTGCGCTGTCCGCATGTCCGCTGTGCGTATCTCGCAGCTTGGAAGACCAAATGTGAGCAAATTTCGTCACTCCATATTACAATTTTAACTCATTCTTTGCAATGTTTCCTCAGAAGCATGGCGATAATGACGTGAAACAACGAGCGTATATTGTGCGTATTTCAGTCCAATAGAGAAAAATCAAGTAGAAGGCTACCAAGGCGTTGATTTTTTCACAAGGGCCCTTATCAATCACCCCTGCCTACGCGTGCTCGCCTCCCTGCAAATGGCCTCTCGTGGCAATCCCCCCTTTCTTCCGACGCCATCCCCACCAAGGCACCCATTATTCCTCCCCCCTGATTTCTTATATTCATTTGCGGATCTCATTTTTAGTGCCCGCTTTTTCCCTTGACAACCGCTTTTCCTTCTGGCTACGTACATTAGAAGCGCCCCCAATCGTTGGCGAATACTTGACGATTACTTACTGCGCTATTTTCGTTCAAGGTTTTTGCGGTCGGAATTTGCGCCAGCATTCCCACTTTCACTCAATTTTCCAAACGTATTCCACATATTTTCCGCATATTTCACATTGTGATTTTCCGCTTCGGAGCCGCTACTGCTGCCACGTCGTCGAAATACCCGTATTCCACTGGGATTTATGGAACACCCACGCCCACAATCTTAGCCGTTTCCTAAATCAAGAAACAGCGATAACCACGAACTTTCCAATGTTATGCTACTCTTACCTCTCGGAACGATGAAGCTCTTCAAAAAATTAATGTGGAGACCAAGTCAGGGAAAAGTGGGCTATCTGCCACTAATCTCGTTTGCAATTACAAGTATCTACCTATGATTGCAAACGACAACATTAGGGACGAATATAGGTGGCTAGGCAGTTGAGGGTACGTTGTCATTACTTTGTTCTTTCTTCCTAAGAAGATCTCTTCACGTGCGTTGAGGGGCGTTTCAAACTTAAATATCGTAGCGCACGTATCTATTGAAATGTTTTTCCATGATTTGAATTATTTTACACACAACACACTTTGATATAATTTAAGCTATAGTTAAATACTGAATGCCTAGTGTAGAATGACTCGACGCCACATCCCCTAGAGGTGGCCAGCGGAGCACCACGTAGACAGTCGTGATGTAACCAATAACCGTTTCCCTTAAGAAAAGCAAGTTCACCGATTAATCGGATTCGACATTTTGGTGAGAGAATTTGTAATACCCTGATAAGCAGATCCGGGGTTTTATTTTGTACATAAGAAATCGTGAGCATTCTTTGGTATCGAAAAAAGGATACAGTGTACACCTTTTACATAAAAAAACAATTTGCATGCTTTCAAACGTAGTTTTTTTTCTTCAAGAAATGTGAGCAAAACACGCAAAAAAGCGAAAGGCATCTCTCGACTGGGATAACGCTGTCATCGATACGGGGAATAAGATCCATCCAAGGTTCTTTCTCATCGTGACATCTACAGATAATTTACAGCGAACCGTTATACGCTGTTTAATATACCATGCTGTGTGTTTTGAAAGTCAAAATCCTGTACTCAACTTAAGTTTTTCAAAAAGCCTAAAACAAGTATAATGTTAATTATATCCATTGTCTAGGGTTAAGTATTTTTTAGGCACAATTCCGCATGCAGAGTACGCATCAAGCCAAAGAGATATTGTAAAAAACAGAACGCGCCAACTTGGCTACGTTGAATTACGTATACTTGTGAAAGTGATTTTACCCCGAAATAGAAATCTAAAAAATACCCTGATTCACCTTAGAAGGCCGTCGCAAAACTATCGGGAACTTTTCGGCACTGAAAATGATCTTAAATTGCCACGGAATGGTGGAATAATGACTATGGAATAAAATTACATTCTCAGTCGTCCTTCATCATTCCCTCTTCACCGTCGTACTTTTTACAACTCCCGGAGATTAAAACTTTCGTTGTAAAAATGACGTGCAATCATTTGGTCATATAATGATTTCGGGTGAATAGAGCCTTACCACCCTGACCTCGAAATACTGGAAGAATGTCTACAATGCTGAGACACTATTATTTCCCCTCAATGCGATTAAAGATCATCTACTCGTAGTCTAACATTCTCACCAGAATTAAAGAAAATGTTTATCACTGAAAACATCGAAGGAAAATTTCTCGGTAGAATTTTCGCAGCTCATCTGGTTTCTAAAAAAAAAGTATCGGTAACTATTTTTTTCCTGATGTGTGTGCGTGAAGTGGTGAATTCATGCCGTCAGTTGCTAAGTGTGGTATGATCGCAGATCGAATTGGTATTGACATGAGATGACAGTGCACACACTATTATCACTGAAAATTAGTCGCCGTGCGAAATATTTGTGCTGAACCCGTCCCGAAGATGCTTGGACGGACGACCAAGAACAGAGCCGAATATCTGCTGGAAAAGACCATCAACCTCGATGATTCCCCAACTCCCTTACAGTCCCAACTTGGCACTACCAGACTATTTCCTATTCCCAAAAGTGAAATCCTCCCTCAAAGGACACCACCATGGGAAACTAAATACGGTCAAAGAAGCTTGTACCCTAAGGATCTTCTGGAAACCCCCTACCAGGGAGTCTTCGAGTTCCATAAAAGCCGCTGGCAAAAGTGTGTCGACCCTCGAGGGATTTGAGGCATTGTAAGAATATCTGAAGTAGATGTATTTTTTCCCCGAAACTTTACCGATTCCTTACATACAACTCTTGTATCTTCATATTCTTACTACACTTCAATTCATTCCTCAGCAGGTATTCGATAAATTTCACGGTTTAGCACTTAGATGTAAGCGACTGTATTTCCAGCACATGCGATTCAGTGCGCGAATAAGTGCAACTTTCAATACTCGTATCCAAAAGCCACCATTTTCTTCCACAAGCAGTCAAAACTGTCACCGCTAAGGCGCGCAGAGTAAAATACACTGCACGCTGATCCTCGCCTATGCCGTGAAAATAAACGATGGTTCAGAGAACATACATCGGGTCTTTGTCCAGCGGGAACAATTCAGGTCGCAGACACGAATTGAGAATGTTATTATGGGAGATCGCCGCTGTCGACCAGAGCGAGTCCTATCCTCGCTAACTGGAATTTCCGAAACGCTCGCCGGAGTTAAACGTTGGCGTGGATTTCTGCGTCGAAAGGATGACTGCTCATGAAGCGCGATAAGTTGCCCACCAGCGCCACAAGAGTGCTCAGCCAATGAAAGGTTGCGGGTTCGCCAGCACCACCCCCCGGATACACCGAGGGCATCTGTATCTCACCCCGCGAGCCACCGAGAGGGTGTGTGGCGGGCGGTGGCACGTCAACAGCCATTGCGAAAATCTGACGTCGTTTAACATTACGTAACATGTTATTTTCGGGAAGCTCGATTTGCCGTGCGCCATTTTGTCTTCTGCGGCGACGAATTTTCTGAGGGAGGAAGAATTCCTTATGTCGCTCGAAAGGCCAGTCATTTTCCTTTCACCCCGATTGTGGTTTCGCCTGTCAATGTAGAGCGGGACTAAAATTATTCCTTTCGAACCCACAATAAACTCGAATGATATGAATTTATCAAAAATTTTAATTGGCGCGAGCAACATTCTTTCCACCCAGTACTCTCAACTGCAATTATATTGATACAGCGTCTAGGGAATAATTAGTTTTACCCAAATGCATACACTTTTACTAATCTCATGCATTTCGTTGTCAAAACCCATCCCGCATGACCGCATTGGACTGCCACTTGATGACTGTAGTGCTCGGTACAATATTGCCCGCCTTTCTTCGTCGTTTTAAAACTTCTCCTTCCATCCCTAGTCTCTCTGTCTTTCTCTCTGTGGGAGGGGACGCCTCCACTACCTGCCTGCTGAGGGGTTTCGCATTCCTACCTGTGACTTCAGGTACGGAGACTAGTAGCTGCACGCCCATATGATAGCGGAATTTCCCCCTCTTATTTTCTTATTTTTCAATACAGCATGACGAGTCTTCTCAAAAGGTGGAGGCCTGTCGTATTAATGGTTGTGGTCCATTTTTGTTCCCTTTTTTCGTATCTCGGAGAACTAATTTATTAGTTGAATCAACCCTTGTTTTGAACTGAGTCTTCCTCCAGCATGTATATACGGATTTTCACGTTACTTGATAGTTTTTTCAACGAATATTATATTCCCTTTTCCCTCTTCCTTTTCTCTCCCTCATCACTCACCCTTCCCATCTGGTGCTTGCACTCCCTGCAACACACCTTTTTGTACACTGTATGTTAGTATGTATGTACATAATGTACTACAGTATCGCGGGGTGTTTATGTCGATTAAATTCAACGCCTTTTGTTTGTCGATAGCTATTCCTCACGAAACGAGCAAATTATCTTTATTAGATCTCTTGTAAAATATTAGAACACATTATTGCCAGTAACAAAACGTGGTTTCTTGATAGTAGGAAAATACTAAGCCAAAACCAGCACGGATTTAGGAAAAGCAGATCTTGCGAAACACAATTAGGTCTATTCATTCACGATATACTTAGATCTGGAGAAAAAAACACAATTTGACGCAGTATTCCTAGATTTCAAAAAAGCCTTCGATAAAGTCCAACACAAAAAATTGTTACACAAACTTAGATGCTTTGGAATCAATGAGAAAATTATTAATTGGATTAGAGACTTCTTGTCAATTCGCAAACAAATAGGAGTCATCGATGGGTTGTGCTCAAAGTAAAGAGATGTAACATCGGGCGTCCCCCAGGGAAGTGTAATAGGGCCTCTTCTGTTCTTAATATACATTAATGACTGAAGCGCACACGTTAGTAATAATCTCAGGTTATTCGCTGATGACACGGTGGTATACAGGGAAATAAGGAGCCAACTAGATCGCGAGCTACTCTCTAGAGACTTGGACACAATCTCGGATTGGTGCATGAAATGGGGATTAGTACTTAATACAGACAAATGCGCAGTTTTGAAATTTTGGAGCAAAGGAAGTAGCGAACAGGACATAAACGACGAAATAGAGGGTTCAGTACTAACTACGGCCAAACAAGTAAAATATTTGGGGGTAGTTCTAACACCACGCCTTTCATGGGGAGCACATATCAGGACAATATGTGGATCCGCTTTAAAGAAACTGGGCTTCATTAAACGGGTGGTGGGGAAATGTAATGAGAAAGTTAAAGAGAGGTGTTATTTTGCTCTAGTTAGGCCACACTTGGAATATGCCGCAAGTATTTTGGATCCTTGGGAGAAAATCTGGCAAAAAGAACTAGATAAAGTCCAGAGAAAATCCGCCAGACTCGTGACAAATATATATGACAAGAACACAAGGGTAACAGGTCTCTTAGGCTGGGAGCCCCTTGAAATACGAAGAGAACAAGCGAGACTGAGACTTTAAGAAAGATTCAGAACCTACGAGTTTAACGATGACACAAAAGGAATAATAATGGCCCCACACTACTTAGGTAGATCAGACCACAAAGATAAAATAAGGGAGATAGATACCAATACAGATAGATCCAAATACTCATTCTTCCCCAGAACAATCAGAAATCATAATAGTAAGAATCCGAACTCCATTTACAAATATTAAAAACATTTAAGTTACACGTCGGAATAAAATTAAAAATTCAAAGATTGTGCATGTGTATGTTTGTGGGTTTTGCATGTGTGTGGGGTGAAAGGGTTCTTGCATGAATGCTTACCATGTTTGGTTTGTGGACTACAATTTTGTGGTTTCTGCATGCGGTTTTTTTCTTTCTAAATTACGGGTGATTCCCTAACACCCCCCGCCACACGCCCTTGCGGCGGCTTGCGGGGTATTGAGTAGATGTAGATGTATCTTTGTGTCCCGAAAATTCCGAAACTAGTTCTTTCGGCACAGGATTCCGATTGCTCCAAGCGCATCCTTAGTTAGGTTTAATGAACGCGAAATGTAATCTCTCCTAAACTTTTTCATGCGAGTGCATACCAGAGACTAATGACGAGCGGATTTGAAGTAACATGACTTCACATTTGTTGAAGTCGTGTTTCTTCAAAGTCGTCCAATAAATTCTTCCCTTCCCTTCTTTGGTTACGATGCTACAGTATCACTGCATTGAACTGTGAACCACAATGACGACCTGCATCTCCTCACCTCTCCTGGCGAAAGGCTGAGTGGATTTCTTCTCCCGCGGCGCCGAACTATGGAACTTCTGGCGAACGCCTTCCTTTGTGTACTCTTCTCTATGGGTTAACGAAACTATAGAAAGCCTCACAATGGCTTCCAGGTTTGGCTTAAGTGCCTGTCTTAAGTGGCGCAGTCTAGACGCCAGAGAGTCCTCCACCCTAAACCGTTTAAAACCGCATTGGCAGGCACCCCTCGAAGGGGATTCGTTTTTCATTTTCATTTGCTTCGCTTCTCAGGCCCACCAATCGATCAGCTCGTTATTTATGACGAATCGCGACGGAGGCGTAAGACACAAATACTCGAGGGTGGCTGATTACTCCTACAGCTATTACTACCTCCCACAAAGACTCAACTGTATGCGATGTGAACGCGGAAGGAAAACACTCTGTACTCGAAACATTCCAACCTAGTCCACATTTAGGCTCGGAGATCGCTAGGTATTTTACCTCACCAGTCAAATCTAGTTCACCATTTCCTCTCCTTCGTAGCATCGTATCGTGTTTCATTTAGAGAGAGGATTTAACGATACCTCATTTCTAAAATTATCAGTTAAAATACTACGGTTGGCCAAAAGGTAACTTACGTTTCGACCTAGCGTGGCTGTGAGTACGCCCAGGGCCATCATTTTGGTGTCTAAACGTCCCTACGTTTGTGCTTAGTACGCGCCCTGCTATGGTATTGTGTGCAGACTTTGGTTCTTCTACTTTGCTCACTCTGCGAACTGTTAAAATGTGCGCTGCAACAGAAAATCCCGCGAGTTGTGGAGTGCGATCTGTGAATAGGTTTCAACGCGAAAAATACCACAAGCCAATTGAACTCTTGATGGAGGACCGCAGTGGTCGGCCTAGCCTTGTGACAGATCAACTGACGTGAATATCAACGAAAACAATCGAGAAAATCGCTGATTTACATCTAAATCTCGCAAGCCGCCGCAAGGGCTGGTGGCGGGGGGTGTAAAGGCACCACCCGTAATTAAGAAAATAACCGCATGCAAAAGCCACACATTTATAGTCTACAAACAAAATATGGTATATGATTAAGGATCTCTCGCTAGACGTGGCATGCAATACAGCGCTGCTTTAACAGTGACGCAGCATTGCATGCTGGTGTAAAAAGTGGTTAAAGTATAAGGCGGCGGCAGATTTCACCGGAGACGGATTTTTAAAAGGCTTGTGAATAATTACAATAAATACCTCATTTTGAATGGCTACTATGTAGAAAAAGAGTTTAAGAATGTGCCTTTTAAATGTATATATTAAAACCTTGTCCTCGGGTTCATACTTAATTTCAAAAGGTAAGTGAATTCCTGGACAGCCATTTTATATTTGGAAACGACATCGGACACGATTTGTGATGAAGACAAGCGCCAAAAGAAAGGTGAACGAAGGGAACTACGGAGAAAAATCGGCGAAAAAGAAGCAGGGTTTACGAAAGAGAACTGAAATGAAGACGTAAGTAAGAGAGCCGAAAGGAGGGCGTCAATTTGCATAAATATGTTGATTTTACGGGTGGTTTTGTTCTCTTTTACGGGTGGTGACCCAGCACCCTCCGCCACAAGACCTTGCGGGGGTTGGCCGGGTATTATGTAGATGTAGAATGGAAGGGAGGACCGGCATTTCCCTAACACCGAAGGGAAATGGAAGTTCAAATGGAGAGCGGGAATAACATTCATTGACGATGTTGAGACACTCCTCCAACATCGCATCTCATCAGTGTAACAATGAGTGAATTCGCTTCTCAATTCAGACGCACCTATAGCTGCTTTTAGAAACGGAATGCCAACGTACGCATGCGACCATTATACGACGGCCTTGGGTGCCGAGGCCCGCCTTCCTCGGCATTCCCTGCCTCCTCCGCTCCCAACGACTTCACGCTGCCAGATAAGATGCAGCAGCCGCCCTTGCAGCTTCGAGAGTGGATTCAGTGGCGCCGCAGAGGACGCTGGGACATGGAACCATGGTGACGGGACAACGGCAATCCCGGAAGGACAAGTGTTGAAAGAACGAAGCAAATATATCATCACCCTTACGACTTAAGTGAAACACAGCTTTTCCGTCGAGGATGAAGAACGGTGGACGCACTTCAGTGCTTCATTCTTACAAAAAGTCGCCTACGGGAAAGCATAGAGAGTAGGTTGAAAGACAGGTTAAATTTAGAGCGTAAATTTGAGAAAGGTCACTTATCTGAGGATGCTAAAGACATATTACAGGGCTCCATGTACTATGGTAGATCAGATCACCAACGTAAAATCGGGGAGATTTATTGTAGAACGGATAGATTTAACATGTCTTTTTTTTCCTCGCCACAGGTCCTTGCGGCGGCTTGCGGGGTACGTTGTAAATGTAAATAACCCTGCATCGAAAAAAAGTGTGTCTTTAGATGCAGGTGCTCTAGGTGCAGTGAATATCCACTGTGATTTGGAAGTCGCAAAATCAGAAATAATTTTATGGATAGATTGCAAGAACGAGTTTCAGACTCCGGCTACTTTAGGCGGCACATTAACTCAAGACTTTCACCTACTAGAACGGGTTTTCGTCTTAGGTATGGTCTAGGTAGCGGATAACGGGCGGTGGTTTGCCGCCATATTTGAGCATAGCCGAGGAGGTCGGTCAGGTAACAGCCAATGCAAAATGGAAGACTGGTATTAAATAAAGGGAAAAAACACGATGAATATTCAGTTTCCGAATCACGTCAGGAATGACAGTATATTTAAAGAGACAGGCATTTCTTTCCGTATATTTCTTATATGCAACATAGTCTTATTGCATAAAAATAAAGAATTATATTTTTCTAGCAACTGATAAGGAGAAGATACCATCGATACGACCGTAATATGGTATTATCTCTCGTTCTTGATCTTAACTATGCCTCTGAACTAAAGAAATGCATCAATGGTAATTCAATAAAGGAATTAATACGCAGTAAACTAGAAAGTAAGCACCAAATTCTTAAACCTAGAAAGGTAACGCTATTTTTTTCACCCTATTCTGTTTCTCTGGTAACGTGGATTGAAAAAAAAACCCCAATGTTCAAAAATTCGTATCTTACACCCATTATGACTATGAGAGTTGTATGGAGGCTCATTTTTTTGGTTTTTCATATAGAATCACGTAAAAAGATTTTTTCAAAGTTTATCGAAAGAAAAATGATTAAGTAGGGCGAGAAACGTGAAAAGTCAGTAAAATTACTTTTTTTCGTAAATTTACGACATATTCATCAATTTTCAACCGAATTGAGTGAATCACACGGGATTATGAAGGAGATATATTATGCTTTAAGACTATATCAGTTGTTTTTCCAGTTCTGAAAAAATGTATTTATTTTATGAAATCAAAGTGCGCAAATTGTAAGAAAACGAAAAATCGATTTTTTTTATCTTTCGGGTTTTACCCTGAGACTAAATATAAAATGCCTATACACGCAGTTACAAGCTCTTTCTCGTTAATATAAAGTAGGATGATGTTTTCAATAAAAAAAACCATAAACACAGTAACCAACCTGAAGGTCGGTTTAGTAGGTGATGGTAGAGCTCACCCATGTACCAAGCCCGACGGAGTGTGAATATTCACACATCAGGGTAGGGGGGCCAGTTCCTTTCCCTGTGCCGGTTATGGTTTCCCAGGAAGATCTGGTACCCGAAAAATCAACTAGCTTGGGTGGAGCCGCAGGTGCCCAAAGTGCCTTGCCCGGGAATCGAACCCGGGACCCTCTGGTCAGCAGTCCAACGCTCTACCCGCTAGACCACCGCGACCCGATGTAAAATAGCCGAAATGCCTAGGCGCTAAAACAGCCGAAAATGAACGCCACATTTAGATCCCTCCTGCGACCGCTACCAATGGAACACTGACGTTTTCCCAGAATTCCAACACCCTCCTCCAGAATGCAAACCGCTCGCCCCCTCCGGTCTGTAGATGGCAGCGGACGAGGGGAACGTCGGCTAGGAAAACACATCGCGTCCGATTAGTACGCAGGTTAGTACACAGGTCACGGCTAATGATTCCACACAAAAAGTAATTTGTGCCTATTTCCTTTTTTTTTGGGAATTCCATTTCTGATAAAATGGTAGAAAATATAGAACCAAAGCAAACAGCCCGAAATTTGGATCACCAGATGTAATTACACGGGCTGAAGTCTACAATAAAGTGTGAAATTTATGCTTCGACGGTGTGAGAATGGGGAGCTGATCCTTACCCCGTAAGGGCATCCCAGGAAGATCAGGTACCCGGAATATCGCAATGCACAGGTGATGCCGGAAGAGCCCCTAGTTCTCTGGTTTTTAACGAGCGACCGATCCCTCGGCACACAAGGCAGAAAGACGGATATTTTCAAAATAAAACGCGCGAAACACTTTCGATCTGCTCACTGGATCAATGGCAGTTCACTTAGGGTGCACCCGGTGTAAGGAATGGTGGGGGCAGGTGGACCAGGAAACTGGGAGGAGATGGGGAAAGGTGCCACGGGAGGAGATGGGGAAAGGTGCCACGGGAGGAGATGGGGAGAGGTGCCACGGGAGGAGATGGGGAGAGGTGCCACGGTAGGAGATGGGGAGAGGTGCCACGGGAGGAGATGGGGAGAGGTGCCACGGGAGGAGATGGGGAGAGGTGCCACGGGAGGAGATGGGGAAAGGAGAGGAAGGCAAGAGCAAGGAAATAAACAGCAAATGGAAGAGACGGACGATTTTAATTAGGGCCTGCGAAAGGAAACGTGCATATTTTATAGCTTCATTTCACGAATTTCAAGACGGAATTTCCAGAACTATGTTCAATGAAAAATTATCACCATAATCATATGTTTTGTGAAATAATTGTAAAAAAATATACCACGAATGACTTGCATGTGTGGATGCGCCAGGCTAAAAACACTCACGGATATGTGATGCAGATGTCAATGCAGTCAGCCAATGGCTTGCGGTTTGGATACAAACGTGCCATTCCGAATATGTCCAAATGACCGATTATGTCCTTCGTGTGAGGGGCGAATCGTCGAATAAATCGCAGATTATTGACTCACTCGCTGAGTCGGGCACATTCCTGGCACTTTCACTCCGGCGAGAGGATTGGCATATCAGAGTGACGCTCCCATTTATCCGGTGAGTGCGCAAGAAATAAACGGTCACAAGAAGAATATCAGAGTTGATGCCCAGAAAAGATTATTGTAAGGTTATCTACCGGTTAAGGTAGGTATTTGGATGGACACAACTATCACATAAATATCTTGTGACTCCAAACAAAACACAATCCAGCCACATACTCAGCATCAAGTCCCTCTTCATCTTTGTGTACTTCCTTCCCCCCCTCATCCAACATCCCTATCCTGTTCCTACCCTTTCCAGAAAACACATTCAGTCAAAATCTGGAAGAGCGGGAACGGATGATATATCCAAGGCGGTACTTATAAGATAGGACTTCTTAAATCGGAGGTGTATCATTGACCTATTGCTGTGAGACTTGGTCCAACTCGTGGTTAATTGGAAACAGTATGCATCCTGAAGCAGTTTTTCCCAGGATTCACGCGGACACCCCGAAAGGGAAGGGCGAGAAGGGCGTGTATGCTCATCAAGCGTCGAGACCGCTTCTGCCTCCGAGGGGATAGGGGTCTGCAAACGGTCGAGTCGGGGCCGTCTGCTTCACGTCCGCCCGCCCATCTTCCGGCGCTTCCCATTCCACTCCTCACGCGTGGGCGGATTACGAAAGGGGCGCGCTCCCCCCTGGAGGCAGTGGAAACGGATGATATAGCAGTTGAAGAAAGAATTATTTTCTTCTACCAGTCGCATGAAAAATTGATGATGCATAACAAAGACATACCAAGACAAGGTTTGCATAAAAAGTATCGGTAACAATTTTTTCCTGAAATGTATTGCGTGATGAATTCAGACCGTCGATTACGTGTGCGCCGAAGGCCGTGTGTGCAATATGGCCGAAGATCATATTGACATTGACATAAGTTGTCAGTGCACACCATTATTACTAAAACTTTGGTGATGCAAGAGAACTGCGCTAAACTCGTCCTCCCGAAGTTCTTTGGACGGACGACCAAGGGCAGAGTCGAGTGTGTCTGCTCGCGAAGACCTTCGAAAAACGACATCGCGACGACTCCTCCCTCAAAGGACACACCACCATTGGATCCTAAATGCCGTCAAAGAAGTTTGCACCCGTACCCTTAAGGACCATCCGCCCACCAGGGTGCCTTCCAGTCGTAAAAAAAAACACTGGCAAAGGTGTGTCGACGCTCAAGGAATGTACTTTTATGAATTTTAAGGCATCGTAGCGAAATAAATCCTTTTTTTCGAAACTTTTCCCGACACACAAACCTTGAATATTTGTAACTACTGTGATTCAATCAACCATTCATTCCCTTTCGCTCATTTCATGGCATGAATTTTACTTTTTTATCTACATATATGGACTAACCACAGGCATAAATCTTGAGGTTTGTCTTGACGTTCAAGGGTACGATTGATTTAACAGAAATCCCTGCACCGGGTATGAAATCCAGGCATTACAGCCGAGGAGAACCGGTTCCTTATTCCCTATGCTCCCATTCGGTTAGCTAACAACATTCGGAGCCTAAAGTAAGAAACAGCTAGCATCACACGAGGACCTTCGGCATTCAGGCCTTCGATCCGGGCTACCACAAAGACGTAACTTGGGGAAAATATATAATGCAGTATTGACAATGATTGTTCGGCATGTGATGCAGTAGTGCCCCAATCCTCACGGAAACCCTGCATCTAATCCTGGTCCGGCCCCAACGATCCGAGCGCCATTTCTGGCGTGCTGGGCTAGATGCCAAATCACGTTTCAGTTGGCGGAGTGTTCCTGCTCCGCTTGTATGCCTACTATTCGCCTACTGCCTGGAACTTCGCTTTAGCGTCTGCGTTCGGCATGCCGTACTTACAGGAGTGTTACATTACACGTTACCTGAACAGTAGCCGCACGCATTACGTTGACGGGAGAAATAACAACGAGATATTTATCGGCTACATTGTTAAAGTTGTCACCGAACACTAAACCCACATTGTACGTAAGGAGCAATCATGCAGGGTTAGTGATCGCTCAAGTTTGTAAGTCAAATGTTGTAAGTCAAGTATTTCAGCTGCTGACGGAAGAAATGTACACATGGCATTTCTCGTTTTGAGAGGCAATCTTGAGGAAATAAATAACAATGAGGATGGAATAGAACTTGCGAAAGTGGGAAAGGAGGAGTGATAGTATTTACGTGGGGATTGTTCCTCAATGACCTAACACTAAGTGCGCAGAATCGGTCAAACGGTCTTCGATTCAACAAGCGCTCCTTCAAGGACACGATTCAAGATCTCGTCAATTGCTACTATAATTATAACCCCATTGCCTTGGAGCCAAATACATAAATTATGACCGTATTTATAAATAATATCACGCAAGCCGAAAATTAAAAGAGAATACTGGGTTCCAGATAAAACAGCTCATCGAAGAGTGCGTGTTGCAAATGGAAGTATGAAAGGTGGTGATATTACGCAGATTAATCATTAAGGAGGAGTAGGTAAAAAATCAACTACTTTAAAACATCTATGTTATTATTAAAACAATCACGCGGAACAGGGCAGCCAGCGTCTCCGCCAACTAGTAGTCCAATGTTTTTAATAGTAGACCGCAGGATTAGGGGATGTTTTCGATGGAGTCGGAAAATAATCATCTGCCTAGTCCACGGCCCTATTAGTAATCACCAACTGCTGCCCTTCAGCTCAACCAACCTAGCACTTCATCGGACACCCCATGTCCCATTGGGCTATTTTGCAGCCCACATCTCCCTCCGTGCCGCCCCACACATTCCCTTCCCATACCTCGCTCTCCCCTCTCCCACAGTCTTCAATATTGCATTACCTCCCCATATATCCTTCATTCACGTTTCCTGCCTTCATCCAATTCCTCCCGACAAACGGTCTTTCCATCTCTATCCTCTCCTTGATTTTCCTTTCCGTCTAATTATATTCTTTCTCCTCTTTTCCATAATCACATCTCAAAACCCAAGTCCATCGTTGGTCCCACCATATTCGACCTAGGCGACATAGGCAATCCGAAAACTGGACATTTTTTGCGAATTTTTCACTCGGCATTCACAGGGTTTATATCTTTGGCCAATTTTGGAAAACTAGTAATAACTTAAATATACAAGGAACGTAGCTACGGTCGTGAATCAATGCAAACAAAAAAAATGCCAGGACCGTAAGCTTTTAAGTTTACGGTCCTGGCATTTTTTTTTACACAGTAAAAACTTTCATTTCTGCAGAAAGAGGAAAGCAGTAGCAAACGCACAACTTGTGGAGGGGGGATATAAAGAAGCTGGCATTCGTCAAACGTATGGTCGGAAGGTGTAGTGACGGCAAAGACACAATGCGCGTGGTTTTGCATCTGACATTGGAGATTTAATTAGGCCCCCCAGTTTCATTGGTAAGGCCGACAATTGTAACAAAATTAGAGAGTTAGATTGTCGAACTGATAGATACAAGTATTCGTTTTACCCGCGCACTATTCGCGACCGCAATAAACGGGGGAATACTTAAGAAAATATTAGGTAAATATTTAAAAAAATAGGGGTTTACAAGATTAAACTCGCACAAAACACTATATCCATAAATGCACTGCATAAATTCAAATCTGGCGTCCTAACGTCCCCCGCCGTGCGCCCTTTAGCCAGGTGGGGTGTAGATGAATGTACGAGCATATAAAGCCTACTGTGTTTGTGAATCCTGCATGCGTAGAATAATCGGTAAAAAGTGTCTGAATTGCATGTGTGTCTGCCCTCTTTTAACGTATTTTCTTATCCTCTTTGTGTAACCATAGGAATAGCTGCTAATCATGTTAAACTCGTAATATACTATATGTGTAGGCATGATGCATGCAATGGTGTTCGGTCGCCCCCTTTCCATTTTGGTTTTTGGTGGATCGCGGGTTGCCAGGTGAATGAGGAAATAGAGGGAATGATTGAAGAATGGCTGGTGACCTACCACCTCCTGCCACACGTACTTGTGACGGCTTGCGGGGCATTGTGCATATGAAGATGCAACAATTATCAAAGCAAGCTAATCACAAGCGATTTGAACTTAAAATGCACGTCATAACGGGCATTCCATCCACACGTTCATACACGAATCATGTTACTGTACTTGAGATAGCTGCATGGAATCCGACTTCCTTCTTACGCAGTGTTGAGGCGGTAATGAACCCGAGGCGTTCTGTAAACACGAACACTACGCGCACGAACAAATGTAGCACTATTTATTTACGTGCGTGTCTGCGTGTAGGTGCACTCGTGCGCAGATGCATTCCTCTCGCGCCTGCACGTCCACGGGCGTGACTCCCTCTTCGGTCCTCGTAACGGTTTTCCCCTCCCGGGCATGGACTCTCGCTCGCACCACTCTGCAGGGGGGGGGGGAGTGGGGGGGGGGAGGGAGGGAGCCAGCGGCGCGATCCGAGTGCGGCGGCGTCGAGTCGCCGGCTTGTGGCACACCTCCCTCCCCCGAAATCCAAGCCACCCCGAAGGCGCGGGGAAGGGGCAGCCCCGTTCTCGGTCTCTCACGAGAAAGGGATTGGCGCGTGGGATTGCACATGAAAGACAAAATGAAACACACGCATTGAATTCTCTGACTTTTTTCAGTCCGGTGCAAGGCACCGCTAGGGTGCGTGACAGGCAGTGAACACACACCAGGGTATTAATAACGTTGTCCGACCGCGGTAGGGGTAAAAATATTCGGGGCAAAATTATTCTGGTTGTATTTTCCCCCGGCCACACACCCTAGCGATGGCTCGCAGGGCACTGAAATATCTATTAAAATATTTACCGTTGTACGGTGGGGCTGATAATACGTACATTTTCAACATTACTATTTCACAATGTTTATAATCCTCATTATTCATTATAAGTGTGCTCACTTATGCAACCCCTTTATAAACCTTCTTGGCTACTATAGGCCTCCTTGTTCCATAGACATTCGTGTAGACAGCGGTGGCCACATCGTGGAGCAGCAGCCGCCCACCATTGGAATCCGCAGGCGGGGAGCGCTCCCGTGGGGGGGAGGGGGTCTGGCGTCGCGTCCTTGGTCACTTTCACTCTCTCTCTCCACTCGGATGAATGCCAGGAATGGGACCGAAAATCCTTGAGAGAGAGAGCGGGGGCGGCGGAGGGGGGGGAGAGTGCGATACATAACGGGTGCTGCGGCGGAACGGCACGCGCGTGCCTCGGTCCACCGGTTCCCGTGATTCAGCGTGCCGAAAAGCACACGACGGGAGGGGAACTCACCTAGGAATCGAGATCCACCTGTGCCCGCAGGGAAAGGAGGAAACCTGGCGGAAATGTCGGAATTGCAATTTATTTTGCCACCTTTACTCTCTCGCAATGTGGGAACCCTCGATTGGGAGGGAGAGCTCATCTTCCGAATCTGATGCGACGCAATGTGTCCTTCGCCCAGAGAAACTACTGGTTTGTTATTATGGCTTAATGCAGCGCTTCGATTAATACGTATCATTTCAATTTCATGTTACATTGAAGTACCTTTGTATTTCCCGAGCTGTGTCCCACATGCTCCAAATCCACTCAATATGAGATGCATAACTTTTACATTGTATCAGTTCCTCATTCTTCGCTTGATGAAGCCAACTTTCTTATTTTAAGATATATTTCAAGCATATCTTCACCATTTTAGGCACGATGTTAGTGTGGTTCACAAACGAACGCATCCGTCCATCGCCTAAGCTCCCATTCACCTTCGCATATCTAAAAGGAAGTCGAGTATGGATGGCCAAACGCGTTACTGAAACATTCTTCGGGGTGTGTTGGTCCGCAGAGGGTGGGAACTACGTTAAGGGTCGACCGCTGAGACGTGGAATATCCCCATGGAATATCTCAATGTTGTAGCAATCATTTGAGTACAGGGATTTTCTTCAAATATGCAGCAACCAACTATCAAAATGTGTCCACACCTGTTCCTCCCATGTTACGTAACGTTCCATATGGAATATCACACACAACATCTGGGATGAAGATCTTATTACAGGACAAACCACCTGGATCCGCCGGTTGACCTCCGGAGTAGTAGTAGCAGTTTTATGGGAGGCGACCGACGGCTGAGGTCATTTGCGTCATAAGGGATGGATGGGAAACTATGAAGGGTGGACAGAGAAACCCGGAGTCGGCATTAGCCTACTCTTGTCGAAAGGCGCCGAGGGGTCCGCAGTTTATTGGGATACATGTTCAATTGGATGCCCCTGGAAAATATTCGCCGCCGCCGGGATTCTTTCCTGGGTCCTCTGGGTGGGAAGCTAATGCGTTAGGCACTGCACCAACCCTCTCCCTTGACCTTGGGAATCCGACAATTAATAACCCTGAATTTCCATCAGTTTGTGGTCGTTTCCTTCCTCTGTTGTTTAACAAGAGGTGTCTTGAGAGACGTATATAACTATTTGCACATTTGTTGTGGCTCTTGAAAACTACAATGCTGCGAGAAGGACGCAAAATAGTACCATAGAAATCTCCCAATCACTGAATTAATGTACCCGTCAGGATTACCTTTGAAAAGAAGGAAGTAACTTTCTAACTCCACACACACACACTTCATTTTAAACTCGACCAAGGATTCGACGTCGGACGTCATCATCAGTTAGTTCATACAGAGGACAACTTCCCATTCGTCTCGAAAGAATATCAAATCACAGATTTCGACTGATTGATCAATCAATTTGCCCTTTTTCAGGATAATGGAATTGCATGCATTGAAAATTATCTGGTGTGAAGTCGTCATCCCCGGCCACACACCCTGGCGGTGGATTGCAGGCTTCCAGAAACGATGAACGTACATCCCACTTTCAATTGCGCATTAGTTTCCATTTAAAGACAAGCCCATTAAGTTCCCATTTGCGTGGCTATCGTCTAGAATCAATTCAGAATTTACCCCTGAGAATCCAGCAGTCACTGTCCTCGTCCTTCAGATTACGCTTGCAGTCACGTTTCTGTGTCACAGAACATCCACGTCACGCGGTTCTCGTTCCCCGGAGCATTCGGTCGCAAAGCGGCGCTCTCCCGTCCCCCCCCCCCCCCGCAATGTCTTAACCCGTCGTGCTTCGTGCCACTGCAGCTTAAGAAGCGAGCGAGAAAAGAAAAAGGATGCCATTTAATTACGAGAGCAAGCGGCACGGGGTGTGACGAGGGGGTTGAGAAACTGACAGATCAACGATCGGCTGAGTTTTTGTAGCCAAATAGTGAGTCTTTTTGTTCCCGCGGAACAAGTCGGTATTGTCGCTTTTTGAGAGTACTCGCGGTTAGCGAAAGGGCATAGCGTACTCCATCACCTCACTTGGCCTCTTTGCGATTTTTTTACATCTACAACTCATTCCACAAAGCAGATAATTAGATAAGAGCGCTCGGTAAGCAGGGAGTGCTTCCTGGTGAGTGTCCCAGAAAGAATGGTTGGAATGAAAAGGAGAAGAGGATGACATCCGGATTCGGGGGGAGAGGAGGGAGAAAGGGGAAAGAGGGAGGCGGGGGCTGCAGTGTGAACAAGGATTCTTTCTTTCTTCTTTCCTTTGTTGCCGGAGACTCACCGTTGAAGGTCATTGCTTTGCGAGAGGCAGCACAAGACATGCGAGGATAACAGTGAAGAGGAGTTGGTGGGTTTGAGCCGCAGACCACGGCATACGCCGCACAATCCCTCGGCAGAACGGGCGATCGGCGCTGCGCAGGCTCCTCGGCCTCGAGGAGGCGTCGCCGGCCCAATGCGTCACTTCTGCGACGCCGGCGGACCGTCCGCGAGGGAAAGAGGGCCGCCACGCTATAGATTCGCCAGCGAACCGACAACAATCGCGACCCTCCCCGCAAAGGTTACGAGCATACGGCCGAACTTCAACCTAACGCGCTTTAATGCGCGCCACTTTTAGAAATAGGCTGGTACATGTTTAGGTACCCTGCGAGCCGTCGCTAAGATGTGTGGCAGGGGGTGAACACACACCAGACCAGAATTTTGACTCAACATACTTTTTCCTTCTAGCACCTTCGGACAACGTTAGTCTAATCCCTTATCGTTCATGAGGAACATGACATTTTAACTCTATCTGTTCTACACTTAATCTCTCTAAATTTATTGACATAATCTCTCCTACAGCAATACGATGGGGCTAATAATACATTTTCAACATCACTGCTGAAGAGACCTCCTTCCAATTTATGCAAAAGATTTAATCTGTAATTTAACCTACGCTATTCCCAGCCTAGCTGCTCTAATATTTTGGATACGTTACTAAGTTTATCATTACAGCGTTTCACAAATCTAGCTCCTCTAAGCTGCACGCGATCCAATTCGGCAATCAATCCAACTTCGTGAGAATACCGTATACTAGCAGCAGATTGTAAATATGGCCTAACCAACGAAAGGAAACATTTCTCTTTGACCTCTTCATCACATTTACTGAGTACTCTTCTAATAAATCCTAATTTTATTTAGCTTGTCCACATATTCCCCCAAGTTTGTGTTTCACCCGGGAGAGGTCGCGCGTGAGGGTAAGGTCCAAGTATTCAATCAAGTCTAGACATTCCATTTAATTTGTTCCTGGTGCTAAAGGGTGAGGATCCCATAATATAATAGCAGCATATTCTAAATTAGGCTCTACGCTCCTAATAAACCGTAATTTTATTTAGACTGTCCGCATATTATTCGTATGTGATTCACCCAGGAGAGGTCGTGAGTGAGGGTAATAACGCCTAGGTATTTAATTGAATCTACATATTCCATTTCGGTGTCCCCAATGCAGTAGGCGTTCGGGAGGTATTTGCTAAATTTCCAAGAATTCATCATTACGCTTGTTTTTATATTTAAATTCCAATCGCCATCTGTCGAACCAGCGTCGGATAGCATTTGGATAATCTGCCGAAGCTACTTCATCCTCAGGACTACGCATGTATCGTAAATCATTGAATTGTCGGCAGGTTTTCATATCTTATTATTGACCACGGTGTTATTGTCATTAACCTAAAAAAGGAATGAGTTCCCTACTCATTCGCGACCTCCTTCGATTCGGCCGTAGTTAGGCAGGTAACTTGGCATCTACCTTATTTCCTGATAGCCTTACTGATATTGATTGACACCCATTCGATCTACTTCTGTTTTTCGACCTGTTCGCTTTTCAAGCCAAGCTAGACGCTGTGATCACAGGCAAGGACAAGGATGACTGGGTTAGAGAGGCAATGATGAATCTTTGCAATAGGCGACGGATGTGGGCGTCGAGGTTGATTAAGACTCGCACAGACTCCATTGGAAAACGTCTAGGGACTTCCATAAAAGTACATATTAAATATGTCGCAATTAAGACGGGAAACAATTAAAAATATTTCTTCAAAGACTTAAATTACGGATTTCTGGGAGGAGTAGGAAGGCGATTGACCCAAGGCGGTCGGAGGAAGGAAATTCGAGGAAGGCATACAAGTGAGTGTGGGTGGGAGATACCGAGAGGCCGCTGACGGTCGTGGCAAACGGGAAAACGTCAGGAAAGTGGTGGACTTCTTGGATGGTGTGAGACCAGGAGAAGAAAATATCGCATCACAAAAAATGATGCGAGTGTGGACGAAGTCTTTGTACCAGTTTCCAAGTTTCGTCCGGAGGCGACCTTAAGTCAGGGACCACCTGAGCCGATGTCGACGGCTCTCCTCGGATAAGGGTGAACCCTATCCCGGGAAAACAATGCGGGAGGATTAATTGGTGCTGCACATTGGTCAATGTGGTCTGCACCAACAGGAAGATATTTTCACCAGTGTACGGAAATGTTCGGAAGCCGCGTCACATGCTACCTTTGGCTGGAGTGAATTTCCACCAACTTTCACTCCCGCCCTCCCTGTCGGCAGTGCAAAAAGGAAAATGCACAGAGCAGTAGGTGGAAATACGTAGCAAAACATTTAGGCAAGAACCGAGTGATTAAAATTATTTGGGATAGATCTTTCGACGGTTAGGCCTCATTTAGAATATGCTGCAAGTATATGGGATCCTTACGAAGTTGAATCGATTTGTGAAATATTGTTATGATAAACTTAGTCGCGTATCCAAAACATTAGAACCGCCAGGCTGGGAACCACCCATGAAGCGAAGGTTAAATTACTGATTAAATCTCTTGGATAAACTGAAAGGATGTCTCTTTAGCAGTGATGTTGAAAATACATTATTAGCCCCATCGCAAAACGGTAGGCGAGATCATGTCAGTAACATTAGGGAGAGATTGAATGTAGGAGAGATAGATTTAAGATCTCATTTTTTTCCACGAATGATAAGGGATGAGAATAACATTGTCCTACCAGTGTAGGGGTAAGATATTCGGGTGAAAATTAGTCTGGAGTGTATTTACACCCTACCACAGTTTGCGGAATGTGTAATAAAAAGTTAGGATTCATAAAAAGGATACTTGGGTATTGTGATGAAAGGGAGCTTTGTTGTTTCACGTTAGTTAGGCCCCACCTAGAGAATACTGCAAGTTCTTCTTCTTTCATTAATTAATTGATTAGAAATCATTCTTCCACTCCGCCTACTGTCTACTTCCCTTCATTCTTTTCCTCCCTCTAACTCGCTTACGTAAGACTTAAGGAAATCGATGGATCCCGGTTCGAATCCCGGCCTTGGCGATTGATTCTGACATTCTGAAATTGTTGCATTGTAATGCAAATTTAGCGGATGACTCCATTAAAAGTTACTGTCGTGGTATTTCTTGCCGTTTCTTGGAATCCAACTTCATACATATCCCATGAAACGATAAACCCCGAATGATATTATATTTTCCATGATTCGAGAAATATATCACGGATCCATTAATCCTTGGTCCTTCTCTACCGTTTATTAATTTAACCTGCATTGAACCATACGCATGCCTGGAGATGAGCATACTATTACACAATTCAGTTCCCGTGCCCAGTGGTGCATGGCAGGGAATACAAGCATAATTTGAATCGCACGGGAAGTTGGTAGCATTCCTAAAGCTCACTCTCTCGAATCCATGGCCTCGATTAACTCATGTTTCGAAAATAATGTCATTTAGAACGGCCATCAACTCACCACAACACAACTTCTCCATCAACACAATTTCTCTCCGCTCACCGACCGCACAGTCCTTACGCCCTCAAGAAATGCTTTCCAATCTAATTATCACTCTCTTTCCATTCTTATATAGGGTTTAATCGAACTCCAGAAAATCGAATTTGCAACCAACCTTCTACATGCGAGTATCACTCACACCCACGAAGCATTCCACGCTACCTCAGGAAGGATGAAATACGACGCCCGTTCAGAAAGTAACTTACGATATAAAATCGCATATGAGCCTAGGGACAAGACGAAATAATATTATACACATATGAAAGGCACATTCTTAAACTATTTTTCTACTAAGTCGCCATTTAAATTGAGGCATTTATTATATCAATACACAAGTCTTTCAATTTCCTCTGCGAGGCCAACTGCCGCCTGTCACTAGGCTAGTTCGACCACTGCGACCCTCGTGAATTTTGATGCTGTGGTCAATTTTCAACTGAATGCACCACTGCCTCATTCCGCCTTCAATCAATATTCCGTACACTCCGTACAAAGTAGCCTATGATTTTCAATCGGCTTGTGTTAGTTTCTTCCTGTAAAACGCCCAATCACAATTCGCACTTCAAAACTCGCATTGTGATTTTCTATTGCAGCGCACATTTCAACAGTTCCCAGTGAGCAAAGTAGAGGCACCACAGTCTGCACACAATACCACAGTGGGATGCGTAGTGAGTGTAGGGACGTTTGGACAACAAGATGGTGGCTCTAGCCTTACCGATGTACTGAAAATACGTAAGTTACTTTTTGGTCAGCCCTCGTAGCGCTTTCCTTAAATATTTATAAATCGAAGTCCATAATATATCAAGAGACGTGTAAAATATATTCGGCGAAAATTCTAAATTTTGATTTCAAGTGAGATATAAATACAGATCACTGAAAGTTGGGTCAGACCTGTTGCCACGCCCACCCTGACAATTGTAATTTGATTGGCTGACGCCTTCGCTACACACACAGTATCTGAAAGCAGGAAAATGAGCTGCTGTATGGACGAAAACGTGAGTACTTAGCCTTTTCAATATGGACACCATTAGCGCAAACAAAGGATATGTTGCTCCGACTGGTTCCAAGACTTAAAGGATTGTTACAAGGATTTCGGTTCATATTTTGCCCCAGAATTAGTGTTTTGCTCTGACGAAGCTAAAAGGAATACCATGACTGTCAACTAGATGTGCAGCTAGTTTCCACAAGATTAGTTGGGCACACCTTTAGTCCTACCTATTATATATAATATGCCTAAACTTTCCTCCTTGCAGAAAAAGTTAAGATGGCAAAGCAGCAGACTGCAAACATGATTAGTAACATGCAGGTCCGCGACTGCTATCGGACGAACAAAAGGAAACTCGCACGTGGAGCTGCTCGACCAATGAAGATGAAAATTTTTGAAATGTGTGTGGACGCAATATGTTTTTAATCGACGCATTGCTACTACGTTTGGGACAAATCTCCTTTTAGAAATTTAGAGACCACGGTGTGTGTGCCAGTTTCTTATCCTGTGTCACCCTGGGAGTACTTTGCATTTGGCCTGTTACTTTTCATCGAGCCACAAACCGACCGACCTCTCACTCATTGGCACACATTTATATTCCCGGGAATTCAACTCGAGTTGGAGAAGAAGTTTGTGAAGGTCGTCCCCATTCATCCGTTGAGTAAGGAAAACAAACTCCCTAGAAATGATTCCGGCTTCCGAGCCCAGAATTATTTCCCTCGTGAACATTAACGATTAATGCATAAAATAACTGTACAAGAACGCACCTCGAATAAACTTGGGTCATTTGATTAAAACCGTGTTACTGTCTTCAATGCTTTTTCTCACGCCCGTCAACGGTTCGAACAAGAGATATCGGTTTATACTCGATGTTTCATTGATTTTTATCGAGTATTCGCTTGCCCGGGGCAGCGGACTCGACAGACGGGGATCCCCAATGCACCGAAGGGGCACGCGTAGACCACGGGCCCCGTGCATGCCTTCACGAGGGTCGTTCTTGGATGGCAATTTCTCGCCACGGTTTACAAATAATTTGTTTTCTGGCGAAAGTTCACAATATTTACAGGAAAATGACGCGAATACTTTGGCGGTCTGTAAATACAATATACGTGAATTTAAGTCATTAGAGCAAAGCTCAATACAAGCAGAATTCAACGAACGTAAACAAACTAGAGTTTACAAAATAGTAGAATATTCTAGAAATAATGGATGTTTTTGGCTTGTCTACGTAGAATTCCATTTTCAAAGAAAAAATATACTACCTTAACAAATTTTCTCTTTTTAAGATTCTCACATCACGACCCGGGTTTCAACACTAACGTGGCCTGATAATGACCATATTTCAGTTGAAGTTGCAAATTTGGATTTATTTATTTCTTTTTGAAATACGTTATATCGTAAGTGTGCTCCCTTTCCTGTTGTCACACTGTTCAATTAAGAAGGCATCAGTCACTGTTCGTACTTCTTTGAATAAGAGGTTTCCGTGAAATAGAGATTTCCATTGAAATTCTACCATTCCATGTAATCCTGACCTAATAAAACCTGACCAACGCTAAGCTCCTCGGGATTAATGTGACGGGGGGGCGGGACAAAGAGAGAACTCGAATCACGTCACGCCGTGATTGTCACGTCGGCATTTCCATCGTCGAGCGACTTGCTGTATTCGTGACAGAGATAAACTCGCTTATATTCACTAGTGTGTGCATGTATGCATGCTTGTATGTATGAATCAGGTAGATGAAAAAGAGAAATACACACAAATGGAACACGCGTATTCCGAATTTTCGGTGGCCAAACCTCCTTCCTCTGGGGGAAAGAAGGAACTGTGAGTGTCGGTGTGTCGGAGTCAGTGTGAGTGTGCGAGGAATTAGGCATTTTTCCAAGAAAGTGTTCTCAAAAGGAATAGCGGATGAGGCCAGGCTTATTCATTTACAATTGCCGAGATGCATTAATTACTGCATTGTTTTGATCGATTATTTTCCAACGGGAAAATGGCTATCCCGGTGTGTCCTCGCTGGGATCTAATTTTCTCATCTTTTAAAGAGATCAAATCTCGAGGCGCTCCAAAGAAGTGTCTCCGGGCATGTGGTGCCTACTCGGGATGCGGAACTGATCTTCCACAAGTGCCTCCGAGGCGGCCTCCGGTGGACAGAGGCGGCGGTCTCCCGCACCGTTCCCAATTCAATCACCTCGAACTCTATCATCGATTGACACTTTCTTCAAAGTCCTCCACAATTGGACACTTGCCGAGTCTTCAAAACGCAATCCAACTAAAGCCAAATAACATCTTTTGATTTGCATTTGCCCACTATCTCAGAAAGTAGATAGTTTATAACGTGTCATTACGACATAGCATAGGTTTCAATTGTATTTTATGGTATGGCAATAAAAAGATCGATTTTCTCATAAATTTTCCTAGAAAGGAAACAGTTTCCGCCTTACTCTGTTGAATTCTTCCATCTTGGCAAATAAAACGCAAAATGATGCTGAAATTCATACACAAAAATATTTACTCACTGCAAGATTAACTTTAGTTATTCGCACGTTTAATTGTGAATTTAATTTTACATAAACTTAATTCATAAATTTATATTGAAACAAATTAATCACGTGTGGCTAAATTTCTATGTGCAATGACTGCATTTTTTCCATCCGTAAAAAATGAATAATCAAATTATGATCATAATCGAAAGAGTTGTGAATCTACTCTCACTAAAATATATTTAAAATGATTATAGTCACATGCACCCACAAGTTTACATTTGACTTAGCTGCAGCAAACAACCGCCATGTCTTTTGAATGCTGCTCCAGTATTTTAAATTCGCATACATTTATTTCGGATAGCCATTTCCTTTCATATTCTTCTACTTGGCAATACCCAAGTGTCTATAATGCGATCGATCACGACCCTGCCGAGGTCCACCACAAGCAATAACGTTATTACAGCGCCCAACTCAATGAATTCAAATACCCCCGCATGTTCTCCCTCCGTCCCATGATAGGGTGGAGGTGGTTAGGGCCGTGGGGCTCCCAGGAATGCACTCGCGTGTACTTGGCACGCCTCTTCGGAGGCCACTCCCTCCCTCCGGGCCAACCCACGCACGCAGCGCGAAGGACGGGTCCTGGCGAGGGCCATCTGGGGACGCGCTCCATTATCGCGCACCAAACGCCTCGCGCCTGTTCGACAGCAATTACCCCAGAACGAACGTTGTCAACGGATTGTAGAAGGATAAAATTTTGTTTTTAAGTATCGCTAACAATGTTTTCCTGACGTGTGCGCAATGTGCTGAATTAAGACCGTCGTCGGTTTATGTGTGCGCATGATCGTAAATCGTATATTGGCATTGACAATCTGACAGTGCACCCCATTATCACTGAAAATTTGACGATGCAAAATACCTGCGCTAAACTCGTCCCGAAGGTCTTTTGACGGACGACGAAGAGCAGAGCCGAATGTCTGCTTGCGAATACCTTCTAAAACGACATCGCGACGATTCCCCAACTCCCACCACAAGAACTTGGCACCAGCTATTTTTTGTTAATTTCCTTTTTTAATTTTTGTTAATTTCCTACTCCCAAAAGCGAAAACCTCCCTCGAAGGACACCACCATGGGACTCCAGGTGCCGTCAAAGAAGCTTGCACGCGTACTCTTATGAGTACCCTTATCGGGTATCCGCCTACCAGGGAGCCTTCGAGTCGTGGAAAAGCTGATCTGGCAAAAAAGTGTGTCGACGCTCAAGGCTCATGTGTTTTGAATAACTCTGAGACATTGTCGCAATATCTGATGGAAATCTATTTTTCCAAAACTTTTCTCTATACATTTTATACAAACCTTGTATACGAGCCACCCTGGGATGTGCCTCGGAGGTCCGAGCAACGTAATGTGGTGGTAGTGGGTTCAAATCCCATCCCTCATAATGTGTCTGCTGTCGTCCATATTTATGAAAACCACCACGCACACATTTTGATTTCAGTAAAACACGAAGACATCGGTGTTTTCATTAGTTTGCGGAGGGAAAATATTATGTTATCACTGTCAACACACCCATCACGAAATGCGTCGAGACAATACAGCCGACAAAATATCCTGTAAAAAATATATAATAAAATAAAAAAATATATATAATATCCTGTAAAAAATATAAAAAACGACCTGATGACGATGAGCAGCATCGAAACCATGGTCGTATTGTATTAAAAGTGAGTGGAAGGGTAAAGTTTTTCTTTTTTACCCTCGACAAAATATTGTTAAAATGATGAACTTTGTGATGAAAGAAGACAGTTTGCTTTTCCTTGTGAAGTATTTATATTACGACCTAGATTTCGTTGCAGAGTTACATCTTCTTGCCCTAAAGTTGTTAGATGCCCTTCAGGTCGGAAGATGTTACATTGCAACGAAACCTAGGTCGTAATATAAATACTCAATGGGGAAAATGTCCTTTCATTATGAATGATTTCCACCATTTTACGCCTGAAACTGTGCTATTAATCATACTTTGTCCTAAAAATACTGCTCATCCAGTCATAATCATTAGCTTTAAACTGCGATTGATGTCGTAGATCACAACATTGAAGCATCACGCATGAATATCATGGGCTATTCAACAAATTCCGCAATTTACTACCTTATAGGGGCATTCCCTGTATACTGTAATGTATAACCAAATGGTTGACCTGAAGGTGGGTTCGACGGGTGAGGTTGGAGTTCACTTCTTTACTGAGCTCTGAATGTATATGAAATTCGCAGGGTGGAGAGTTGGCAGTTCTTTTCCCTGCTTCTACCTTCTGGCATTTCCCAGGAAGATCTGGTATCCAAAAAACACACAGCTTGTATGAAGCTGAGGCAGACTTCACCCGGAATCCAACCCAGGTCCTCCGGTCAGTAGCCCAGAGCTTTGCACACGCCCCCGATCACTAGATAGGTTGCTTTTTAAAAGGTTATTTGAACGAATGTTTCATGTGTATTTTCCTTTGCGAGTAAAAGACAAATCCATTCATAATTTCTCACATTACAGTTGCAATCACGGATCGCCCACGCACGCCAGTCTACCGAATGGAAGAGGATCCCATTGTCCTCCACCTCGGAACGGGGGTTTGAATCTAATTAAGGGGAGAGAGAGGAGGGTGTACGGATAGAGTGGTAAACTCGTCCCGGGGAAACGCGCGCGCCTCTGATCGGGCGCCACTTTTACGGAAGTCAAAAGCAATCACTGCGTGGGCGGGGAAAGTGAAATCGAGTTGGAAATTGGTGACGGCGGGCGGAAGGGCGTGGGGGGACGGAGAGGTGAAACCAGGGACGTATGTGTTGGCAACCTTCATTGGGCCACCATTCCGTTGCTAGCATTCCCAACATGACAAGTTCCCACACCAATAATACCAACGAATAAGAAACGAGACGGCAAAAAACGCAAAAGAGACTCATAACATGCCTAAGTGAGCTTATGGTTATAACGCCATGGGTAGATGGGGTGTTTTTGAATGGCACAAGTTGCTTCGAGAAGGTAGAGAAGATGTTAAAGACGCCGAATGTTCAAGATTCCCCCCTAGGACCTCAAATATTGACGAAAATCTTGCAAGAGTGAAGGATTTGTTGGACAGGGATCGCAGATTAAGTGTTCCCATTGCTTTTTATCAACGTGGCATTCCTAAAACTGATACGCATTGACTAGTGAGAGAAAACATGGGCATGAGGAAGATGTGTGCGAAGTTGGAGCCGCGAGTGCCTTCGGACGATGGAAAAGGAAACTCGCACGCGGATCTGCCTAGAACTTCTCGACCACGTGAGTGAGGAACCCAATTTTTGGACGATGTCTCACCAGACTTCTTCCTCTTCCCCCACCTCCATTCCGTGGTGAAAGGACGTCATCACGACACGATGGAAGCGTTATAACAGGCCGTGACGAGGGATCTTAGCAGCAATCGGGGCGCCGCCTTCCAGAGGGTGTACGAGGTGTGGAAAACCAGTTGGCAGTGGTGTGTGGACACATAAGGGTGCCACTTCGAAGACTTCAAAGGGGGAGCATCAATTCCGGCTATAAAAGTTTTTAATCGACTCAGTCCTACCACTTTTGGGACAGACCTGGTATGCTGGCATTTCTACACTGGAAACGAAAGTAACGCATCATCTTGGTAGTAAGGAATTAAGGTGAAACAACTGCATCGAGAAACGCTCATCGAAAGGTTTCTCGAAATAAATATCGGGATGTTCAGTTGCCTGCGCAAAGAGTGATGGAATGAAATGTACATAAGAAAATCTATTTCACACAAGTATCCCTACTGCATAAAACTTTTTTGGTCTTACTTTCCTACTTGTGCCCTCTATCATATTCGAACGAACTTCCTTTTATGGAACCTTTTTGGATTGAATATATTTTTATTACTCCCTGTTTATGACCAAGTACAAATATATTTAGGATATAGTGGAAGGCGGAAAGAGGTGAGCATTCCAATGAAAATCTTTCGATGACTGTTTGAATTGATTGGGTAGCGTGGAATGTTGTCAGCAGGTACGTCACAATATCATTGAGATACCATTGATGGGCGTTGGCTAGTTGGAACGCAGGAAAGTTAGGACGGAAAATCACATTATGTTAGCATTGGAAACAAGGTACAATCACGGAAGTTCGAGCTAACGGCGGCCACAGGTAAGAGCTTAAATGCTGGGAAATTGAAAGGAAATAACTTTTCACGTAATTCTCAAAATTCTAACCGCAAAAGTGCCACAACTCCACCGATTTTACGAATATATGTACACACACAAACGCCAAACTGAATTCTGAAAACATTACTAATTTATGCAAGAAATTTAACTAATCTGACAAAAAATAGGATTTAACGAGTCAACAAAAAATTAGGATTTATTAGAAGAGTAATCGCTAAATTTGATAAAAAGGTTAAAGAGAAATTATATATTTTGCTGGTTGGGCCTCATGTTTAGAATATGCTGCAAGTACAAATGGGACCCTCACGAAGTTGCATTGATTACCAAATTGGATCGCGTGTAGCGTAAAGGGGCTGAATTTGTAAAACGTTGTTATGATACACTGAGTAGCGTATCCAAAATATTAGATGAGCGAGGCTGGGATCTACGAAGGTTAAATTAAAGATTGAAGCTCTTGCATAAATTGGAAGGACGTCTCTTTAGCAGTGATGTTGAAAATGTGTCATTACCCCATCGTACTACGGTAGGAGAGATCATGTAAATAAAATTAGAGAGATCAAGTATAGAACAAAGAGATTGAAGATGTCATTTTTTTCTACGAATGATAAGGGTTCAGAAATAAATAAACATGTAATTCAACCTTCGCTCCATTGATTGATTCTCAACCTAGCTGCTCTAATATTTTGGATACACTACTAAGTTTATCAAAACAATGTTTTACAAATCCGGCTCCTCTACGCTACAAGCGGTCCAATTCGCCAATCAATCCAACTTCGTGAGGATTTCATTGTATTATAGCAGCATGTTCTAAATGAGGTCTAAACCAGCGAAAGATATAATTTCTACTAGGCCTTTTCATGAAGGTGACGGCGCCACCGTCTTTATTTTACTTCACAGTGCCCTATGTAATTTTATTCTCGGTATAAATGTTTGCAATTCTTCTTTCGAATACACGGCTGCATCTTCTAGGAGTCTAACGCGGCGGTTTCCACATCGGAGTGCTGCAGCCGTTTCCGCAGCTTTCCCTCTCGCCCACAGCTGTGGCATTTGATACCGAACTGATATTTACGATCTGCGCTATCAGCGCCCCATGGGGAAACCACCACCGGAGTCGCTGGAGGAGTCACTTTCGTTACCTCGATTTGGAAAAATTACGAAAACCAATTTTCCAAAATTGCATATTTCTCATGCCTCTGATTAACTGAACCGGCAACCTTCGGCTCCGTAACCGAAATCGGTAACCCTGGCACATCCATACCCGAATACATCCGTATTTACGCGTAGGAAGCGGGCACAGATAAGTGGCAACTGGTTGCGTGACAGTCATTGCTGTGTGATCACATACTTAGAGAGAACAGTTGCGTCAAACATACGTGTGCATACAGTGCATAAATAAACTTAGGATTTTTACTCACAAAAAACTTAATAGACTACGACCGGTTTCGATGCATGGACATCATCATCAGGTATCATACCAGATATACATATATAATACCAGGTCAGATATCTGCCTGATGATGACGCCTATGCGTCGAAACTGGCAGTAGTGTAATCGAATCCACAAGTCAATGATCCGAAAACGAAATCAAAATTTAAAATTATTTTCCATCGAAGAACAAAAATTACTACAAAATCATCGATACTAATTCCGTCCGGGAAGATCTTTGGACTAATTATTGCGTCAGTTGATAGTTCAGCTGCACGTGAGTCGTCGAGACCCACGGAATTTCAGATTCCGACCGCTGGTACCCTGGAGATCACAACGCTCGACAATCTCAGCTCAGGTCGACTAACACCTCTGAGTCCAGGGAGCCACCACAACGCCAAGATATCGACAGCAGTAAGGAACGCGGTGACGCAATCATCGGTATTCGAAGTACCCGTCGAGTCTCCTATATATGCCACACGTCCGGATCAAGGTCATGAGATGTGGGAGAGAGTAGAATATTACTATAGTTCTGAAGAAAACCATACGGGTGCAAGATATACTAGACACAAGATAAAACACGGAGAAAGAATATCGAAGACTTTGCGTTTCCACAGGAAAGAATTTGTCGCTGTCGACTAGTTTCGCTACACTCTAGCATCATCTGTTTCTTGCTACAGTGGGGCGAAACTAGTCGACAATAATAAATTCTTTCCTGTAGAAACGTGAAGTGTCTGATATTCTTTCTCCGTGCTTTACAATTGGATTTCTACAAACTATCGGCTTCAACCATCTCTCAAAGACACAAGATAGATTGCAATCGAGGACGACAACACTATTCCATTGAATTCGTTACATTCTTAGTGCCTTCAATGCAGTTTTCATGTATCTCCTTCCGTAGTTCCCGCACATCTTTTAATCTTGCCGGTCCCGGTGATGGTAGGGTAACGTCCCCGCTAACCAGCCCAGAAGTCGCGGGTTCGATAACCGCCTACGTGAATTTTTCTCCCCCTTGGACTTTGGTCTATATAATTACCTTTTGATGTAATATTAAACATCCTATGAAATTACGAGAAAATGCTGCTTTCGCATTAATACTAAAAATAAATAAACGAAAATACAAGTCCTGTCCAGAAAGTAACCTCCGTTATGCTGTTAAAAATATACTGGAATACATACAGTATATTTATTATTTTCATCTCAAAACTGCACCTCTACTATTTTATAAAAATTCGCCAAGCAGATTTAAACATTTCACATATCTCTCAACTAGTTTTCAAATTCCTTCAGCATAAAATTCTCCCACCAAAAATCGCACCCAACCGATGATGGCATCCCGAAGTTCCTCGTCGAGACGAGCACTAAACATGCAGTAGCCTAACTTTCCAGTCGTGTTTCCATGCAACAGAGTCGTTGAAATCTGTGGACAACTTTCTAAAGAATGTTAATACTTGAAAACGCAAGTTAGCACGAACTTTTTCGTCAATTTTCAGGTCCAGCAGTTCATTGTTCACCACAGACGGGCGGCCACTTCTGTCATCATGATGGTTTTTTTGTATTTTTCTGTCATTTGTATTCACTCTTCGACGAACGACAACACTGACGCACAACTCTTGCTACTGATCACATTTACTCCGTACAGAGCACAAATTTCCCCATGACTGTAGCTTTGAAGTTTTTTATCAGTAAAAACCTTATCACTGAACGGACTTCACATTTGACGGGAATATCAATTGCATTGTTCATTTTGACTCGCTATCGTAAATAAACGACAAGCGTCACGATTCGCGGCAACTATTCGGCTCTATCCACTACTTCTCATGCTACACGAAATCGGAAGTTACTTTCCGGACGGCACTCTTAAATAAATCTGATTTTCATTTTAAGGGTCGGAGCAGAAACGTTCAAAGGAGTCTACAGAACAAAGGTGATCATGACAGGAATGTCGTATACAAAGGTTAGAAAAACATTTCTAACCTTTAAATTGTGAACTTTCTTATCTGTCAACGCCAAGAACTTCCACCGAGAACCCTCCGCACGTTAGGGTACGAGTCTGGCGATACCCCACCCCCCCATCGCTGTCCTTGGTGCCGAAATACCAAAACGTCAATTTAGGCGCCCGACATTATTCATTCTTTTTCTTCATCAGACCTTCAATCCGATGACTAGTTGACTAAAGCCTCCCATTCCTCCTGGTCCAATGCCAATTTCCTTTGGTCCCGAGAGCCCTTCGGCCTACCATCACTCTTCCCATTTCAACCGCTTATTTGTCCCGAGACCTTGCTCGCGAGGCCTTCCATTTCACTTTCCCTTCCAACGCCATCCTAAAATATTCATTATGTCTCAAGGCACATGCATTTCCATCTAGCTCTTTTCCGCATGTCGTTCCATATGGTCTTCCCTTCCAAATACACGCCTTTCCTCTTCATCACCGCCATACACTCATTTCTCACACAATTCATCCTCAGCACCAGGCTTCAAGGAGTCTTCACTTTCCTGAAACTCGTCTCTCCACCGAAGGGAGACGGCACATGGACGCTTCCCCGTATTCCCTTTTCGAACGTAACCGTATTTTCTTTGGGCACACTAGTTGCCCTTTGATCATGAACAATACTTTAGCCAGAAGTATTCAGTTCTTGGTGCCCATCAAATTTCCACCTCATTACATGACACGCGGGTCGCGGTGGTCTAGCGGGTAGAGCGTTGGACTGCTGACCGGAAGGTCCCGGATTCGATTCCCGGGCAAGGCACTTTGGGCATCTGCAGCTCCACCCAAGCTTGTTTTTTCGGGTACCAGATCTTCCTGGGAAACCATAACCGGCACAGGGAAAGGAACTGGCCCCCCTACCCTGATGTGTGAATATTCACACACCGCCGGGCTTGGTACATGGGTGAGATCTACTATCACCTACTAAACCAACCTTCGGGTTGATTACTGTGTTTATGGTTTTTTTTACATGACACCTCAAAAGGTGATGTATTGATGTGGTAAAAGACGTTCTCGTTTCAATGACCCCCCTTACAGCAGCAATTTCCATCAGACTGAATATATATACACATGCACACACATATATACACATAATAATATTCACGAAAAGTATTTACAAAGGAGTATATAAGGTCAGTCAAAAGCGTGGCGATGATATTGTTGTTCGTTAATCTTCCGGTTAAAGTAGGTTTTTTTGGATGGACACAGCTATCAAATAAATATTTTGTAACTCCAAGCAAAACCCAATCCAGCAACCTAATCTTCATCAAGTCTCTCTTCATCTTTGAGTACTTCTTTCCTCCCTTCATCCCATCCAACATCCCATTCCTGTCACTGCCCTCTCCTCGTTTGCCTAACATTCTCCCCTCTATTACCTTCTTCAACATTCCACTACCGCTCAATACGCCTTTCATCCATTTTTCCTGCCTCCATAGGATTTCTCTCAGCAAACCCCTCTCCTCACCCACCATCTCCAGCACTTCCTCATATGTTTTCCTTTTGGTCCATTTCACCTTCTCCATTCTTATCCACACCCACATTTCAAAAACCTCCAATCTACGTCTATCCTCCTGCTTCAACGACCACGTTTCCGCGCCGTACATAGCTACGCACCATATCAGAGTTTTTACGAGTCTTGTCTTAACCTCCCTACTCAACATCCCCGTCATCAACTCCCTCCTCGTTGAGAAAGCCTTCTTGCCTAGCGTAATTCTTCTCCTTACGTCCCTACTACTTTGACCGTATTGGTCCAAATACGTTTTGGTCCAATGGTTCCGAGATACGTAAACTGTTCTACCTGCTCTACTTTTCCCCTCCTATTTTAATGTTTAGCTTAGCCTTTTTCTTTCTGGAAAATCGCATAACCTTTGTTTTATTAATATTAATTCTCATCCCATATCTATCGCACTGAACCTCCAATTCACCCAGCAATGCTTGCAACCCCTTGGCTGACTGAGCAACTAATGCTTGGTCATCAGCAAACTTAACCGATTTTACAAATTCCCCTCCGACTTTCATTCCTACCTCCAGCTCATCCCATGCCTCTTTAGTCATTTCTCCACATATACGTTAAACAGCACCGGTGACAATGGTCAACCCTGGCTTACCCCTCTTCCTAATACAGCCCATCCGGACTCCGTTCCCCACACGCACCTGGGCAGTCTGAGACATGTACAGGTTGTGGATCAGTCTCCTGTCCCTCCAATCCATTCCTATTTTCTGCAATACACGCATTAATTTTTCCCAATTCACTCTATCAAACGCTTTTTCGAAATCTACGAAACAGGCAAATACGTCCTGATTGTATTCTATATTCCTCTCCATTAGTGATCTCATTACTGCAATGGCATCACGCGTACCTCTTCCTTTCCTAAACCCAAACTGATCATCCCCTAAGTAATCATTTGCCTTACTCTCTATCCATTTGTTGATGATCCTGAGAATAACTTTAGCTGCGTGGGATATCAAACTTACTGTTCTGTAATCCTCACATGAAGTAGCCTTTAACTTTTTCGGAATAGGAACTAACGCTGATCTCACAAAATCTTCGGGCCAGATTCCTTCCTCATAGATACTACGAATCAGCCCATGTAGAGTCTTCTTCCCACATTTTCATAAACATTTCAACAGTTCTACAGGAATATTGTCCACCCCCACAGCCTTATTTGCTTTTATCTCCTTTAATGCCCTTTCTATTTCATCGTCGAGTATGCCTGGACCTAAGCTATCTTCTTCTACGTCATGTTCCTTTTCTATGTCTAACCTTGTCGGCCTAAGTTCTTTACAATACAGTGTTTCTATATATTCTTTCCATCTCTCTTGGATTTTTCCTGGTTCAACTATTATCTTACCCCACTTATCTTTAACTGTTAGCACATATCTTGCCTTCTTTCTTCCCGATAATAACTTAACCTTGCTGTATAGAGCAACAATTTCACGCTTCTTCAGTAAACTTTCCATATCTTCGCATTGCGTTTTCCACCATTCTTCCTTTGCTTTATTTGTGGCCCTTCTCAATTTATTGTTTAACTCTTTGTACTTCATTTTTCCTAACTCTGTGTTTACATTCTTCCATCTTCTTCTCTCATCCATCTTTGCAATCTTCTCATCCGTTACCCATGGTTTCCTTATCCTTTTCCCGTTAACGGTTCCTATAGTGTCTTTAGCGGCATCCAATATCCCTTTCTTGATATATTTCCATTTTTCTTCGATAGTACTCAGTTCTTTACCATCATCTATCATTTTCTCTACAGCCTGCTGATACTCCTTCCTCGTTAATCCATTTAATGCTTCTAAATTCCATTTCCTAACCCGCCGCCCTTGCCTTATCTTCTTGAAACGAACGTTACATTTCATAACAACTAAATTGTGGTCAGAGTCCGCATCCGCACCAGGGAAACTGCGAATTTATCACATTGTTCCTAAACCTGTGCCTAACCATAATATAATCTAACTGATACCTTTCTGAGTCACCTGGCATTTTCCATGTATACCTACGCCTTTTGTGGTGTCTAAACCATGTGTTGGTGATGACTAACCCCTGTCTCCTGCAGAATTCAATTGCTTTCCCCCCGCGTTCATTCCTCGTGCCTAACCCATAGTCCCCCACCTCACCCCCATCTCTTCCTTCGCCTACCGTCGCATTCCAATCCCCCATCACTATCAAATGTTTCCCTGCCGGAACACTCGCGATGATATCCTCTAACTCATCATACATCCTATCGACTTCTTCCTCCTTGTGGTTGCTCGGTGGCATGTATACCTGAATAATGACCAAGTTCGTCGGCTCTGCTTTAATCTCTAAGAGTAAAATTCTATCTGTCGCTTGCTCTATGTTGACTACGCTTCTTCCTACCCCTTTATTTAATACTACGGCAACCCCTCGTTGGCTCTCGCCCCCGCCGCTGTATATCACTCTATAATTGTCACTCCAGTAATCCCGCTATCCTTCCATCTCACGTCGCAAAGACCTAAAACATCTATATTACTTCTTTCCATCTCTCGCTTAATATTTTCTAATTTGCCTCTCCTCAACATTCCTGACGTTCCAGGTTCCTATTCTAACTACTTTCGTCTTCTGTCCTGCTGCAGTTATTTCTTCCCTGCAAGGGTTTCGTGGGATGACGACCGCGGAAGCCTTGCCTCTCTGCCGGGCACGACACACGGCCTCTTGAGCCGAGTCCCGTAGTTGCCAGGACTCATATCATCTATAGTGCCCATCATTACTTTCTTGGGAATCATAATTGAGGTGGTTTCCCGTTGCCTTCCTCAATAGTGTTTTTAACGTGAACACCATCACTTAATGGCCGCCCCACTGGGGTCAGACGCCATTGCAGCCGCCTCACTGAGGAACAGACGCTGCGTGGACTACCTTTCGTCTGGCTCCTAACCTTCGACCTATCTGGCATGGGTGACCCTTCCAGGAGTAATTATAATTACTCCCGCCAGCACAGCTATAGGGGTCATCGGAACACACCAGCCCTTCCACCACGATAAGGTGGTAGTCCATGGGAGGGCTGCGTGGGATATCAAACTTATTGTTCTGTAATCCTCACATGATGTAGCCTTTACCTTTTTCGGAATAGGAACTAACACCGATCTCACAAAATCTTCCGGCCAGATTCCTTCCTCATAGATACTACGAATCAGTCCATATATGGCCTTCTTCCCACCTTTTCCTAACCATTTCAACAGTTCCACAGGAATGTTGTCTATCCCCACGGCCTTATTTGGCGATGATATATAAAACTTAAAACCACTAAGTAAATAAATACAATATCTTTTACATCTGCATCTTGGCCGTCAGATCAAAAGGAGAGCCGCAAATTGGGAGGATTCGGATTTGTGGAAGGGAGGACTTAAATGGTGAAATGGACGGAAAGAAAAACAAGGGAAAAAAAGCGCATTGCGAAAGGGGAGGAGGAGGAGGGGACGAGTCCCTTTGCTTCAGGCGTGCAATTGAAACGAAATAACCAAATTTTCCAAGAGATTAACTTTTATTATCGACCAGACTCCGATGCACGAAGTTATCTTCGGATTTCTTTTTCCTAACAATGATGTAGGGGCCCCGAAACTGAACGAAAACGCGGGTTTATCTAGTGAATACTTTACTCGTGTTATTGGGGGGGGGGATTGTTGGGAGAAATTTGAAGGCGGATAGACTTGGAGTGGAGGACGTCAAACGAGGCAGGGGAAGTAGCAGAGAACGGCCACGTCGGGCGGAATGAAGAGATGCTAGAAGTTGCGGAGTGAAGGAAGGGTTTGCCGTGATGTAGGGCGGTAGTATCGTGAAAGACGGGGATTAGTACATAGAAAAGTAGTACAACTTGTTCAATGATCCCTCCTCCAAAGAGACACCTCGACCTGGACGTTATTTTTAAACCACTCCCGCGCCGATATCTTCATACTTAAGTCTCCTGTGCAGTCAGCTGACATTTTTCATTGTTATTGTTTTTTCTTAAAAAACTTGAAATATTTTTCGCTTCCATGTATCTTTGTGAATACCGTCGCAACGTTAGAGGTTCTGTATTTAAGAATGAGTTTCCCTTTAGCTTTCTCCCATTTAGGTAGCGACCGGTCTACGCACAATTCCCATTAAATATGTCTTTTTTTTTGGGTTTCGTGACAACGATATAAATACCAAGGCGGTCCTCATACCACGCCAAAAGCCGGCGAACTATGAACTTATTTTGTTTTTATGAACTGGATCGGCTTGCACAGACCCATATTGAAGAAATATGCAATGAGGGAATTAAAAAAATGTCTCTTTCTCCCATTAACGTTTACACCGAATCCAATACCTTCCACATGCTAAAGTAAAGAGAACGTAAAAAGTTTGCATATACTTTGACGTACTTTTCATAAAAAATATGAAAACCAACCATTAAAATAAACAAGTGAATTAAGTACTCCAGGTGAAGGAACAATGTTTACGATTGTTATAAACTCCCTCATCTAATTAATGGCGATTATCCATTCAGCGATACACCGAAATGTCGGTATTTTTCCGCAATATACCTATCGGCAAAACGATTATATTTAAACATATCTAATTACAATGAACTGATGTGCTTTCCGATGGCGGCCACTCGTGTCCCGCGCGCGTTGTGGTCTCCAGGCGACCGAGGGAGGGGCCAACGGCAACAACAAGTGAACTACGCCCCTCGCTCCGACGGCGAAGGCCCCCGACCCCTGGCAACCGGCGTCACCTCCCCCATCACGTCTCTTCCAACTCCCCCCATCTCTCGCAGGGGGCGCCATCCCCCCTCTCCCGGCGAAATTCCAGACGGCGCGCGCTGTTCGTCACACTCCCGACACCCACTCCAACCCTCCTCCTCCGGGGAACTCTGGCCTCTTTCACTTTTCCTCTCTCGGACGAAGAGGACGAGGCAAATGTCGGCCAACTTCGGCGGCGGGTCATGTGGGCCAGTATTTGGAGCAAGGTGGTCATCGCACGCGCTTCATTCATTACAACCGGATACGGGCGCTCGCCTCATGGCGGCATACGCTTCGCCACACGACACCGACGTTCACTCCCTCTGAACCTTTCATAATATATCCTGATAAATATATATTATTATTAGGTAATCTACCCGTTAAAATACGCTTTGGAGGGATACAACCACCAAATAAATATCCTGTCTCTGCGAGCAAAACACAAGCTAATATCGCACACCACATCAAGTCGCTCTGGGTTCTTCCTTCATCCCGTCCAACATCCATGTCCTCTTCCTGCCACTTCCTCGCTTGTCTAACATTTTTTCCTCCATTAAAATCTTCAACATTCCATTCCCGATCAATATGCTCTGCATACATTTTTCCTGTCTCCTTAGGATTTCTTCTAATTATTCCCTCTCCTCCCCTACCATACTCAGCACTTACTCGCTTTTTTCCTTTCTTCCAATTTACCTTCTCCACACCCACATTTCTAAAGGCTCCAATCAACGACCATCATCCTACTTCAGTGACCATGTATTAGCAATGTTATCTGTCGTTGGTTATTTAAAATATGCTGCAAATATATCGGGTCCTCACGAAGTTGTATTGATTGCCGAATCGGATCGCGCGCAGCGTAGAGGAGCCATATTTGTAAAACGTTGTAATGATAAAATTAATAGCGTATTCACAATATTAGAGGAGATAGGCCGGGAAACACGCTGGCCTTTGCCATGGCTTGCCTTTCAATTCAATGTTATGCAGCAGATCGCAAACTTCGTGTCTCTATTGGCTCTTGAAATACTTGTACACCGCTTTCTGTTGTTTCATCAATTTATTTCCAACCTGTTTTCTTTGTATTTTAATGCATACGTCAAAACTTACTGCGCCGGATCAGCCAACACATTCCCGAAGGAAATAGTGCGACGACTATCCGAACATCGGGCGGCCCTAACCTTAATCACCCGAAACCATTCGTCGATCAATACCCCAGAAGAAATGTTTCGGCATTACCGGGCACAAATGTTTCAATGGAAATACACTGTCATAAAAAATAGCGTAATATTTTACAGTTCACCGCATAGATAGTGTGGGTTAAAACTTAACAGAGATTACATGATAAACAATTCGTTGGACATCAGCTTAAAGTGACCTGCCGCCTAAGCACCTAAAAATTAAATTAATAAAACAACAGTAAACTCTTTCCTCATTTGTTTTTATCCTTTTGTATTCACAGTAACATTACCATATTCCACATATACTAATTTGGAGAGAAAAACTATTTTTCTATTCATTTTAAGCATGTGTTTGATTACCGACCCTCCAGCGCTATAAAAAATACGGCTTATCCCAAACATCTATTTAAGCTCTTAAGGTTTACCCATTATTTGTTTGGCGACTGAGTTTCTTTACGGTAGCATTGAAAATAACTCGGACTAGTTTTTCCCCAATCCTGGTCCGAATCAAACAATGATACACGACACGCTGACGTGTAGAGTGACAGGCAAGGATTTCATTTTGCTTTGCCTATTTTTGAACCCTCCGACGAAGACTTCGAGATTTCTTCTTTCCTCCAGAAGTGCGTCACTGCGAATTCTTTCCAAGACTTCATCCGTGACATGGCTAACCTTTGGCCGTCGAAGTCCCCCTCGGAGGAGGGAGACATTGCCATTTTCTATTCCGGGACCGCCCCCGGTTATTATGGCTTCCGAAAACAACGGGTTCGGCTGGATGCCACTGCGGTTGCCCCGTTGTGGGGAAGGCGATCGCGGTACACCTGTCGAACTGGATTCGTCCGAAGAGGATTCCGACTCGACCTTAAAAATAACCCTCGTATTGTAGGAGTTAAATAGGTACCTAGACATGCGTATCTCGGAAGTGTTTTGGACCAAAATGGTCAAAGTAATAGGGACGTACGGAGAAGAATTGCACCAGGCAAAGACGTTTTCACAAGTAGGAGGGAGTTGATGACGGGGACGTTGAGTTGGGGGGTTAAGAAAAGACTCGTAAAAACTTTGACATGGAGCGTAGCTATGTACGGCGAGGAAACGTGGTCACTGAAGCAGGAGGATAGACGTAGATTGGAGGTTTTTGAAATGTGGGTGTGGAGAAAGATGGAGATGAAGTGTGCAGAAAGGAAAACAAATGAGTAAGTACTGGAGATGGTTTGTGAGGAGAGGGGTTTGTTGAGAGAAATCCTATGGAGGCAGATGAAAAATGGATGAAAGGTGTATTGAGCGGCAGTGGGATGCTGAAGAAGGTGATTGAGGGGAGAATGTTAGGCAAACGAGGAAAGGGCAGGAATAGGATAGGGATGTTGGGCGGGATGAAGGGAGGAAGTATACGGAGATGGAGGCTTGACTTAGAGTAGGATGTAGGGCGGAGTTTCTGTTAGAGGAAAAAAATATTTATTTATTTGGTAGTTGTGTCCATCCAGAACATACCTTAACCAGTAGTTTATCTATAATTATAGGTGTCTTCGTTTATATCAAAATTCGCCCTTTTGTCTTGCCACATTTCACTCACTAATGGTACTTGCATCTCGCATTGTTAGAATGGCAAAAAATTCTAGGTGCCTTAACGCGTGTAGAGCAAAGAACACATTTTTAAACTCCGTGACTGCGCAGGGATGCCCTTCGCGACAGATATCCTTGGCAAAAGAATGATTTTGATTACAAATCGTAATGATTTGAGGGGGACGGGGGTTGGAACTAAATCTTACTAAACGAACGCTGGGAAACCTTTGGCTTAAAGGAACGGGAGAAACAACATCGCATACGAAGCTGTGGCGATTAAGTGACATGAAACAATGCATGCATTTAAGTTACTATATCCTGCTAACAGGTTCTGCGGAACTTACAATGAAAAAATATGACGGCTCACCTTAAAAAATGCTCGGGATAACTAAAACTTATTCCAGAAAAATCAGATCAAGTGCGATTGCGACCGAGTTATGCCACAATTGGAAAACCCGACACGTATCTAGTGTCCATTGGAGAAAGTGGTAAACAAAGAAATAGTTATATCGTATATTCTTCATAAAATACCCTCTGAATTTTTTTCCAAAATGGGTGCGGACGGGATGGGATAAACCACAGAAATCAAGGCTCGCATGGATAATAAAACTATGAGCCAGACAGTAGCCCAGTGTTGCTAAATGAGATTCAGAAAAAAGTGCAGTATTCTCCGATTTATAGGCGCACCTATGGGAAGTGTTAGGTCCCCATTCACTCAGTCGACGGAGTAGACAGTTGCAGTGAAGGAATCGAAATTTACACACACTAAATTGCTTCCAACTCGCCTTTGCAGCAAAAAGAAGCCATCGATCATCAGCCGTCCACCATGATTCTTATTGTCATTCCCGTGCATTGCATTTAACCCTCAGTTAAAAAATGAATGTCTGGTGTGTCCCAACACTCAAGGAAGGGAGAATGGAATACACATACGCGTCATGATCCTGGAGAGAGCAATAGTGTATGGAGAGGAGGCAGATGATAAAGTCATGGAAACGGATGATAACATTTCAAAGTACAGGCGAGGGATTCCTTAAGATGGGCCAGGCAGTTTCTCTAAAATAGAATAGCATTATGAAATACCATAAACGAAAATTGAGGATATTCAAAGGAGGAGAAAGCTGATTACGTGAAAAGAGTGAGAACTGAGAAAGATAGCCACAATAAAAAAGCCCTCCGGAGGTGCTGGGAAACTTGTGGGAGAATGGGATTTGGCCGAAGAACAAATTCAAAATGGAAAATATTGGCAAAAGGAATTCCAAGGATGGGAAAACGTCGCCGGATGGTGTAAACCTATAAAAGAGTTTTTTTAAAATATCCAAACAACCCATGCCATACGTCCTTCGATTAACGCTTATGTGCGAAACCAAGAGCGGGCTGCACCGTGGCTGGGAACCGCAACACAATGGCCTCTTGCACCCGATTGATTCCTAGTCTCCCTTCACTCGCAGTGAAGTGGATGAAGAGGGGGGCACTCCCTTCAAAGGTCAACCGGCAGGGGCAGTGTGGCCAGATCTCATTGTGGCAACAATAATTCAGTCAATGGACTCTTTTCGGATACAGAGTCATCGCAGCTTTTAGAGTCAAACATGTAAACAGAGAGCATTGTGGCGACTGATTTGTTTTCTGCACCGTCCATTTTCATGCTAGCATGCAGCAGAAAAGAAAACGGCTCTTTGGGCTGCCGCCGCTGCGAAGACGGTGCACGTACCGCCTTCAAACCATACGACTTGCAGTCAGTTTCTCAAAGCCACATTTCTATTTACGAGTCCTCTGATAACCACATAATAAACGTAAATGTAAGACGATGGAAGAACACAGACGTGGAAGAGCGCTGCAATGGCCACGAGAAGGCTATTTGAGTGATTCAAAATTACTCGTATATTGCTTTGCTCCTTTGAGAAAGGGAACCTAGGGCTATGCACGCACCAAAGGGTTCAAATACCTCTCCTGTAACTTATTAATTAGTTCCTAGTTTCCCGACGGAGATAAAATGTTTAAAAACTAGAAGGGATTACCTCGCCAAGAGCCAATGGGCGCGCAGTCACCTCTTCCAAGGTTATTCACTGGAATTCCTGGCTTCCTTCCGGCGCGGGCGACTCCGATGCCGACTTCCAAAAGATGGATGGACTATCCGCTCCTCCTCCCAGGGCCGTCCGCCTTTTCCTCGGGGCCCTCTCCCGAATACAACCGAGCGACCGCAAGCAAGCAAGCAAACAGTCGACCCGAAAAGTCTCACCCGTCGGTTTGCACTGCCTTTGTTCGGCGGCGTGAGCCAAATTATACTTTATACGAATGAATATGTACTGCGTCCGCCGACGCAGGGCGACCAATCACTCTTTGGAAAACTCCGCGAAGCACACCTACCGGCTATTTCAACCGGAAGTGAAGACTCGCCGAGGAATAACACTCTTACGGACACGAACTGGTGGAGGAACCCAGTCACCAAACGAACACAAATATTTTCAAAAGAGCACCACCCTTTTACCCTTGTCCGACACTACCACGCTCTTTTTCGCCAGAGCGCGAAGTTTTTCGACGTTTTTTTACATCCCCTGCTCCCCGACGACGAATGACACAAAGATCACTCACGAAACTGCGATCGAGTTCGCTTCCTGCGGGTTGCTATAGCAACACCACCTTCCACCAAATAAACGAAGGGAGCACCGTCGTCTTGGCATCCGCTTCCCAGCGTCCTCGATCCTCGACGGCTGGCCTCACTCTACCCTGCTATTACTTGCCCTCCCCCCTCACTTTCCCCTCTCCCTCCCCTCTTCCCTTCCTCCACCCCCTTGCCCCTCCAAACAGAACCATCCAAACCTGCAGGTGAGAGGTGAACGGATCCCTCGGTTGGATGAACGAATCCCTCGCGGAACGGAGCCGTTCATTCGCGGCCCTTCGAATCGCGCTGTGAGATGAATTGCCGCGGTTCGGAATGCCCCAAAGCAAAAGAATTTGAATTGAATCAAATCCGGAAAGCGAGTACTTCAAAATGTTAGGAAGAAAAAAGGCAATTTTTTCACGAAGATATTCATACATTTGTCCTTGGGTTTGAAGGAAAGGATAAATTGAGCTTATTACGTCCTCCTATTAGACTGACAATATTAAATATTTATTTAAGTGTTTTTTTACACCACTGAAAAAAGAAGAAAAAGGAAGGGAATACTGAGATGTGTGTGGCGATTTACAGGGGGAAAGTCAATAACTCGCGAGTGATCAGAAACACATTCAAAATATTAGAACGATCATATTTACACGGGGGAGGGGGGTGTTTACCGAATAGCTCTACTACAAGGAACTTACCTGTATTGCCATGGACCGTATTCGGGAACTTACGAATACACACACAGTCTCACTGGTTTGCCCAAATTGGTTTAACATATTATTATTTTTAAGTAATATACCGGTTAAGGTAAGTTTTTGGATGGACACAACTACCAAATAAAAATTTTGTAACTCCAAACAAAACCCAATCCAGCAACCTACTCTACATCAGGTCCCTCTTCATCTCTGTGTACTTCCTTCCTCCCTTCATCCCGTCCAACATCCCTATCCTATCTCTGCCCTTTCCTCGCTTGCCCAACATTCTCCCCTCTATTACCTTCTTCAACATTCCACTACCGCTCAATACGCCTTTCATCCATTTTTCCTGCCTCCATAGGATGCCTCTTAACAAACCCCTCTCCTCGCCCACCATACCCAGCACTTACTCATTTGTTTTCCTTTTTGTACACTTCATCTCCATCTTTCTCTACACCCACATTTCAAAAGCCTCCAATCTACGTATATCCTCCTGCTTCAGTGACCACGTTTCCGCGCCGTATATAGCTACGCTCCATATCAAAGTTTTTACTAGTCTTTTCTTGACATCCCTACTCAACGTCCCCGTCATCAACTCCCTCCTCCTTGAGAAAGCCTCCTCGTCTGGTGCAATTCTTCTCCTTACGTCCCTACTACTTTGACCGTGTTGGTCCAAAACACTTCGAAGATACGTAAACTGTTCTACGTGCTCTATTTTTTCCCTCCTATTTTAATATTTAGTTTAGCCTTTTACTTTCTCGAAAATGGCATAGCCTTTGTTTTATTAATATTGATTCTCATCCCATATCTCCTGCACTGAAATTCTCATTCACTCAGCAACGCTTGCAACCTCTTGTTTGACTGACATACTTGATCATCAGCAAACCTAACTGATATTACGAATTCCCTTTCGACTTTCATTCCTACCTCCAGTTCTTCCCATCCCTCTTTAATCATTTCCTCTACATATACGTTGAACAGCACCGGTGATAATGGGCAACCCCGCCTTACACATCTTCCTAACTCTGCCCATCCGGACTCTCCGTTCCCCATTCGCACCTGAGCCGTCTGAGACTTTCTGAGTCTGTCAAAGTGGTTTACGGATAAGTTTTTCCCTCGCCAGGGACCAGCTCTTGGCTACCTTAACCACTTACGTCTTCACTAGGGGAGACCAATTAGGTTTGCGAAGATATTGATTCAGACGCCAGGGACCTGTTTCGGAGGAGTAATACAGACAAACAAACACTCATCCACACTCACTTACTCAGGTATTTATTCACTTATGTACCCTGCAATCCACCGCTAGGGTGGGTGGCAGGTTTTAAAAATCTAGCTCCTCTACGCTGCACACGATCCAATTCGGCAATCAATCCAACCTCGTGAGGATCCCATTAATACTTGCAGCATATTCTATGAATGAGGCCTAAACAGCAACAGATAACATTTTTCTCTGACCTTTACTTCACATTTAGCAAGTACTCTTCTAATAAATCATATCAGTGCTTGACCATTGGTCCATGAACTCCGTCCAGCCTGGCCGGACAATAAGAATGACAAATATTTCCGAGAAGTGGTTTATGCCACGAGTTTTGACACTTTGCAGGACCGGCTTATTTATATCGGGACCGGGTTATCTGAGCGACCGGTTCACCTTCTTCACCTTCCTCCCCTGAGCCGGTCACCTGCCGGCCGCGAGGGAAGGCAGCAGCCAACCAGCCAGCCAACCAACAACGACCCCCGCCCCCTCCCCCGCTGCCCTTCCCCTCCCGGGCAACTCCACGAGAGGGGAAGGGCAGAGTGCACACGGCTGCCAACGTGACGGCGGCCTCCCTGGCGGCGCATCCTTAACTTTCGCCCGGGACACGTCTGGAATGCGACCTGAGGGGTTGCGCTGCTTTCCGTGTGTTTTGCGCCAATTTCTCTCGTGCGGTTGGCAGCGCTGGAGGCGAGGACGCATAAGAGGGGTCCTCGTCGCGCGATGGTCCCAAACGGCTTTTGACTTCCCACGCTATTCGGATGCGCTTTACTGCGCTTCAATTCCAGTCGTCTCCGATGTTGTGCCATGGCATCGGGCGTGTTTGGGTGCCCCCTGCTCTTGCGATTCGAAAATTAAAGATGAGGCGATTGCAACCATAGCTATTGAAGAGTAGAGAGGGTTGCATTGAAGGACAAATATCAGATCGCGAATGAGGTACACTGTTTGTCAAAGGTAATATGTTAGCATAGGATTCAGCTGTATTTCTCATCTTGACTAACGGACTGCCGCAAGATTTAGTGGGGAGATTTTTCACAGGCACAAGTTTTAAATAATTAGCGAAACTCCTTCGCAGATTTTGATGATTTCTTTTTATTTCAAACCACATCTCATATGAGTGGCATGGCAAGTCATGCACAGGACATAATCGACGTAGGCTATAAAATGACGGGTTTAAAATACCACTATGAGCAGCACAGAAATTTGCTGCACTCCTTCATTGCTCTCCTCGGGGATAGTTGTAATTCAAGTTGCCCGTTTGAATGTAATCTTCCGTGGCGGAGGGAGGCCGGCGCGTTTTTGCATGATGCAGGAGAAGCTGAAGGTTTTTTTCGCCCAAGGTTTCGCCGCGGGCGTGAATAGGAATCGGAAGGTCCGCCGTGACGCACTTCTCGGAAAAGAGTGATTATTGTTAGGGAGGACCTCAAGGGAGTGGTGCATTCTCCGCCGCAAAAAGGTGAGTGGAGAATTGGCATCGGAGGAGAGGGCATCGCATTGCATATTTAGAGGCGTTGGGCGAGATGAGGTTCTCTTTCCAGGCGAGGGGACGGCACCAAACACGCCCCGCAGCTCAATTTTTACATCTTTCATTTAAATTTCATTATATTTCAATTTTAAAAAATTAACGATTGGAATTGCTTCTTCCTAGTTCATACAATTTAGCGGAGGCGAAGTCACAGCATTCATTTATTTAACCCTAGTTCGAAAACAGCCCTTTTTGGCCTTTACATCGGACTATTAAGAGTAAAACCAATGGAGATGCACCCATGGATTGCAGACACCCAATCCCTAGGTGGAAGAAAACCCACCCAGGCGGGAATCGAATCCGCGACCCTTGGATTGGCAGACGAGGACATAACCCCGCCGCCACCTGGGCCGGCGAAAGTTATTACGAGAAGTTATCTCGAGGAGATCGGGATGTTGCGGCGGTTAACGCACTGCCTTTCCCCCCAGAGGGTCCGGGTTTGAATCCCGGAGACGGCAGATTTTATTCAATGGTATCTCGATTCCTAACATGAAGGTACTTTTCATTTCAAGAAATCTGGCACTCGGTAAAAAATATCGAGTTCCAGGTACCTGCAATCACTTTCCAAGGTGTTGGTACTGACGTTATCGGTACTTAGTTTTCCTGCCCTAGGTAGCTGGAAGGTCATAGTTTCGCGTAGTAGTTTCGCAAGACGTTTCGCGAGGAGGATCCGCTCCATCGTCAAGGTGCGCCTGCCTCTTGGACGAGGAGGTCACCCATAAGGCCCGCGAATTAGTCCAAGGAAGCAGCCCAGCCATCTCTCCCTCCTGCTCCTCTGGACTACTGCTGAGCTACACGAGTGGCGCCGGGTGTCCCTCTCCGCCGAGAACAGAGCTCCGATCGGAAGAAAAAAGATTGGGTGAAATTGGGAGCACTCGGATGCTCTGAATGACCTTCAGGTAGGCCCCAGTTCCACACAAAGAACGCCAAAACAAGGAACATTTCATTCTCCCATCATGCAACTCCATCATCAGTTGACCAGTAGTGTGGGCGACACTCATCGGCTCGGTTTCTTTCTGGCTCCTTTGGCATTTCACTAGATATTTAATGCCCTGCAGGGAACCGCTAGGGTGTGTGGCAGGGGGTGAATACACTCCAGACTAATTTAGACCCGAATATGATACGTACCGCGGTCGGACAATGTTATTCCGATCCATTATCGGAAAGTGGGAAAAATGACATCTTAACTCTAATCCCTTCTACACTACACTTAATCTCTCTAATTTTACTAATATGATCTCCTCCTACCGTAGTACGATGGGGGCAATACATTTTCAACATCATCAGCTTCACGTGCCCTTTAAAAATCAGTAAACTTGTATATGCTATCTTTTGTGACCTTCAATATTTGGTCCATAAGGTTGGCCCATAGCCAATATGGAACGAAGTTGGTGGTACATGGACTATAGGTACTTGGAATGTAAGAGGTGTGCGTGGAAAGGAACATTGATTGGCGAATCGAATGATTAGATGACGAAGAGATGGATGGGAGTGAGAAAGGCGGCGAGAGGGGTGTGATGGTGACGAGGTTGAAAATGGTTTGACATGCAGTCCGGAGTTAACGGGGCATTTAGGGCGTGGGGTATGCTTAATTCTCAATTCGAGGGCCAAATAAGGTTCATGAACCGAAATTAGTGCCTCCTTTCATCATTCTGATAAAGCACTGGATGGCAGGACTGAAAGATTCTAATCAGAATATAGGCCGATCGCATGCTAAGACATCAAAGAGATTAAATAACATCCCCAGAAAGCAGACCGCAGAGAAGGTTTTAGACGAGGATATAATTTCCGTAGAAGAAGTTAACTGCGGAAGTTTAAAAAATAAAATACCGGAATTTCACCATCTCATTCATAGCACAGAGTCGGATATCATTATAGGAACTGAAAGTTGGTTAACAGATGACATCGCAGATTGCGAAATATTCCCCAAGTCTTTCATAGTTTATAGAAACGACAGAAAAAATAGAGCCGGAGGAGGAGTGTTTATTGCGGTTAAGAACTCTGTCAGTAGAGCCGAGTTATTTCCTGATAGCTGTATAGAAAGTTTATGGTGCTCAGTGAAAATACCCAGATCGATGAAAGAATATATATATCTGTGCATATTATAGATCACCCCACGCTAGCATTAACTCAATACCAGACAGGGAAAAACAGATACAAAGCTTTACATCCCACAACAGTGAGCATAGCCTAATTATCGGAGGTGATTTTAATATTCCCACAATAGATTGGGATTCGTACAGTTTTATAAATGGAGGTAAAGACAAGGATCTATGCGAGTCCCTCTTATTCGCGTTCACCTCGAATTCCCTACATCAATTAGTCACTTCACCAACAAGGGGAAAGAACATTCTTGATCTGTTAGCCACAAATATACCCGAAAAGGTCTTAAATATAGAAGTTGTTGACGGAATCAGTGATCACAGGGCTGTAAACGCTAAATTTTCTCTAAGTGTAAATAAAGTTTACAAACCTAAGAGAAAGGTGTATTTGTTCAATAAAGCGGACTATGATGGCTTAAAATGTGAAATAAAAAGTTCTTTTTTTATATTTGACGAATTAAGCAAAACTAGTAATGTCGAGGATACTTGGAATAATTTTCTTAGGATAACACGTTCAGCAATACAGAGGTTCATACCTAGTAAATATATATAAGAGAATAAGGAACCCCGATGGTACAACTCAGAAGTACGGAAATCTCTTAGGCGGCAAAGGGTGTGCCATGCCAGAATGAAAAACGCAGTTAAAGATTCCTCCCCTGATAAAATCAACGACACCATACAGAACTACAAAGCATCTAGGTCCACTGCCAAGAAGGCCTTCCGGAAGGCGCTAGTGGAATTAAAAAGGAAAAAACTAGGCGAACATTTGAACGATAACCCAAAGATGTTTTGGTCCTACGTCAGGGAAGTGCATGGAAAAAAGTCCACCGTAAACTCATTGAATACCGAAAAGGGGGATAAAGTAACGAGTAGTTTAGATAAAGCCAACATATTAAACTCATTCTTCCAGAGTGTTTTCAACATATGCTCACAAAATACACCCGAGAACCTTCCGAAAATATTTCAGCAGTCAATGGAAGCAATCAATATTTCCACCCGCGGAATAGAATTACTCCTTAAAAACATAGACCCCAACAAATCTCCGGCACCTGATGAGATACTGGCGCGCGTGTATAAAGAACTGTCGGCTGAAATTGCCCCATATCTAGATATAATATTTAAGAAATCATTAGAAGAAGAAAGCGTGCCAAACGGCTGGAAGGTAGCTTCGGTAACACCCATATTTAAAAACGGAGACAGGGAGGACCCCAGTAATTATAGGCCAATATCGCTGACTTCCATTTCCTGTAAGATTCTTGAACACATCATTGTTAGTTCCATGATGAGGCACCTCGATAGCCAGGATTTATTAATTAATAACCAACACGGCTTCCGTAAGGGTAGATCCTGCGAAACTCAACTCGCACTTTTTGTACATGATGTATTGAACTCCGGTGAAAGTAATATTCCAGTTGATGCGATATTCCTAGATTTTAAGAAATCTTTCGATAAAGTCCCTCATTGCAAATCACTGGCGAAATTGGAAACCTGTGGAATACACGAAAGTATTATTAACTGGATTAAACAATTTTTAAGTGATCGTGTCCAAACAGTCGTCCTGGACGGTGTATCATCCGATACTGTCAAGGTCACGTCGGGTGTACCACAAGGAAGTGTCATAGGTCCCTTCCTTTTTTTTATTTACATAAATGACCTCAGTACCGTAGTTAATAGCAAGCTCCGTCTTTTCGCCGATGATGCAGTAATTTATGGGGACATCTGAAGTCACGAAGATAGAGTCGTGTTAGCCAACGACCTAGATGCAATTCAAAATTGGTGCGATACATGGCAATTGGAATTGAATTTTTAAAAATGCGTAGTAATACATTTTTGGGAAAAGAGTAATTCCCTCCCTTATAGTTACAAAGTGAAACAAACCAATATCGCGAGGGTAGATTCCTTTAAATACTTGGGTGTAACAATTACTCACGATCTGTCCTGGGGAAAACACATACGAGAAATATGCGGTCGTGCTAATAAAAAATTGGGATTTGTGAAAAGAGTGAAAGGTAAATGCGACGAAAAGGTGAAAGAACGATGTTTCCTTGCCTTGGTCAGGCCCCACCTAGAGTATGCTGCCAGAATATGGGATCCTCATAACATAAATTTGGTTTCGGAATTAGATCGAGTTCAGCGGAGGGGGGCTAGATTTGTCAAACATTATTATGACCAACTCAGCAGCGCATCCACTTTGCTAGACAATTTAGGTTGGGATTCTCTTACACAGCGGCGTTTCCAATATAGATTAAACTTATTAAAAATATTTAAAGATTGGCCCTTTTCCGATGACATCAAGGATATAATACGAACCCCAACGTATTACGGTCGAAGGGATGACGAATATAAGACTAGAGAGATAGACTGCAAAACTGACAGGTTTAAAATGTCATTTTTTCCAAGAACGATAAGGGACCAGAATTTTTGTAGCCGAAATTCCCCAGGACTTAGTTCATTACAATAAGTATTAACGTACAGGTTAGGGACTTCGCTAGGATGTGTATACATGTGTGTATGTATGTATGTATATATATGTATATGGAAATATATATATATATTTTTTTTCTTACAGGTTCCCCCCACCTTTCCTCACCTAACCCCCAACCCCCTCAACCCTTACCTTTCCCTCATGGTGCTACACCCCCTGCCACACACCTTTTTGGTGGCTCGCAGGGTATTTATGTAGATGTAGATGAAAGATCAAAGGATAAACTCTGGGATAACGAGAGTTTTTTTATGCTTTATTTTATTTTTTATATATCGGATGTGACTCGGGTGAAGAAATAGAACAAAAACACAGTAATCAACCCGAAGGTCGGTTTAGTAGGTGATGGTAGAGCTCACCCGTGTACCAAGCCCGACGGCGTGTGAATATTCACACATCAGGGTAGGGGGGCCAATTCCTTTCCCTGTGCCGGTTATGGTTTCCCAGGAAGATCTGGTACCCGAAAAATCAACTAGCTTGGGTGAACCTGCAGGCGCCCAAAGTGCCTTGCCCGGGAATCGAACCCGGGACCCTCCGGTCAGTAGTCCAACGCTCTACCCACTAGACCACAGCGACCCGCGAAGAAATAGAATCATGGTTTTAATGAATGAGTTGCAATTAAAGGAAATTTCTTCCATTTTTTTCCAAGTATTTAAAAAATTTTTGCTCCCTTCACAAATTGAAAAATAAATCTGAGAAATTGATAAACACACATTCAATTTCAAATCGGCATATTAGAGAGTTCTGAAAACCAAAATATTTTCAATGTTACCAGAATAGTACCTAACCATATTATAATCTAACTGATACCTTTCTGAGTCCCCTGGCATTTTCCATGTATACTTACGCCTTTTGTAGAGTCTAAACCATATTTTGGTGATGACCAGGAGACAGAGGTTGGTCATCACCAACACATGGTTAAGACACCACAAAAGGCGTAGGTATACATGGAAAATTCCAGGGGACTCAGAAAGGTATCAGTTAGAATATATTATGGTTAGGCACAGGTTTAGGAACAGTGTGATAAATTCGCACAGTTTCCCAGAAGCGGGTGCGGACTCATACCACAATTTAGTTATTATGAAGTGTAACTTCCGTTTCAAAAAGATGAGGCAAGGGCGGCGGGTTAGGAAATGGAATGTAGAAGCAATAAATGGATTAACAAGGAAGGAGTATCAGCAGGCTGTAGAGAAAATAATGGATGACGGTAAAGAACTGAGTACAATCGAAGAAAAATAGGAATGTATCAAGAAAGTGATATCAAAAGCCGCAGAAGAAACTATAGGAACCGTTAACGGGAAAAGGATAAGGAAACTATGAGTAACGGATGAGATGATTGCAAGATAAATGAGAGAAGAAAATGGAAGAATATAAACACAGAGTTAGGCAAAATGAAGTACAAAGAGTTAAACAATAAATTGAGACTTGCCACAAATAAAGCAAAAGAAGAATGGTGGCAATCGCATTGCAAGGATATAAAAGGTTTACAGAAGAAGGGTGAAATTGGTGCTCTATACAGCAAGGTTAAGTAATTATCGGGAAGTAAAAAGGCAAGATCTGTGCTAACAGTTAAAGATAAGTGGGTTAGTTATAATTGAACCAGAAAAAATTCAAGAGAGATGGAAGGAATAAATAGAAACACTGTATGGTAAAGAACTTAGGCCGACAAGGTTAGACATAGAAAAGGAGCATGACGTAGAAGTAGATAGCTTAGATCCAGATAAATTTGACGATAAAATAGAAAGGGCATTAAGGGAGATGAAAGCAAATAAAGCCGTGGGCCTAGACAACATTCCTGTGGAACTGTTGAAATGTTTATGAAAATGTGGGAAGAAGACTCTACATGGGCTGATTCGTAGTATCTATGAGTAAGGAATCTGACCGGAAGATTTTGTGAGATCACTGTTAGTTCCTATTCCGAAAAAGGTAAAGGTTACATCATGTGAAGATTACAGAGCAATAAGTTTGATATCCCACGCAGCTAAAGTTATTCTCAGGATCATCAACAAAAGGACAGAGAGTAAGGCAAATGATTACTTAGGGGATGATCAGTTTGGGTTTAGGAAAGGAAGAGGTACGCGTGATGCCATTGCAGTAATGAGATCACTAATGGAGAGGAATATAGAATACAATCAGGACGTATTTGCCTGTTTCGTAGATTTCGAAAAAGAGTTTGATTGAGTGAATTGGGAAAAATTAATGCGTGTATTGCAGAAAATAGGAATGGATTGGAGGGACAGGAGACTGATCCGCAACCTGTACATGTCTCAGACTGCTCAGGTACGAGTGGGGAACGGAGAGTCCGGATGGGCAGTGTTAGGAAGAGGTGTAAGGCAGGGTTGCCCATTGTCACCGTTGCTATTCAACGTATATGTGGAGGAAATGATTAAAGAGGCATGGGAAGAACTGGAGGTAGGAATGAAAGTCGGAGGGGAATTGGTAAAATCGGTTAGGTTTGCTGATGACCAACCTTTAGTTTGCCAATCAGCCAAGGGGTTGCAAGCATTGCTGAGTGAATTGGAGGTTCAGTGCGATAGATATGGGATGAGAATCAATATTAATGAAACAAAGGTTTTGCGATTTTCCAGAAAGAAAAAGGCTAAGGTAAACATTAAAATTGGAGGGAAAAATTATATCACGTAGAACAGTTAACGTATCTCGGAAGTGTCTTGGACCAACACGATCAAAGTAGTAGGGACGTAAGGAGAAGAATTGCGCTAGGCAAGGAGGAGGGAGTTGATGACGGGGACGTTGAGTATGGAGGTTAAAAAAAAGACTTGTAAAAACTTTGATATGGAGCGTAGCTATGTACAGTGCGGAAACGTCGTCGCTGGAGCAGGAGGATAGACGTAGATTGGAGGCTTTTGAAATGTGGATATGGAGAAGAATGGAGAAGGTGAAATTGACCGAAAGGAAAACAAATGAGGAAGTACTGGAGATGGTGGGTGAGGTGAGGCGTTTGTTGAGAGAAATCCTATGGAGACAGGAAAAATGGATGAAAGGCGTATTGGGCGGTAGTGGAATGTTGAAGAAGGTAATAGAGGGGAGAATGTTAGGTAAACGAGGAAAGGGCAGGAGCATGATAGGGATGTTGGACGGGATGAAGGGCGGAAAGAAGTACACAGAGATGAAGAGAGATATGATGTAGAGTAGGTTGCTGGATTGGGTTTTGTTTGGAGTTTCAAAATATTTATTTGATAGTTGTGTCCATCCAAAAACCTACCTTATCCGTTATATTACCTAATAATAATAAACCAGAATGTATTATTTTGGAATTAATTTCGGTTTTCCGAATGTTAGATATTTGAAAGAGGTAATTTAGGGAGGGTAGTATAGGGCAGTGGGCTTATATTAAAAAATAGACGTTGGCGACAGCCGCCTGTGCGTATGGCTAATTGAATACGCTTAAAACTTGTGCGAGATTGAAAAAGTGTCACAGGAAATTAAGGTGAACATAGCATGAGGAATAGATGACATTTCCGCAGAATCACTAAAGAGTTCACGGGCAAATATAGCAGATTTTGTGAACATAAACGTAGGATTTATGAGGAAGGAGTTTGGTCAAGAATCGAAAATTAAAACACAAAAACGAGAAGGCCACTTTCGATCCCCATAAAAGAGTAAAGAAAAGAATAAGATGGTGCGTGAGGATCTTGGGGCCACACGCCCAATTCCGCCATATCCACACAATACCCCGCAAGACGCTGCAAGAGGGTGTGGTGGGGGGTGCTAGGCCATCCCCCGTAAACTAGAATAAAATCACAAATATTAGTTCGTTCATGCACTCGACGAACCTTATAAACACGAAACCCACACGAAAGAAAGTACTTACATCCAACAATATTTTATAACAGAATGCGTACATGCAAATCATACTGTAAAACTATTGAAACGAAAGTCCTGCAGAATAGAAGTGGAATGGGTGGCTAGGCGAATTATTCGAAGGGTTATTATACGCAGATGGTACACGCGATGGCGGTTGAGGGAGAACCGTGTTGACTTTGGAGGTTTTTGAGATGTTTTTGAAGAATTGAGAAAATAATTTGGACAGAGAGGAAGATTAAAGACTATGTTTCACTTATGGTTGGAGAGAGAGAGTTGCTTGTATCCAGCAGAGGAAATCTATGTTCACCAGCCTCGGTGGCCGTGGGGTAACATTCTAGCCAGCCAAAACAGAGGTCGTGGGTTCGATTCCCGCATGGGTAGGGTTTTCTCAATCTTTTTTATATTACTCTTAAAATTTCGATGTAAAGGCTGAAGTTCTGTTTTCTGATTAATGCGAAATCAAATAAATAACTGGGAAGGTAATGCGAAGTTGGCTATGGCGTGTGAGCGGGATTGAAGAGGGATGAAGAGACTTTTCGTACTCCTCGAAGGTGGATAAAGAGCTGTCGAAGCAAATAATATTTGGCGATCAAGACGAATTCAACGGGTCATTGAATCCCTAATATCCAAAACCTAACTTTAAACTAATTGGACAAGAATTTCTTTTGATTTAGAACAAAGCTCATGGATGTGAAATTATTTTATAATATGTTAATTTCGTGTTTGCATATGCTGATTCAATTTTGCATTTTCACGAGGTTTCCTTTTCAAATGGGAAAGAAGAAAAGAACGTTTTGCTTTCATTGACTTGCTTCGCGAGGTTTGACCTCGCTATTAAACTAAGAACCTTCTACCATCGCTGTCTCTGTGAGTAACCACTGTGACTCTCTCCATCCTTTACTTGTATAATTACTATCCGCATTATTAATCAGTAAAAATATGAAAATTGCGAATCATTCAAAGGTCGAACTGTATGTTGAAAAATGCGGAGAGACACTTCTTCTTTGGAATTCAATTTTGGCTTTTGGAAACCTCGGAGCGGACTTCAATGGACCCTCTTGAACTGTCAACTGTTTCTAAATTAATAATTTCCCCAAATACACGCAATAACCAAGGAGCGTAACCAAATATTTGAGTGGGATTGAATCGGATGTGCACCGAAAGGGCGCTTATGGCGGCCTTGCAGAATTTCTTCGGAGGAATAATCGCAATTCCGATCGTTTCACGCAGCCCTAGACTGCCGCCTCCCTTCCCCGGCAATTTCGAGGTTACCTAGCGACTAATCCTCCGTTTGCCAGCGATCTGGAGTGCTTGGGAGTAGAGAAATGGTCGGAAAGGTCTCGAAGGAATGAAAATCGCCTTCAAATTGTTGTGCAATCCGTCGCTGATGAATCTAATCTCATCTTTCGAGACAGGAAATCGTGTCACGCACGCGAAAGCGCTTCCGCTTGAGAGCTTACAAAAGCTCGTGCTTATATAACACACGGCAAAGGTTCTTGGCATGCGATGAAAATAGCCACACGGCTGTTGCATTTTATGTCTTCTTCTTTCTGAGGTTCCAATACACGCGTCACTAGATATCGGATCAGTGAATATATGAGGGACCCGGCAGGATTTTCTCGGCAATGTCTTATGGCGTTTAACAATTTGTCCGAAATAAGAAAAAATATCAACAAAACCAAGACAACGAGCAAGGTGTGTGGTGCCGGGGTGGTAGGAATAATCTCGTCCTTTTTGGGACGGGTGGATTACTGGCGCGGTGTACATTTCTCGGAAGTCACGCACTTGCTGTTCTTAAAACGTGGCCTCCGGGGTCCCACAGGGCAGTCCGACTGCCTTTGCATTGGCACGCTTAAAAATAGCTATGTCCCGCCTTTGTGGCAAAACTTTAACAATCCACTAATTTTAGTCACATGGGATGAAGAGCTGAAATGCTGGGTCAGAAATGTGCTGTCAAATGCCATGTAGTCGATTGTGCCCTCAGAAATGTATGCAGAATTATTTTCAGATACAGGTAAATCTAGAAATGCATAATAAGTAGCCAGAAAACTGTTTGATTGAAATGCACATATGGATACCGCATAGCTTATTTAATTTTCATAAGTTTTTCCAAGAAAAATCCGTACGGAAGTATGGAAGTAGTATTTAATAATGGCTGTGTTTGATATAAGTAAAGGCACGTTGGTTTCATCATGCGTGAAAGTTTTACAACACCCCAAAACGGCGGCGTGGTGCGGGCAGTGAAGAATCCTTAATAGATTATTTGATCAGATTAAACTTCCTTTCCTGCCAAAGCATCGAGCCGATAATCTTATGTGGGATATAAGTGAACGCCCTGGAAGACTGAATGATGAGAGATAAATATTTGCAAACAATCTTAGCTTAAAATATCTGCTTTTTTTCTCACTCAGAACTTTCTAAATTCAAGAAACCTGAAACACCTTCGTCAAAAAATGTGATTGATACCGCTTTACTCTGACATGCTGAAAGAGCAACAATTTATCGCGTGAATATCTTCGCTAGAAATCCAAAGAAGAAACGGTGTGATCGCTAGATTATGAAGTACAAGACAAAACAAAATATTTTAAGAATGTGCTCCTTGTCTTTCCGCGATCCCCTTCTGCGAGAGGCCTGCAAAACTTGACCGTTCGTCAAAGAATTTGTCGCCATTGTCACTTCACTGAAATACTTACGGAGAATCCGGAGAAACGTTCCTGATGGACCATTAATCTCCACAAATATCTCCTCAGCTACGTGCCTTAAACACTGCTAATGAGCCTCGAGAGTCTAAAATTAACCAATTGTCACAGGCGTTCTTTCGGCGTGTTTTCATATGCCAGGTTTATGGCAACACTAGGCATCTGTTTGCCTAAAGCACCACCTCACTGTCACTTCTTTCCCTGAATTAAGCAAGCACAGATGTAATGCGGAATGAGCACAACTCAGCTCCGCGGTCTGACGCTATCACATACCTATTTAAAATTCTCAAAAAATCAACAGCGATTGTGAATGTACAAGGATCGTATAAAATGAATTGGGAAATTTTTCGGAAAAATATATTTATTTCAAATATCGTTACAATGCCTCTCTAATTCTACAAAGTACATCCATTGAGCGTCGACACACTTTCGCCAGCGGCTTTTCCACGACTCAAAGTCTCCTGGTAGGCGGAAGGTCCTTAAGGGTACGCGTGCAAACTTCTTTGACGACACTTAGGGTTCCATGGTGGTCTCCTTTGAGGGAGGATTTCACTTTTATAGGGAATAGGAATAACAGACTGCTGGTGCCGAGACGGGACTGTAAGTGGGTTTGGGATTCGTCTCAGCTCTTGGTCGTCCGTCAAGACCTTCCGGATGATGAGTTTAGCATAGATCTTTCGACTCGCCAAATTTTCAGTGATATAGTGGTGTGCACTGCCATCTTAACAATGCCATTGCGATATATCTGCGATCATGCGCACAATCAACCGACGGCCTGAATTCAGCACTTCACACACACGTCAGAAAAATGGTTACCGATAGTATTTATACAAACCTTGTATCTTAATAAAAAGAGACGTTTCAGGCGTGGTATGGTGGAATAACATGATTAAATAAAATTAGCAATTTTCCACAAAAATAAAAAATTTATTAATACGACCGGTTTCGATGCAACTACATCATCTTATGGTGATCCTGGATTGCCATGCCATCACCAGAAGATGATGTAGTTGCATCGAAACCGGTCGTATTAATAATTTTTTTATTTTTGTGGAAAATTGATAATTTTATTTAATCTTATATCTTAATTATGATGGGACGTGGTGGTCCAGTGGATAGAGCACTGACTGGGGGGCTGGAGTTTGATTCCCAGGGATGCCTCTGGCACCCTCAGCTCAATCTAATCCGTGTGATACCTTGGGTACCAGATCTTCGTGGGCTGGTCCCCCTACCCTCGTGCGTGAATTTCGCTCACAGTACAGGGTTCAATGCTAGGTGAGCTCTAGCCTCCTCTATCACATTTTACCTTCGGCTTGTTAACTGTAGTTATTTTAATTACAAAAAGAAACTTCCAATTCACTGATGACAATCTGCTCCGACGATCTTGGTTCTCAAATTAGACGGATGTACTTTACCACGCTGATCAAGTAGTCGGGATTCACAGTGTAAACTTGATCGAGAGTCACGCCTTATGAATTTAAGATCTCATCCCGTAAGATTTGAGCTGTGAGCTGCACCATAAACAGTCTTCAACCCTCACGCGCAAATGGACAATGGCGCCGAGTGACAATCACTCGTATAAACGGAGAGTTTGAGGCGCCATCGTTGCTAAGTAGAAACTCAGTATGTGGCACTTCAATTCTTCATAGGTTCCATTACGCAGGGCCTCAGCCTCTCTTATCCGTCAACATATTTATATTTGATCTCTAGCGGCTACAGCATTTTTGAAGGACATTTTTTCAAGACGTTCCGGATGGAATTTTGAGTTTTATCACGTTTGAACATCTGTCAGCAGTCCCCAACTCCGTTTTTAACGGACATTACTTATGTAACACCAATTGTTTTATGTGATTGTCTCAGATGTTTTTCAGTTGCTACTTATTTCTTAAGCACTTTTTAGTAGATGTGATTTCAGAGGATCACGAGGAGTATTAGAGAAAGAAATCTACGGTACAGTCACTGTGATGTATTTCACCAAATGTTCTGCAGTTATTCCACGAAGGCAGATATTTTTCAACAGTTACTTTTTTCCTCATGACGATAAAATAGCACGAAAGATCAAGTTCGTGGATTTTCGGCATTAAAAACTTCTTTTTAAAAGAACCTTTTTGCAGAGAGAAGTTAAGGCGAGGTTGCAGAATCAGGCGAAATAGAGTGGAGAAATGATAAAATGAAGGTTGTACACTTTTTACAGACTAAGATTAAATCTTTACCCTGGCGCTGCTGACCTTCGAATATTCGTTGTCATCTTTTCTTTGATTTTCATTATATTTCCCATGAGATTCTCGCGTTGCTCACCGAAAAGTAGAAATAATTGCCTTAATCACCTCGTGTATTTTAACTCGCATGGAAGCGTATAATTTATGCTATTTATGTCAAAAGTAATCCGAAACCAGAAAGCGATTTCCCTCGAGAGTTTCAAGAGCAAAATTTTCTTCCAAACTAATATTTAGTAATTACAGCGCTGAGAATAAAGAGACGGGCGCAAATTAAAAATGAAACGCTATGGGAGTACACGTGACAGCGTGCGGTCCCAATTTGGATGCATTTCCATATCCTGCCTAAAAAGCGAATAGATGAAAAGGGGGTCCTCACATCTCCACTGATGCAACAGTTAAAATATAACGAATGCTTTCACTTTCATTGGGAGCACAGGATGGAATACTTTCATCTAAACAATCACGAAAATTTCCTAATTATACGCTACAAATATTTTTTAAAAATTTCCCTGCAACAAAATGCAGTGGCATTAGTACGAGTAATTGGTGAAGGGAGGAGCATTGGGAAAAGAAAGCCGTCAGTTACTTCAACCAATGATTCATGAGGGACTAGTGAGTTAGCGTGGCACTCGAGGAGACGGGGGTGACGCCAAAATCTGATCCCTGCAAATCGTGACCTGCAGAAGAAAGTTGCCGATATTGCGTATCCCTTCACGAGGGATTAGACGGAGCGCCGCAGACTACTCGATTAGCGACCTTGACTCTCGAAGACGATGGATATTTCAAGAAAAGTGAAAGGAGTAAGCCATTAACTATTAAAATTTTGTTCAAAATACTTGTGCTGTATTTTTATAAATGATGAAGATTCAATAATATAATTTTTAAACGATATGAATCCGCTATATCGAATTTCTATCCCCTCTTCATTGGTTCTGCAATGTCCGACCCAAAAGTAGCAGGGCTTACATTTTCCCGGATAGATGGACGGACGGGCGGCGGTCTCTCTGGCTGGGTTCAAGGGAGGGGAGACTCAGATAATGTTGTGAACCGGTGGCAGGTGGCTCCCAGCCTTTGTGGATTGCGGATCGATCGTTTGCGAAACCTCTATAACGTGATTTTGTTGCACTCCGGCATGAACCATTTCTTGGAACAGTGCTACGCCATCGAATTTTGCGTGACAATTGGCAAACACGGGAAATAGACACATAGCTTGCTCAAGGCAGCTTATGGTGATGACGCCATAGGTAGATCGGGTGTTTTTGATTGGCAAAGGTTGTTTCGTGAGGGTAGGGAATAGGTATGTTCAAGGCGACGAACGTTCAGGAGGACGCCCTTTGACCTCTAAAAGTGACGAAAATCATCTTGCAAGAGTGGAGGCTTTGTTGGACAGGGATCGCGCATTAAGTGTTAGCATGCTTTGTGATGAACTTGGCATCTCTAAAAGTGATGTGAATTGACTTGTGACCGAAAGCATGGGCATGAGAAAGGTGTGTGGGCGAAGATGGTGCCGCGAGTGCTCACGGACGAACAAAAGGAAACTCGCACGCAGATCTGCCAAGAGCTTCTCGACTATGCCTCAGCCACCCTACAGCCCTGACGTTGCTTCACCAGGCATCTTTCTCTTCCCCCGCCTCGAATCCATGCTGAAAGGACGTCACTATGGCTCCGTGGAAGCGTTTCAATAGGCCATGTCGAGAGAGCTTGGCAGCATTCCGGGCGCCGCCTTCCGGAAGGCGTACGAGGAGTGGAAATCCCGCTGGCAACGGTGTGTGGACGCAAAATGGTACTACTTTAAAGACTTTTGAGTTAAAACATCAATTCTGGTGAGATATATTATTTTTAATCGACTCAGTCCTTCTACTTTTGGGGGCAGACTTTGTATAGTCTGCGTCCATAGAAAACTTACAGTAATCGGCAGACTACTAATGATAAATAATGATCGGTAATGTAAATTTAACACAGCACGTAATGGGTCCATTGCACTACCCAGAGGGACACCGGATGTTACTTGTATATAATTGGAGCTTCAGCCATCTATCAATGCATAGGAAAGTGTTTTGTTTTAGGTTAATAATGAAGTCCTGGATCCAGTTTATCACATGTCGTTCATTCCGTATCCTCGCAAAATGCGTAGAGATTGCCTATTTGCCTGCCATCACGTAGTTTCAGAAGGCCTCTTGCTTCCTCGTCCTTACCGACCGAATAATTTCCCTTCTTATCCAGTTTTCAAGGTGCCTCTCCACCTCTCAGTAACCTCTCACTCTCTGCTCTTTTGCCTTCTTTAATTTGCACCATGATGTTCTCTCCCTTCCCTCTATTTGCAGCTCTCCTTCGTTCATCCATCAATTGCATTTATAAATGTATGTGTTTTATAATCCATTTTTCCGATTGATTTGTTTGGATAAGGCTGAAGTTGGCAAACAAATAAATTCCAATGGTACATACTTATTTTAAAAAACATAAACACAGTAATCAACCCGAAGGTCAGTTTGATGGTGAGGGTAAAGCACATGAAATATCAAAAAGGACGTAAATGTCAAATTCACACATCGAAGAAGGGGGGCCAGTTCCTTTTCCTGTGTCGGTTATGGTTTCTCAGGAATATCTGGTGCCTAAAAAATCACACAGCTTGTGTGGAGATCCCCCCGATTCCGGAGAAACATCAATTTGAGAACTAGAAAGAGAAGTGGCTAGTTTGAATTCCCATTTACACAGTGGAAAAATTATAATCGGAGGGGATTTCAATCTTCCATCCATAGACTGAAAAAACTACAGTTTCACAGCAGGAGGTAAGAACAAGGAGTCATTGCTTCGTGTCTTCACATAATAGTCGCTAAACAAATTAGTACTAACACCCATCAGAGGGAACAATATACTTGATCTAGTAGCTACACATTAATCCGAAGTCGTCCTAAATACAGCCAAACTTGATGGACTAAGTAACCACAGAATAGTGTTAGTTAAAATTAGCTTGATGACTATGAAATATCAAAAACTCAAAAGAAAAATTGACTTGTTTAACCGGGCCGATTACGAAGGATTAAGGCGTAACCTACAGCAGTCCTACATGGTACATTTAAGGAAAGTAGTAGAAACAGTGAGAGATTGTGGAGTGCTTTTCTCGACGTCACACGGGCTACAATAGAAAAACATATTCTTCGTAAATTGGAAAGTGAGAGGAGGGAACCTAGATGGTACAACGTAGAAGTACGTAAAGCATTGAAACACAAAAGAGAATGTTATTAAAAAATGAAGAGATCACAAAAGGACGAGTCTAACAATAAACAAAATGAAATAGTACATAACAATAAAACAGCCGAGTCGTCAGCAAGAAAACATCCCGCCAGACGTTAAGAGAATTTCAAAATAAAAGATTGGGTGAATATTTGGATGGTTATCCAAAAGCGTTTTGGTCATATGTACGGGAGGTTCAGGGAAACAAGTCGACAGTTCCAACCCTAAATAACAACGGGAAAAAACTTAGCACCAGTTTAGAAATAGCTTGAAAATTGAATTACTATTTTCAAAGCGTTTTTAATAATCATTCACAGGAATGATACGAGCCACTAATTGATTGCTCCTATGAACCCATGCCTGAAATTGTAATATCTGATATTGGAATCGAACGCCAACTGCACCAACGTCAGTCCTAACAAATCTTCAAGCCCTGATCAAATTCCTGCTCGCGTATACAAAATGATGGCCTTATAAATAGCTCCTATTCTGGAAATAATATTTAAAGAATCCCTAAAAGATCGCGCAGTACCCAAAGCCTGGAAAATAGCCAATGTCACTCCCATATTTAAAAAAGATAACAGAGAAGACCCGAGTAATTACCATCAAAGCTCTGCATAATTTTAGAGTACATAATTGTAAGTTCAGTCATGAAATATCTCGATTTCTAGAATTTACTTCCAAAAAACCAACACGGTTTCCGAAAGGCCCTGCGATACCCAACTGGCATTTTCATTCATGATATTTTGGACTTGGGAGAAAATAACGTTCAGGTCGATCTATATTTCTAGATTTGTAAAAGGCATTCGACAAATTCCCTCAAAAAACGTTGCTCCAAAAGTTGGGAAGCTACGGAATTGATAAATGTGTAATAGATTGGATTAATAACTTTTTAACAGGCCGCGAGCAAAGGGTCGTCATAGACGGGGTATCATCCGACACAGTAAGCGTAACATCGGGTGCCCCACAAGTAAGCGTTATCGGTCCGCTACTGTTCCTTTTATACATTAATAACATCAGATCTCAGGTTTCCAGTAAACGTCGTCTACTTCATCTACATCTACATTATTCCCCGCAAGCCGCCGCAAGGGCGTGTGGTGGGGGGTGTTAGGTCACCACCCAAAAAAGGAAAAAAGAAATACCGCATTCAAAACCAACACACAAATGCAAACCCCAATCCACAGCAGTGCACGCATTCATAGAAACATCCCATCATTCCACGCGCATGCAAACACACATCCACCTACCTTCACTCCACAAGCATGCAAGTACATACACTCAACTACAACAAACAATTGTACCCCAGGATGCAGAAAGAAATTTATCAGGAACGTGCAAGCTAGATTTTAGTAAGTAGCTAGGCGAAATACCACCACCACAACTTGCTGATTATGGCGTGATACATAGGGAAATATCCAGTCATGAATATCGAATATCATTACCTAACGACCCAAATGCAATTCAAAATTGGTGCGAGACAGAGGAGATAGAATTAAATTTGAGTAAATATGTTTCGATGCATTTTTGGAGGAAAAGTAACTAGTAAACACACTAAACAGGGAACCAACCTACACATGTGGAATCGGTAAAACACTTGGGTGTAACGATAACTACGGATATGTCCTTGGGAAAACACATTCGTGATAATTGCGGAATAGCAAATAAAAAGTTAGGATTCATAAAAAGGAATACTTGGGAATTGTAATGAGGGAGCTATGTTATTTGACGTTAGTTAGGCCCCACCCTGAGTACGCTGCAAGTATGTGGGATCCTCATGAAGTGGGCTTAATTTTGGAACTAGATCGAGTGCAACGTGTAGCAGCTAGGTTTGTGAAAAGTTGTGATGTTTCCAACCTAATTCTTCCAATAGTGTCACGACACTATTGGAAGAATTAGGTTGGGAACCACTATTTGATCTTAGGCTTAAATAAAGGTTGAATGTGCTGCGTAAATTTGAGGCAAGTTAGTTCATCTGCATCTACATAACACCGCGCAAGCCGCGGCAAGGGCGGGTGGCGGGGGGTGTTAGGGCATCACCCGTTAAATGAAAGAAAATCACAAAATCAACAAAATACTAATCTGAGGATGTTAGGGACATATTACAGGTCCCCACTTACTCAGGTAGATTAGATCAACAACGTAAAATCAGGTAGATTTGTTGTAGAACGGATAGATTTAATATGTCGTTTTTTCCTCGAATCTACGGCTTCGAAACCGCTTCGTTAACTACTGATTCTGCCACTACCTCGTCCCATGTGGAGTATTTTTTCATATTTTCAGTCACCTAACTCCATAATTTCCAAATAAATGAGGAGCCATTGAGATTTAATGCACACGAGAAATTGCAGCCAAGTCATCGAAGCGCGAACTTGGCCAATAGGGTTCACGTAGTAATTCATATGAATGGTATCGCAAGTAAAACGACTCATGTTACCCGTATTTCTGGCCACACGCCGAATTCCGGCACGGCATCACGGCAGGGCCGCGGGGGTGGCGATTTCCAAGGAGCCTCCCCTAGAGGGTGAGGAGAGGAGTGGTTGGCCTGCAGGGGGAGCGTTCCTCACCTCCCCCCCGCTAAGAGGTGCGCGCAGGAGATCCGGAGAGGGTGGCGCCCCCATTCCCACCGGGACGCCGGCGTGCGTGCGTGACGCGATCGTCGCTTGTCCTCCGTCTCCGAGACGGGAAGCGGGCCACAGGGTAGGAGAAGGAGGGGCGCAGAGAGAGAGATAGGGGGGGGGAGGATTTTAGTCGAATCGACCTAAAATGTCAGCAAAATGCCCATTTATTTTATTTGTCCATAGGTATCCTTAAATTATTCTACACTGAATAATGTGCGATTTCCGTGCACCAGATCTTTCTAGGAAATTATTGGCGGCCTAAGTAAAGACGCCCCCTACCCTCATTATCCCTACCAATGAACTTCACACAGGGGGTACGAATTGGATTTTTTAATCTATCGTTTTAATGGGCCTAGTAAGACTCGAGCTCTGCCCTCGCCTATTAACCCTATTGGCGATTTGATTCATTAGGAATAGGGATTTCCACATATTTATTATCCGAAATTCGGAGTAATTTCCTTTAAAGTAAACCTAGGAATATACGTTAAATTCAAAGAAAATTCATAAGAGGTGGTTGTGCAAGGATCTCTTTTGGAATATCATTACATTTTTTATAGGTAATCTATCGATTAAGGTAGGTATTGAATAGACACAACTACCAAATAAATATTTTGTAACTCCAAACAAAACTCAATCCAGCAACCTAATCTACATGTACATCAGGTCCCTCTTCATCTCTGTGCATCTTTCCTCCCTTCATCCCGTCCAACATCCCTATCCTGTTCCTGCCCTTTCCTCATTTGCCTAACATTCTCCCCTTATCACAGCCTTCAACCTGCCACTACCAATAAATATGCTTTGTATCCATTTTCCCCGCCTCCTTAGGATTTCTCCCAACAAACCCCTCGTCCACCACACCTTATCTAAGTTTAAACGAATTCATTCTTATTAATTAAGCATTATTTTAACCCCTGCATTTATTTATGTGTACTACAAAAACTTTGTGTATTCGCTACATTCTGCAATGCGTCATTTCACCGAGTTACGATTCTACTCGCAGTCCTCTTCATGGACTAGGAGCCCGAATTTCAAGGAATTATGGCATTCAATTTTAACCAGCTCGACTCCTGAAGTAACACTATGTACTACATCAAACAGATCAGGAATCCTCGGTAGCTGATGGCTCCTGAAGAAAAGGAGATGAGTTAAATGAAGAAAAGAATATGTTTGAGGGAAAGAGAATTGGGAAAGAAGAACCAAAAGGATTGAAGTCGGGTGGGGACCCTATGTATTTGTTAGTACAAAAAACAAAGGGGGACATTGAAGCCAAGGTCCTTTGATGAAGACGAAGGAAGAATTATTGGGGTCAAAATTTGAAGGATTTTGGCCAGAAGAGCTAACGGATGGTAATAAAATTAATATCAGAGAGGGAAGAATGGATGGCCGCAGGGTAGCATTCTCGAATCATTCAATTCTTCGAATTGAATGATTCATGAATGAAAAAGCATGAAATTTGGACGGACTACATTTACTTTTTGAATCTTTGAGATTATAACCACAGTTCGAACCAATTCTATTGTTTGAGAATGCAACATCCCTTCAGCATCTATCGGCAAACATTCAAATGTTTGCGAGGGGGTTTGCGCGTTTTCCCCCTTCAACTGTCCATTACTGATGACTCTGTCTTCAGCTGACCGTCATCCATCGAGATGAGTCCGACGAAGTGGCTCTGAAGTTTTCTCAACCTCCGCAAAACCTATTTCATCCGCTCTTTTAATGTTCTGCATTTTCCGGGAAGAGCATCAAATTCCTTTCAATCTTCCCTCTCTTCCACCGCTGACGTTGCCTATTCTCAGTGTTCCGCCGAGATGCACGCTCCACATGTAATATATAATGAAGTATTTCCTTACTTCCAGGAACGTTTTTACGGCTGTTAATAGACTTCCACTCCGGCAGAATGCTTCCTTTGCCTAGATTAGATGGTCTGTCCAAACAAATGTAGATGGATTTTTTCCGTCTACGTGGATGGCTGGATTGGGGCGATTTGTGGCGGAATAGGTGGTGAGAGGTCTTGGGAAAGCAACGTCGGCCCCTGTCAGTTGACTGTGGACCGTTATAGTGTGCTGATCACTACAAAACCGGACCTCTGTTCGAGGGTCACGTCAAGAATTCACGTTCAATGGAGCAACGATACGCAATAGAATTTTGTGTTAAGATCGGACTATCGGGTTCGGAAGATGCAGCAATGTCCCGACGAATGAATTACTGCTGACACAAGATGTCCCGGGAGTGTAGAGAGGAGGTTGACGATATGGAATACCCTGGACATCCATCAAAAACACAGTGTGTTGAAAATGTGCAAAAAGTGAGACACGTGCTAAATTCTGATTGACCCCCAAATTTCAGGTGTTGGCAGAAGAGAGCAATTCAGAAAACCACAGTGAGTTGCATTCTTACAGAAGATCGATCTACATTTACATAACACCCCGCAAGCCGCCGTAAGGGCGTGTAGCAGGGGGGAGGGGGTCTTAGGTCACCACCAAAATCACATGTAAAATCAACACAACCAAACAAACCTATGCCCACAACGGCGTATACATTCATGCAAATATCCTTTCAACTTATACGCATGCAAATACTTACACTATCAAAGTATAAATGAAAAGTGCTATTTACTTTTATTGAGGCCTCACATTGAGTATGCGGCGAGCGATTGGGATCCTTTTCCAAAACCGTTGATTACAGAATTCAATAGGGTACAGAAAAAGGCCGCTAGGTTCGTGAACAACTCATATCGAAGGACGCAAAGCGTAATATCGTACAAAATCAGGGGTGGGAACCTTTAGATATGCGAAGACTCAGGGCCAGATTAAACCTATTAGAAAAATATAAAGTGTGTGGTTTTGCGTCCGACATTGGAGATATAATTAGGCCCCCTAATTATATTGGCAAGCCCGACAATTGCCACAAAATTAGAGAAAACTGATAGATTCAAGAATTCATTGTCCCCGCGCAGTATTCGCGACTACAATAAAAGGGGGAACACCTAAGGAAATAATACGTACACGCTGTACGTATTACAATGGGGGTATGTACGAGGGGTGCTAAAAAATTAAGTGGAATTTTTTCATTTCGCGGGCTTGGAGAGTCCGATTGTCAAACTTTTTTTTATTATGTTGGTATACAGGCCCCTGAAGTATGATAAAACTTTCAGCTGTTTTCATTGTGGACTTTGTGACAGCCACTAAGGTTAGAAGTGTTTTATGAGCTCGGCGATTATCGCTTGCTAAAAGAAATGGATCAAAGAATTTGTACCAAGTTTTGCGTAGAAAATGAAATAAAGTGTAACAAAGTGTGTGAAATGTTAACAAAGGCCTATGGTGAGTCTGCTATGAGTAAATCAGGAGTTTACGAGTGGTATAAGCGTTTCCAAGAAGGCCAAGAGAACCTTGAAGATGACGAACGCCCTGTTCGCCCCAGCACTTCAACAATCGATGAAAGCGCGGAAAAAGTGAAATAAATGATGATGAACGATCGCCGAATCACTATTAGAGAGGTTGCTGATGATGTTGGCATATCGATTGGATCATGTCATGACATTTTTTCCAATTTTTTGGGTATGAAACGAGTGGCAGCAAAATTCGTTCTAAAATGGCTTTTGCACCACGATAATGCACCAGATCACACTTCATTGCTTGCTCGTGAATTTTTGGCCGAAAACAATACTGTAACGATGTTCCAGCCTCCATATTCGCCAGATATGGCTTCGTGTGACTTTTTCCTATTTTCAAAAATTTAGAGAACCTTGAATGGTCGTCATTTTACAGCCGTAGATGACATTAAAAGCGCATTGCTGAAAGAACTAAAGGCTATCTCAAAGATCGAGTTTGAGAAGTATTTCGGGGATTGGCACAAGTGCATAATCTCCAACTGGGACTATTTTGAAGGTGACAACATCAATGTATAAGAATAAATAAATATTTTATCCGAAAAATTAAAATTCTCGTTATTTTTTTAACACACCTCGTACAAGATGTGGGACGCGGTGGTCCAGGGGGTAGAGCATTGGACTATTGAGGACCTGGGTTCGAATCCCGGGCAAGCTACTCTGGGAAACTGCAGCTCCACCCAAGCTATGTGATTTTTCGGGTACCAAATCTTCCTGGGAAACCTGGGAATCACAAGGAAAGCAACTGACCCCCCCTACCCTGATGTGTGATTTCCACACACCGTCGGGTTTATTTTCAGATGAACTCTACAATCACCTACCAAACCGACCTTCTGGTTGGTTACTGTGTTTATGGTTTCATCTACATCTACATAAATACCCTGCGAGCCACCAAAAAGGTGTGTGGCAGGGGGTGTAGCACCATGAGGGAAGGGTAAGGGTTGAGGGGGTTGGGGGTTAGGTGAGGAAAGGTGGGGGGAACCTGGAACCTGTAAGAAAAAATATACAAATATATACATATTCACATATATATATATATACATATATTAAAATATGCATATATATATATATATATATATATATATATATATATATATATACATACATACATACACACATATCCTCGCGCAGTCCCTAACCTGTACGTTAATACTTATTGTAATGCACTATGTCCTGGGGAATTTCGGCTATAAGCATTCTGGTCCCTTATCGTTCTTGGAAAAAATGACATTTTAAACCTGTCAGTCTTGCAGTCTATCTCTCTAGTCTTATATTCGTGATCCCATCGACCGTAATACATTGGGGTTCGTATTATATCCTTGATGGCATTTTTTTATGGTTATGCACAAAATAAAATTCCTACAAAACACTCTCCAAGTCTGGGGTCCTAAAGCTATGCGCCCTTGTGCCGGGTGTAGATGAATCTATGTGAAGTCTATTGTATTTGTGAATTGTCCGTCTGGAACATGTATAATACTAACCGGTAGTTAGTGTCTGAATTGAAATGAGGCGCCTGCCCTATTTCAACGTATTTTCTTGTCCTCTTTGTGTAGGCATAGGAATAGCTACTACTCATGTAATACTTGTAATATGTATAGGCGTGTTGCATGATTGATGTTCGGTCGCCCCCTTTCCATTTTGGTTTTTGGAGGATCGCGGGTTGCCAGGTGCATGAGGAAATGGAGGGCATATATATGTAGAATGGCTGGTGACCTACCACCCTCTGCCACACGTCCTTGCGACGGCTTTCACGGTATTGTCTAGATATAGATAGACATATCCCTCGTCTCTCTCTGTGGGGGAACCCTCCCGCTACCTGCAGCTTTGGGTCACATTCCCTACCTGTGTCCTTGGGGAAGGAGACCGTTGTACCTGTGTGTCCATGTGGTAGTGGTATTTCGACTTCTTACTGTCCAAATTCTAGCTTGCACGTCATTGGATAAATTGTCAACGCAGCGTTTGATCTTGTTCTCACCTGCAAATTAACTCGGCGTCCACGATGCTGGAATCCCAGGCTGAGTGCGGTTCTAATCAATCCACGAGACGGATATTTTTAGCGATATCCCTGTTGCTACTGGGGTAACGTGACTTCACATTTGACCGCGAATGCAATGTGGTATGCCTCATTCCGGAAAAGTAGACGATGCTATTTGTTCTACGGATCGTGTACACGCTTTGTGGAGGCCCGTTTGTCTCAATTGTATGTTGTTCATAGTTTTGCAAGGTGGGTTACTTTTATCCGAGAATCCAGCTATCCGTGTTCAACCAGAATCTATTTTGCTGCGACAGTCGTTTCTCAATCAGCTAAGGGACAGCTTACTTGATTCGCGCGGCTGACAACCATTCGCAATGCGGGACGTCTGGCATCCCTGTCGCATACAAATGCTACGTATATATGAGAACGGGAGGAGGCGAGGTCGCGGAGGAACTCTCGTCCGTCAGACCCTCCCGTCCGTCGTTTCCCTCGTGCCATCAATCGGCCGAACGTATGCACATTAGAAAGGGGGAGAGTGGCTTTCACTCGAGGCGCCCAATGACTTCCATCCCCCGCCCCCCAACCGACAGACTTTCCCGAGAGCTGCATTAAGGAGCCGACATTCCCCGTTAGCACACTTCGGTGGCGCAGAGGCGGGTGAAATGTTATTTACGGCCTCCCTTCTCCCCATTCCCCACACCTCAGCAAACCTGTTCGTGAAAGTCTTTCGCTTTGGGAGATTGGGGAAACTCTGAAATCGCCTCAAGTCAAAACCAACTAAACAAATAATTGGCCGTATTTTTATTTATTTACTATGTCTCATCTTCTCCGAATAACAATGTGTTCCTACCCCTTTACTCGCCCTCATAACCATGCACAAAGTCATCACCATGCGACGTGTGTTGTTCTTGCCCTAAGGTGTGTATCTGTGTGTTATGCAGGAATATCAATATATTCACGCACACACCCACATTCTTACGACCCATCGAAAATTGAAGACAAAATTGCTTTTTGAAGCTAAAATCTTTAGATTTTGTGGTGTTTCTACGCATTATTAAATAATTGAGGCTCACCATTGTTAGAGGACATTCGGATGGACTTTAGGGCCTCTGGTAAATTCGAATCTGGAGATCACCAAAATGCAGATTTTTCCAAAGGGGGGGGGATACGGGATAACGACACTTTGATTATCCGACAATTTGCCTGCAGCAGTTGTTGGGGGAATGACAACCAAGAGGGGCAACTGTAATGAGCAAAAATGGCATCAGGATGGAACGCGGAATGATCCTCAAATGTTTTACATTGGGAGAGAACCTCTAACATTATCTTCAAAATTTCTCGAGCCTACGACCGTCGTTTTTAATTCAATTGAGGTGTAATTGTCTTCAGTCAACTTTCGCTCGGGTGTATTGACCTTTTAATGCCCCAATTCATTAGTAAAAGTTGATGTTATTTGGTTTTTGAAGCCGCAAAATGTAGAAAATGACCACTTATTCGTGGCATTCAACTCTAGGCCTGGAGTAATCGAAAGTTTGAGTGGTGGTTTTTATTTCAATATCTGCTCAAATTGATATTCGCTGTAACCCACCTACCGTGATGATAGGGTTGTAAAAACATGTGGAAACCTACAGTTCCATAGATAATATATTCTTAACAAGTTTCAGTACAATGTAGCATCCTCAGGAATCTTAGTTAATTCGTTTAAGTTTGTGGGCCATCATTAACGTCGATACAAAAGAATGACCTAGATAATTGTATTACAAAGTTTATTTACAAACGTTGTGAATGATCAGGTACAAAGAGTAGTAATAAATGTAGTGCTAGCACGAATGCTGAAGAAGTCACTGCATACGTCCCTCAGGGAATTGTAATGGGACCTCTTACATTCCTTCTTCACATTGACGACATTAATTCCACTTGGTAATTAGAATTAAGCTAAAAAAGTGCGTAGTAATGGAATTTTGGATAAGGAGCTTTATCTTTCCGAACCCCTTTTGCATCAGGAACAAATTAAATGGAATGTGTAGACTTGATTGAATACTTGGACCTTACCCTCACTCGTGACCTCTACTGGATGAAACACATACTAGGGGGAATATGAGGACAAGCTAAATAAAATTAGGATTTATTAGAAGAGTACTGAGTAAATGTGATGAAGAGGTCAAAGAGAAATGTTTCCTTTCGTTGGTTAGGCCATATTTACAATATGCTGCTAGTATACGGTATTCTCACGAAGTTGGATTGATTGCCGATTTGGATCGCGTGTAGCGTAGAGGAGCTAGATTTTTAAAACGTTGTTTTGATAAACTCAGTGGCGTACCCTAAATTTAAAAGCAGCTAGGCTGAGAATCACTCAATGGATCGAAGGTTATTTTACGGTTTGAAGCTCTTGCATGAATTGGGAGGGAGTCTATTTAGCAGTGATGTTGAAATTGTGTTATTACCCCCATCGTACTTCGGTATGAGAGATCATGTCAATAAAATTAGAGAGATTAAGTGTAGAAGAGGTAGATTGAAGATGTCATATTTCCCACGAACGATAAGAGATCAGAATAACAGTGTATGACCGCACTATGAGGGAAATATTTTTTGGGTCAAGGAGAGTCAGATCAAAGATAATCCCCCCTCGCCACACACCGTAGTGTTGGGTTTCAGGGTACTAAATAAAACAAAAGGGATCAGGAAACATTATCCAACCTCGCCAGGGGGAAAAGCATTTTGCGCCAAGAGTATTCTGGTTGCATAGGGACCACCTGCCACACACCCAGGACATTTTGTATACTCGCAAACAGGGTACCATGTTTGTATGATGAAATGTTTCATTTATTAAGATCGAGCTCCGACCACAGAATATTCTTCTGCGATCCATAATGACCTTACATTGGCTGATATCACCTCGTGCGTGGACTGTCATTCAATCTCGATTGCGATACCAGTAGTGAGTTTCCCAGTCCGATGGTGGAGTTCCAACGGTCACTTAGCAATTTTAAACAAGAACTTTGTTTTTTTGCTTTCCATTATAGGTGTAAGATCGCTCAGATCTTCACCTCGATGATTCACACTGACAGTCATCTATTTTGTAGAAAATTAAGTAAGGCAAAATTAGAAAATATAGTGCATAGGGCCTCTTTTATTCTTAATATATATTAATGACTTAAGCGCACCCGTTAGTAATAATCTCAGGTTATTTGCTGATGACACGGTGGTATACAGGGAAATAAGGAGCCAACTAGATCGCGAGCTACTCTCTAGAGACCTAGACACAATCTCGGATTGGTGCAAGAAATGGGGATAAATGCTTAACATAGAAAAATGGGCAGTTTTTAAATTTTGGAACAATGGAAGGAAGGAAGGAACAAGACATAGACTACGAAATAGTGTTCAGTACTAACTACGGCCAAACAAGTAAAATATTTGGGGGTAGTTCTAACACCACGCCTTTCATGGGGAGCACATATCAGGACAATACTACCTTGAACAAAAAGTTCCCGGAATAACCACCGTGTGGCGCTCCCATCGTTCCGATTTGAGTTCTGTTTTTTTGTTAAATTGGTACATCTGTTGTTGATATTCCCTTTAAATCTTAGTGTCATAACTTGACATTTGCAAAAGTTACGTAGCCAAGAGTACATCTATCTCTGTGTGTGTTGGCGATTTTTTATAATTGCAGAAATGGATTTAAATTTGCAACAACGAACTTGAATTAAATTTTGCGTAAAAAACGGATTTAGTGGCGCACGGACGTTGGAAATGTTGGAAAAGTGTTTCGGCAACGATTCTCTAAAAAAAACGGTCGTTTACCAGTGACACGAGCGGTTCAGAAGTGGTCGTGCGTCAATCGAAGATGATGAACGCAGTGGCAGACCATCGACATCGAAAGTCGGTGAAAAAATTGATAAAGTAAAAGAAATGTTGGTCAATAACCGCAAATTAACCATCAGAGAAATAGCGGAGGACTTGAACATTGCCTATGGATCCGCCCAAGACATTGTGGTTAATGATTTGGGTTTCAGTCGTGTAGCAGCAAAGTTGGTGCCAAAAGACCTCAATTTCATGCAAAAAAGAGACCGTGTTGACGTCGCAAAAGACATGATTTGCGAGGCTGAATCCGATCCCACATTCATCAAAAGGATCATTACTGGAGACGAGACGTGGGTTTATGAGTACGACACGCAATCCAGACATCAGGCAAGTGAATGGCGTTCACCAAATGAGCCGAGACCAAAAAAACCACGTCGTTTTCAGTCAAAAAAGAAGGCAATGCTGACAGTTTTCATGGATTACTACGGTGTAGTGCATCATGAATTTTTGCCGGAAGGCCAGACAGTAAACAAAGAGTATTATTTGGGGGTTATGAGACGTTTGCGTGAAGCAATTCGCCGAAAGAGACCAGAAATCGTCGCACAGTGCGTCGAGACCGTCGCACAGTGCTATCATTATTCGTAATTTTTTGACGAAAAATGCAACAAATACCATCCAACAGCCACCGAATTCACCTGATTTGGCTCCCTGTGACTTCTTTCTGTTATATCGAGTTAAAAAACCATTACGGGGAACGCGTTTTAGCAGCCGAGAGGAAGTAATGGAAAAATCGCAGGAAGCACTGATGGACATACCGAAAACCGAATATAAAAAATGTTTCGAGGATTGGATCAAGCGCTGGCATAAGTGTGTTGCAGTCGATGGGGATTACTTTGAAGGGGACAATATAGATTTAGATGAATAAACTTGTATTTTTAATTGTCTGAATAAATTCCGGGAACCTTTTGATCAAGGTAGTATGCGGATCCGCTTTAAAGAAACTGGGCTCCATTAAACGGGTGGTGTGGAAATGTAATGAGAAAGTTAAAGAGAGGTGTTATTTTTCTCTAGTTAGACTACATTTGGAATATGTCGCAAGTATTTGGGATCCTTGGGAGAAAATCTGGCAAAAAGAACTAGATAAAGTCCAGAGAAAATCCGCCAGATTCGTGAAAAATATATGACAAGAATACAAGTGTAACAGGTCTCTTTGGGGATTTAGGCTGGGAGCCCCTTGAAATACGAAGAGAACAAGTGAGACTTAGACTTTTAGAAAGATTCAGAACCAGTGAGTTTAACGATGACACAAAAGGAATAATAATGGCCGCGAATATTTTAATAATAGTAAACGCTTAGGTGGCATCATCAGGTATTGGTGGTCACCTAACACTCCCCGCCACATGCCCTTGCGGCGGCTTGCGGGGTATTATGTAGATGTAGATGATGATGACGTCTAAGCGTTGAAACTAGTAGTACCAAAATAAGGAACAGTGGAAAATGCATTGTGTTCTTCATTTAATGAACATGAACTTCCACAAAGTTGAGCCAGAAACCATCGAATACAGAAGTTTTGCTATCTCTAAACTTGCAATTGCTATTCCTTATTTCAAATGCATTGCATATGTGCAAGTTAAAATGATATTTGCACGAAGATATACTCATTTACGAGTTTAAATTGGCTCGACTTTGTTTATTTTGCATATGGTTTTAGAGTAATAGATTATAAGGTAATAGATTAAGAGAGACTGCGCGTAGAAAAAGAAAACCATTTCGATAAAGGGAAAAGAGTGGAATATTTTCTTTACGAGTTAAGTATTATTTTTGGTAGATACGAAGGTCGTTAAATGAATTATTAGAAAAAAGAAAAACGAATTATTTTGGATAGTGTTTTTTATTTTTCCACACAATCTCCTTTTAGCTCGATACTCTTATTCAAGCGTCACTCCGACTTTTTTAAGCATTCCAAAAAGGTAGGATTCCGCAGAGTCCTAAAAATAGGCATCTGTGTTAGGGTCCTCAAAATAGGCACCTCGTTCGATGTGAATCGTTTTCCGCCGGGCCATTGTCTCAAGTTTGTACATTAAAAAATTCCCTAGCGGGCAAATCTGGTGAGTATGGAGGATGTTGTAATAATTCGAACTTTTAATTCCCTAATTTTCGCCATCGAAACGGCACAGACCTGTCCAGTGTCTTTTGATGGAAGTGAATTTTCTGTTTGCCAAATGATGATGTTTCACTTGATTTTGTACCTCAATCTGTGCGTCAACGACACATGATACTCTCCATTTCGCAGCATGGGTCCTTTTTTTGCAAGTAATCGACGCAGTTGACTCCGCGTGCATCCCCAAAAACCGTGGCCATCACCTCGTCGTCTGATTTCACCGTCTTCGCCTTCTTCGGATCGCCTTTACATAAGCCGCTGTTTCCACTGCTACTTTGTCTCTCGAGTGTTGTTTCTTTGCATCCTCATTTCGTTCGCCGTCGCCTATCGGAAACTGACGCAGAACCTCAGGCATCTAGCAATTCCAATGCTGGTAGCACTCCTGATTATGCTGTACATACAGTCGAACGCCCTCACTCTAAAAATTAATTTGAGCCGCTGACACATTTCAAAGTGGTCTGATAAATCTAATCAGTGGTATAACACGCCAACACACCAAATGTCTGAATCTTTACGGTTTGCCTCATTTAGAGTCTTCGCGCTGACCTTCGTGATACATTTATGCGTAGGCCTTAGAAAGTGAAAATAATATCCGGGATTTCGTGTGCCACTCTTGAGTTTACGTTCGGAAACGACTTAAGGAATGCGTTAGTTTAGATCCTTAGGAAAGGCATGCCAACCTTGTAGCATGCTGTGTTCACATATTTGCTCTCAGGACCCCACAGTGACAGTTACATCGCTGTCAAGATGCCTTTTGATATATCTACGCAGTCAGGAGCATCATTTGCATTACCGTATCAAATCGATCTCTTAAAACTCTAGAGGAATTACTTCCAGTTCTCGAGGTCGTCATTAAGATTTCCCTAGGTAAAATACCTGGCCACTCCGGATATTTTTTTCGCGGGGTTGTGTATTGAAAGCTGACTTCCGGGTTTTCTCATCTTGCCGGTTGCCATCTGGAGACGAAGGCATTCCCCGTCCCCTGCTTCCGGCTGGAGTTTTGGCGAGGACGCCCAGAGAGGAGCAACTGGGGGAGACGGCCGTCATCATCGGGAAGTGCCGACGAGGAAAAAAACCAGTCCAACATTCGCGATTCAAATTATTCTTTGTGTTTATCTCCAATTTGAAGTTTGCTCATTTCCCATTTGTCAGTATAAACTACTTAAAGCCTATCTACCTTTTGATTAGGCTCACAAGACAAATACTAATAATTTTAATACGCCTACAAATATTTTTGATCGGCTGCAGTGTTATCAAAAATAGCTAATTTAAATTTTAGAAACTATGTCATGGGGTATTTGTGTTAATATGTGCATTTGTACAGGAGTTTACTTGTTTCCCAATATGGGTATTTCCGGATGAATAATTTGAAATAAAATATAAAAATGTTCATTTTATTTCATATTTAACAATGTATTTAAAATGAATAATATGTGTTTGTGATATTCAAAAGCTAATTATTAAGGCTTTCTTACCAATGAATACAGTAATAAATTGTAATGACTTGGGGCCATTTGCAGTTATACATGCACCAACATTGATGCTAATCCCTAGACATGATTTCCTCTGGAGTGCCTATTTTATGCTTTTGCTTTTTTAGTATTCTGTTCAAATGTCTGAATATCATACTAGTTAAGGTAGAATAAAAATAGTTTCAACATTACAAGAACGCTGAAAAATAGAAATACCGAACAAAGAAACGATGCCCACTTATCGATCGACATGGGTATGAGTCCTGCCACCTAGGCTTAGAGGACTCGGGCCGCTGTGGCGTGTTTCGCGCCCGACCGCACGAGAGGCAACGCTTACGTGGTCATCATTCAATTTTTTTGCAAATCTAAATTGTCAGGAGCATAAAATAATTGAAAACTGAAAGAGTTTTGGCATAGGAACTAAGAATATTTGGGCGATGTCGAGAACAGGGGAATTATCTGGAGATAGCCAGAAGTAATATAGATGAGAGTGTTTGAGTTGAAATGCAGGGATAGCGGGAATTACTGGAGGGATCGTTGTTTATATATTAAACGACTTAATTGGGGCAAGATCAAGACTTTATAGGCCCTCCTTCCACCTAGTTATTCCTTAATAGACGCATAAAGTGGAGGGGAAGAGAGCCAGCGAGATGTGGCGATATAATTGGAAAAAAAGGTCGGAAGGAGAGTAATAAACATTGAGCATGCGAGTGATAGAATAATATTAGAAGAAGTAATAGCTGAACCAACGGACGTGGTCATATTCTATATGGTCCACACGACACCAACCAATCACAGGTGTTTTTGGAACGAAGTCTTTGATGGAGATTGGAACGTGACAGCGGGCGAAGGGAGGTATGGTGGTGAGGAAGGCGAATACGGTTTAGGAACAGGAAGAGGGACTGCTGTTTATTTACACGACAGGGATATTAAAGATAAGGAACACCAGGTTTAGACACCAGCACATACGTGAGTAAGCATGGAAAATGACCGGAAATTCATAAATACGAGATCAACTAGAGGAGGATTCATATTATAATATACTACTAATGAAAAGTACCATCAGATTCAAAAGGATACAACAGAAGACGGATAAGACAATGGAATGTAGAAAAATTATCTAGAACGAGAAGAAAGGAATACCAGAAGGCTACAGAGAAAACTATGGGTGGGATGAGTACAATTGAAGAAAAATTGGAACATATAAAAAAGGTCGAAAGCTAAAAATGAATCAGTAATTAGTAAAAGGATATTGACACCATTGGTAGCAGATGAGATAATTAGGAATTTAGGAAGGAATTAGGAAGAAATTTGCGTGGTTGGAGATGCAGTGCGAGGATATGGATAGTCTACAGAGAAAGGATTAAGTTGATGCTCTATACTAGAAGGTGAAAGCACTGTCAGGAAGCGAGACGGGAAAATCCTTGCAAATAATCAGAGATAAGTGAAGAAAATTGTTAATTGGACCTGATAAAATTCAAGTGAGATGGGAGAAATGCATGCATGGATAGAAACAATATGGTAAGGACATTAGGCCAGCAATTTTAGATATAAAAAGAGAGTATGACGTTGATTAGGATAGCTTTGGTCCAGTCATTCCGGAATGGCGAGATAGAAAGGGCACTAAGAGAATTGAAAGCAAATAAGGCCGTGGGGGTGGGCAACATTACAGCGGGAATATTAAAGGTTTAGGAAAATGTGAAAGGAAATATGAAGAGTCTATATGGACTGATTCGTAGCATCTATGAGGAAGGAATCTCGAAGGAAGACTTGGTGAGATCATCGTTAGTTCCTATTCCGAAAAAGGTAAAGTCTACATCGTGTGAGGACTACAGAACAATAATTTTCATTTCTTACGCAGATAAAATGATTCTTCGGATCATCAACAAAAGGATAGAGAGAAGGGGAAATGATTACTTAGGGAATAATCAGTTTGGGTTTAGGAAAGGAAGAGGTACGCGTGATGCCATTGCACTAATGAGATCACTAATCGAGAGGAAAATAGAACACAATGAGAACGTATTTGCCTGTTTCGCAGATTTCGATAAATCGTTAGATAGAGTGAGTGGAATCAGTACAAGCAAGTTAGGAGTGCAGAAGTTGGCGGTTTATTTTACGGTGGACCGAAATGGTAGAGTGTTGAATATTTCTGAAATGGAATGGTAGAAAGGTGAGTATTTCTCAAATGATAAAATTTTTGGTATGATAGTTTTTAAGCGATAAAAGAAAAGCTAATGGGTCAAAAGACACGAATCGGCCGTATGCAGGACAAGATGCACGGAGAAGGTTAGGAAAAACCAGTTTTTATGGAAGGCATTCATTATGCATATAAATCTGAACGGAAAAATCAAAGAACAAACAAACAGGAAAGCACGCATTCAGTTGTTAGTAGAGGCACAGCAGAGTAGAATTCATTTCTTGGAGAATGCTTAAATCCCATACCTATCAGTTTCATGCTGTTAAATAAAATATAATTACTAGATTCGTCAATGTAAAAGCTTAAATGAATTTTGAAATGCCTTTGGACCTTGAAACACGATTGTAAGCTCAGCTGCAAGCGGTTTAGAATGGAAAAGAAAATAAATAAATAACCTACTCCGTCCCGGTAGACTACCTCTAATTATTCCGAGTGCAAAAATTGATGAACAGTGGTGTGTTTAGGGATATGCTGATATGATTATAGATATGTTTAGTGGCGATTTCGCTCTTCACCGCTATTGTGATTTAAAGATTACAGATGCAATTACTATTCAAGAGGAATTACTGGACAATGAGGAGATGGATGTGGGCACAATAAGCTAATAAGATCTCTGCTGTGAACAGTCATGAGAATCTGAAAACTGTTGTAATGAGTGAACTACTGATGGTCAGAATAGCATTTTGTTCGCTCTTGACACACTAGCAGTGCCTGCGATGAGTGTCCGCAGTTGATTGGATAGGAGCACCGAGTTCAAAAGGACAAGGGGTTTACTCTATCGGTCGGCAATATGCCGGGGAAGTGTGCCGTGGGTGCGCCGGCGTCCCAAGGTTGCGTTTCCAACCCTGGGAGCCCGTTCACCCACTGACTGCGCCCCCTGACGACGCATTTATGGACATGCAACCAATGAACGGGCTGACATAAAGGTCAGATGAAACTTTTTCTGAAAGAAATAAAATAACGTCTACCAAAACATTTTAAAAATATTTTCTCTTTGATGATTCATTCGTTGTTAAGCGTTCACACCGAAATAAGAAAGTATCGTGTCCATATAAATTTAAAGTTCAAGTTAGCATACGATTAGTTAAGGGGGAGAAGAGTGAAGAACTCTCAAAGCATTTATTTTTATTCGTGTGCGCTGGAAAACGCTTTGGCGACCGAAGAAAAATTCCAATTCTGCTTTTTGGTGCAATCATAAATGAAATGTTACAAATTTCTTTTAGCATTTCAATTCTTCTTCATATAATTTGAGTTGCTTCTAAGCGCTCACCCTGCGTGGGGGCGTGCATTTACGCCAAATTCAAACATTCGCCCGAGAACCAGACCCTCATTATTCTCTGGCTTCCGGAAAATTTGAAGATTCGGAGGAGTTGAGGTGGGGGGTGGATACATCTACACAATACCCCGCAACCGGTCGACAGGACGTGTGGCAGGGGGTGGTAGGTCACCAGCCATTCTACACGTATGCCCCCCATTTCCTCATGCACCTAGCAACCCGCGATCCACCAAAAACCGCGTGGAAAGGGGGCGACCGAATACCAATCATGCAACATGCTTACATACGTATATATTACCAGTCGTTAGCAGCTATGCCTACACAAAGAGGAAAATAAAATACGTTAAAAGAGGGCAGACACACATGCAATTGAGACACTTATTACCGGCTCGTATTCCACACATTCCGGACGGACAGCTCACAAATATAATACACTTTACATAGATTCATCTAGACACCACCCGGCATAAGGGCGCATGGCGCTAGGACGCCAGACTTGGATCTTGTTTTGTGGGGATATTTACTTCTGCATACCCCTATTTTCGACAGCTTGTATGTATTATTTCCTTAGGTGTTCCCCCTTTTATTGTTGTCGCGAATAATGCGTGGGGACAATGAATACTTGTAGCTATCAGTTCGACAATCTAACTCTCTAATTTTGTGACAATTGTCGGCCTTACCAATGTAATTGGGGGCCTAATTATGCATCCAATGTCGGATGCAAAACCACACATTTTATATTTTTGTAACAGGTTTAATCTAGCCCTGAGTCTTCGCACATCTAAAGGTACCCACCCCAGATTATGTACCATATTACGCTTTGTGTCCTTTGGTATGAGTTTTACACGAAGCTAAATTAACCTGATCACTGCCAACCAAACCGGCCACGGAACATGAAAATGGTTCAAAACCCCCTTCACCAACAAAACACCGTACGAGATAGCCAACAGATGTCCGAAAGACAAATTAAAAATCTCATTTTATGCCCCGTTCAGCGTGTTAAAAGGGTTGTGTAAAAACAAAGATGCCTTCGATAATACACGGAAGAGTGGTGTTTACGAAATTCCTCGTGAGTGCAAATCTGAGCCAAATGGGGAGAAACTTCTCCACCCAAATCAAAGAATATTAGGAGTGCAGGATCCTACATCTACACAATACCCTGCAGGCCGTCGCAAGACGTTTGGCAGGTCACCAGCTATTCTACATACATTCACTTTATTTTTTCATGCGCTTGGCACCCTGCGATTCACCAAAAACCGAGGGGAAAGGTATTATGCCTAGAGCGAATGCCAAGAATGAATTTCGGAAAGCGGAAGTTAAGGGAATTCAAAAGGAAAAGGTTAGCGGAGAATTTGAAAGATTATCCAAAAGCATTTTGATCATACGCCAGAGAAGTTCAGGAGAATAAGTCAACTGTTGATTCTCTCAAAAATGATAAAGGCGAAAGAGTAACCAGCAGTTTGAAAAACTTATTCAATTCCTTAATGAACTCCTAACTCCTATTTCAACTTCCAACTTATTAAGTTCCTTATTACAAAGCGTCTTCGTTAATATCTCACAGAATACCCCCGATACCTTACCAAATCGTGCCGGTCAACCGATGCCCAAATTGAAATCTCATTTAGTGGAATCGAACGTTTTCTGAAAAATATTATGCCTCACAAATCCTCCGGGCCCGATAATATACTCGCTCGTATAGTATTGCACTATCTAGCTTCGAAAATTGCGCCGTATTAAGAAATAATATTAAAGAATTCGCTGGTAGATCACAAGGTCCCCAGAGATTGGAAAACGGCTAACCTAACACCAATATTTAACACCGAAGACTAGGAGGAACCGAGCAATTGCAGACCTATTTCCTTCACATCTATTTCGTGCAAGGTTATGGAACATATAGTTGCTAGTTCGATCGTGAGACACCTCGATAGTAGAGAGAAATACCTAGATAGAGGTTTTAATAAAAAATCTGCAAGGTTTCCGAAAGAGGTTAGTTCCCGCGAGACACATCTTGCGTTTTTGTTCATGATATTCTTATTTCGGGAGAAGACGCGAATTTCCAGTGGACGCGAATTTTCTACATTTTAAGAAAGTCTTCGACAAAGGACGTCATAGTAAACTACTTGCAAAGCTAGAAGCGTGTGGAATAAATAAATACATCCGGGGTTAGATTAAAGACTTTTTGAATAGTCGAGTAGAAAGATTAGTGATAGATGGAGCTAGCTCAAATGTAATAGAAGTTACTTCTGGTGTTCCCCAGGTAAGTGTCATCGGACCTCTTCCATTCCTACTTTACATTAATGACATTGACTCCGTAGTCACTTGTAAGATACGTTTATTTGCCGATGATGCAGCGGTTTACCGTGATATCCGTGATCCTGAGGAGGGGGCAGCTTTATTTGAAATCTATCTGTTATGCTATACAACGCTGGTTGTATATTTGGCACTTGGCAATTAGAATTAAACTTAAAATAGTGCGTTCTCATACATTTTTGGGAAAAGAGCAATTCCCTCACTAACGCCTACTGCATCGGGAACACCGAAATGGAATGTGTAGACTCGATCAAATACTTAGACGTTACCCTCACTCACGACCACTCCTGGGTGAAACACATACTAGGGGGAATATGTGAACAATCTAACTAAAAATTAAGATTTATTAGAGGAGAAAACATGACGAAAGATGTTATCTGTCGCTGGGTAGGCCTCATGTAGAATAAACTGCAAGTATAGGGGATCCTCACGAGGTTGGATTGATTGCCGAATTGGATCACGTTCGGCGTAGTGGAGCTAGATCTGCAAAACGCTGCAATGATAAACTTAGTAGTGTATCCAAAGTATTAGAGCAGTTAGGTTGGGACTCACTCACGCAGCGAAGGTTAAATTACAGATTAAATCTCTTGCATCAATTGGAAAGATATATCTTTAGCAGGGATATTGAAAACGTATTATTACCCCCATGATAGTACGGTAGGAGAGATCTTGTTCCTTTGAAAGCCCACAAAATTCAGAGTTTAAGAGGACGCCTCGGTAGCTTAACTGGCTAAAGCACTCGGCCGGACATCGAGGAATCCGGGTTCGAATCCCGGTCAAGGCGAATGATTTTTACACTCTGAAATTGTTTCAGTGTAGCATTAGAGAGATTAAGGGTAGGAGAGATAGGTTTAAGGCGTCATTTTTCCCACTTAACGATAACGGAATCAGAAACATTGGTAGACCGTGGTAGGGTCATGTTCGGGTAAAATTATTCTGGTATGTGTTCTCCCCTTGCCACACTCCCTGACGGTGGCTTGCAGGGTATATATAAATAAATAAATTCCTGCAAAATACTCTCCAAGTCTAGCGTCCTAATGCCGTGCGGCCTTCTCTCAGGTGGGGTGTAGGCGAATGTATATAGTTTTTTGTATTTGTGTATTTTCCGTCTGGAATGCGTAGAATACTAACCGGTAATAAGTGCCTGAATTGCATGTGTGCCTGCCCTCTATTAACGTGTTATCTTGTCCTCTTTGTGTAGGCATAGGAATACAGGGTTCGTCCGGAAAATAAGGGTACTGATTTTTTCCCGCCGCTCCAGGCGCGCCCAGCACCGCTCTGACGGGCTGCGATTGGAGGGGGGTATGTCGGCAAGCGACGCTGAAAAAGGCAGTCGGCTCTGAGCTGTGGTGTAGTGAGTAGCTCTGTTAACGCGAACCTCCACGCTCGACCCACGTCACGGAACGCGATGCCGAAGTTTTTGGAGCAGCGTTATTCCATCAAATTTGCGGTAAAGCTTGGGAAATCGTCTACCGAAACTGTCGGTATGATTAACCAGGCTTACGGGGAGTCAGCCATGTCCAGAAACATGATCTTTCGGTGGCACAAGATGTTCGTGGAGGGCAGAGAAGAGGTCGACGACGAACCACGGCCTGGACGCCCATCAACGACACTCACCGACGAAAATGTGCGAAAAGTTCGCGATGTACTGAACTCTGATCGTCGTCTTAGTGTTCGGATGATAGCAGAGCAGTGTAATGTGCCAAAAACAATAGTGTACGAGATTATTAGGGACCAATTACAGATACGAAAAATGTGTGCAAAGTTGGTTCCGAAAGTGCTCAGTGATGATCAAAGACTCAATCGTTTGGAAATCGCGACACAACTTGCGGATCACTGCAAAAATGATCCACATTTTTTAGAGAACGTTGTTTCGTGTGACGAGACGTGGGTCTTTGAGTACGACCCGGAGTCGAAGAGACAAAGTGCGGAGTGGCACACCCCATCATCACCCCGTCAAAAGAAAGCTCGCATGAGCAAATCTCGGATCAAGGCGATGCTCATTGTCTTTTTTGACAAAAGGGGAGTCGTCCACTACGAAATTGTACCTGAACGACAAACTGTAAATGCTGCATTACCAAGTGCTCGACAGGCTTCGAAAACGAGTCGCCCGCGTCCGGGCAGCGACCAAAAACATCTGGCGGCTGCATCACGACAATGCGCCGTCTCACACCGCGCTTGTCGTGTCGGACTTCTTGACCAAGCACGGCGTGACAACGCTGCCGCACCCGCCCTACAGTCGGGACTTGGCACCACCGGACTTCTTCCTGTTCCCGAAGATAAAGAGGAGTTTGAAAGGAACGCGATACGGGACTTTGGACGCCGTCAAAGAGGCCGTGACGACGTGTCTTCGAGAGGTTCCCGATGATGCCTTCGCGGTAGCGTTCCAGGAATGGGAACGCCGCTGGAACAAGTATATCGACTCACAAGGGACCTATTTTGAGGAATATTAGCTTAAGATATGTAAAAGTGTAATAAATTTTTTTTCCTGAGCTCAGTACACTTATTTTCCGGACGAACCCTGTAGTCACTAACCATGTTAAACTCGTAATATGTGTAGGCATGTTGTTTGATTGGTGTTCGGTCGTCCCCTTTCCACGCGGTTTTTGGTGGCTCGAGAGATGCCAAGTGTATGAGGAAATATATATGTAGAATGGCTGGTGACCTACCACCCCCTGCCACACGTCCTTGCGTCGTCTTACGGGGTATCGTGTAGATGTTGATGTAATTTACCTGCTATTCCTTCCTCCGTATTTCGTAACATGGTATGCGTTAAGACCCTGCTGGGTCTCACATAAAACCATAAAAGACAGTAATCAACCCTGTGTTCGGTTTTGTAGGTGATGATAGAGTTCTAAGCCCTATACGGCGAGTGAAATTCACGCCAGTGGCGATTATAGTTTCCCAGGAAGATCGGGTCCCCGAAATATCCCACAACTTGTGTGGAGCCGTGGTTGCCCGGAGAGGCTTGCCCGGGAATCGAACCCGGGCCCTCCATTCGGTAGTGCAACGTTCTGCCCCTGAACTATCATGTTCTTCATTGGAAATATATCCCAGGAATGGTTTGTAGTGGCTGGCCAGGTTATCCTCTTCCGCGCCAGTCACTTCCTTCCCTCATAGGTCGCTACGCCGACATTCCCCACTTCCTGCTTCTCCTTAGTCATCCTCGTTGTCCAATAAGTTTCCTTTTTTTTTCCTTTAAGCCCTCTCCAATCTTCGAAGTAAATCTTTTTTATTAAACGAGTTTGTAATTTTCCGTGGAAATTGTCCATTTTCTTTATTTTACTGGAATATGACCTTTCTTAATTTTAATGCAAATTTATCCTAAGAAAGTTTAAAGATCTTAACTTCACATTTTTGGCGTAGTTAATTTCTATTCTCCCCTCCGAAGAGGTTTATAACCCCCACCTTTCCTTCTCTGAAAATTCGATCGTGTGGTCCACAAACAGCCGCATATCTACTTATCCTTTTTACGCGTTTTCATTCATTGCCCCATTTCCTAGTCATTTAATCAATTTGACTTCCTTCTCCATTCTAGACTTCAAGTTCAAGGACAACTATGATCACCCCTGCCGGTTTTCTTTCTTTTTGTATCTCCTTTGCTTTCGTCGCGTCTGATCATTGCTACCGTCTTCTGTTGTCGGCATTCATTCCCATTGTTCACAAGGTGCTCCATTATGCTCCAAACCACCTGGTCAAAAGTTTTCCTCAGATCCCCAAAGGAAATGATGATGGGTGGTCTTTCACTGTGTCCTTATCAAACTGCAGATCGACAATCACTTGAGTACTCCATCCCCTGTGTTTCCCATCAATTATTTCGTCGATCACACTTGTCATAATCTTCAATGCATGCTCGCCTTTCGTGTAGGCTAATTGGTCCAATGTTTTCGCAATTGTCTGCTCTCTTCCTCACTTCAAAACACGCGTAGCCAGGCATACTCAAATCCGTGTTGCCAACAGCTTGCTCCATACTAGCAATGACAAAAACGCTTCGTCTATCTGCATTCTCTGCTGTCTTTTTGCATCGTATGGTGTTATCAGCCACTTTCTATTATGCTTACTCCAATTCCATATTACTATTATTGCAAATAATTTTACAATTTTTTCTCAATGTCTATGCAGGATATCCTCTGAGGTTTTCTTTGCTGCATATTTTCAATTTTGGTGGTATTACGTCCACTTCTGGAGGTTTTTGTGCAAGTCCTTCACTCTTAACTTCGATTTCAAAACTTGAGCATTTAGGTTCTCATCACCATTCCTGACTTCTTCTCCGAAGATCTTGCATATTCAAAGAAATCGCGAGATGAGCATGCCGCCAAAGTAATTTTGCTGGAGTCACTCGCTGACGTCTACGAGAATCTAAGACCCTTTAATGTGGAAAATTTGGGTATCGATTCTTCCATCGTATTCCTTACGTTAGCAACAGTACAGCGTGTGGTGTACACTCACAGTTGAAATTTTGCATGCTTCCATTAAAGCAAGGGACAAATTTTGAAGAGAAAATATGACCACAAAATGTGAATATCTTTATTCGTATTTCCACAGTACGTCATTCAACGTCGATTCCCAAACTTCGTACGAGGCATTGTTTGGACAATTATTTTCATCGAGAGCAATTTGGTGCTGGTTGATTGACAAAAAATTTATGGATTTACTCCAATTCTCATGGAAGAAGGAAACCCCATAGAAGCCTCACAATATAATGTCACCGTCAATAGATTCAAAAGAACTTTACATAGTCAAGAATGGAGATCTACCTATCTAATGATTATACGGCGATCATTATTTTGCAAATCCACATGGCTAAACAAAAATCCTGCAATATTATAGGATAGGATGCATTTATCCAAGTGATTGAGAGAGTATTTAAATGAACGTGTTCAAAGAGCAACCATAAATAAAAGTAAATGTCAAAAATAGAAAAATAACACAAGAGATCCCTCGGTAAAATGTGTTGGCAAGACTTTTTTTAATAATGGACAAGAATTTTTCCATTTCTTTTTGGAGATATGCTTTGAATATGGTTTTATCAATACGAGTGCTGATACGCGTACGAGTGTATACGCATGGTATAGAGTATTTGTCCACTTGTAACACACTGAATAAAGAACTGTAGGGCCAGGCCTAATGATTTAAAATAAAATAATTTAAAAGTATGTTTTAGTAAAACAATAGTAAGAATTACATGAAACCAGAAACAAAAGCGAATTCCTTTTTAATCATGGAATAAAGGTGATCAGAAACGCTTTGTTGTGACTGGTGAAAAATTATACGAAGAAATATTGGATGAAACAGGTAACGTGGATAAGATTTAACACTAAACATATTGTGTCCACATGCTAAGACAAACTAACCGAAGTGGAATATCTATGTTAAGTAAGATGTGTGGCAGGGAGTACGCAGCAGCCGATTAGATGAGTGAGGGATCAGGGAAAATAGGGGAAAAGGGAAAATAACAATATCACTGGTTCCTCATTACAGTGAACTTTTCTGCCTCGAGGTGCCTAAATGAGATCACGCGGCTGCCGAATTATAAAATGCATATTAATCACATATTATCCCGGGAAAATTTATGTTCTTACACCATACTCCCAATCCAAACTACATGCGGTCATAAAGAGGATTCAGGTGCCTAACTTCGACGAGCTGGAAAGCGCCTAATGCCTGATATTTGAATGAAATCGAATGGTTTTTGCCGACATGAATACAGTTGGATTTCTTCCTCTTATACTAAAATGATAGCAGCACATTGGGGGACTCTTCTGCTATTTGATCGACGATAAATGCATTTTTTTAAACACGAAATTAAATATTTTTCCGAATTATCACCTTCTTCGACAATCGAAATTTCCACCTTACCAAATCCATTTCTGAAATGACAAAAAACTTCAATTTCTAACCTTTTCACGGTTATAAATTCCTCAATATTTTAATGTTGTCCTTGGTGGCGTGCATTTTTGGCGCAAGATAGGTGGCAGCACCGACCCATTAGATGCGCCAGACTAAGTGGCCGAAGTGAGAATTTCAATCGCCCGCCTGGCTGTGGCGGGCTCTTGGAAACCGAATCAATCATTGGAGAGGGAAGGATGTGTGTCTGATACATACGTATGCTGATGCGATTAAGGACTGCAGAGGTATATAGACCAAGTGGATTAGTAGTTTCCAAAGGGAACACAAAGGCAGGCTAATGATTAAGAGTAATGTCGAAGAAAACGTGAAATTTCGGAAGTCAATGGTTTTCCATACTGATCCTCTCGTGAGACCAAGTGCATACTCCTGCGTTACCTCCGGAACGATGCTTCATTAATTTCCATTCTGATTATAATTAATATTCACACTTTATCATAGGTGAACCTCCTCACCTCACCGATCCCATTTAGGTATTGCACAAGATGCATTACGTCATAGAGCGCCCAATAGACCTTTTGTGATGAATCCATTTCTTCTTCAGCTCCTCACACTTAATTTCCCGAAGAACGCCATCTTACATGCCTAATTTCTTCCTCCATCAGCGTCGTTTGTTCAATATTCTTCCACTTATCAAGGTCTTTACCAGAACGTAAACTTTCAATATAAACTTCCTTCCATTATTTCGCATACTTAAAATTGCATCCATCTAGCCTTCGGATGCATAGTCATATCAAGCCCCTCTACTATTCGAATCCCTCTCTGCCTACCAACTACGATGACTCTCGCCTTTTCTTGTACTTTCCGTCAAATGTTTGCTGCATATATTGAGCAGCGCTGATGCAATACAGCATTCCTGCCATGATGAATAGAAGGAGAGTTTGCACTTTTCCACAGATTTATTATAGCGTACGACGCGTTTCAACTCACAGAGTCATCATCAGGTACAAGACCTGTCTTGTACCTGATGATGACTCTGTGAGTTGTAACGCGTTGTACGCTATAATAAATCTGTGGAAAAGTGCAAACTCTCCTTCTATTCATTATGAAGAACTTCCACGACCTTAAGCCCGAATCTGTTGATCTTATTCCTGCCATGCACCTATTCCATTTCTTCTTCTCTTTGCTTTTAACCCCTTCCTTTGCACAACTGCATATTCGGTCTGCCATCCTTCCAATCTGTACCGTTGCCCTTCAACACTTTCAAGAACATACAAGTCATTTCCCAAAAGTATTAGGACTTATTTTTTCCCGGATAGACGTACGGATGGGCGGCGGTTTCTCAGGCTGGGTTCGAAGGAGGGGAGTCTCAGGAAAGCCTGGAGGCCAGTGGCAGTTGGCAAAAGCCTTTGCCGAGTGTGGATCATTCGTTTGTGAAACCTCTATAATGTGACCTTGTTACGCTCCGCTTATTGCAACAGCGCTACGTGAAACTGGACAAAACCGTGAAAGAACTCATGACATGCTCAAGGTAGCTTATGGTGATAATGCCATGGATAAATCCGATGTTTTTGAGTGACACAAGTTGTTTTGGGAGGGCAGAGGAGGTGTTGAAGACCCCGAGCGTTTAGAACGCCCTTCGACCTCAAAAAGTTGCGAAAATCTTGCATAAAATAAGGCTTTATTGGACAGGGATCGCAGATTGAGTGTTCGCATGGTTTCTGATGGCCGGGGTATCCCTGAAAGTGATGCGTATCGAATTGTGAGCGAAAAAATTAGAATGAGAAAGGTGTGTGCGAAGTTGGTGTAGCGAGTAGTCTCGGACGAACAAAAGGTAACTCACACGCGGATCTGTCAAGAGCTTCTCGATCATTTGAAAGAGGATCCAAATTTTTTAGGCAATGCCCCAGCAGACTTCTTCCCCTTCCCCCACCTCTAATCCGTTCTGAAAGGACGTCACCACGGTTTGGTGGAAGCGTTACAACAGACTTTTGAGTGATTGTATCAATTCTGCCAATATTTTTTTCAATGGAATCATTTCTTCTACTTTTGGAACAGTCCTTGCACTTCGATCCACTCGATCTTCTTACAGTCAACAAATGAAGCATATGTTTTCCTGTTCACCTTCAACTCTTCCAGCATCCTCAAACACCCAACTGAATCTCTGGTCCATTTTCCCTTCTTAAACCACACTGGTCTATCCCATATTGTACTCTATTACTATTTTCTATTCTGCTTGGCACTATCCTTGCCGCGTCATCGGTAAGGTAACCAGAATTGTCATATTCAGGTGGTGATTCATTCAGCCAAATGCCGGTGTCGTTTATCCTATTGACTCGACAGATCAGTCTTTTCATTGCATCAGTCTCTAAAAGTCTTCAGCACCTCAAATAGAATTCGAACTAAAGCCCAATGGTTTTATTCCACTGAGATCTCCACCATCTACACTTTCCATATTTTTATCCTCAGTTCACGTCACGCTTGGTTGGTGTTGGAAGAAGACTTAGGTCTTCTTCCAACACCAACCCCCTTGTTCCCCCTTGGTATTACACTCTCCCACGATTATTTCCTCACACTCTCCCATACTTGATACAATTCTTCCATGCTCATTACGCATGCCTAACACCCCCCGCCACACGCCCTTGCGGCGGCTTGCGGGGTCTTATGTAGACATAGTCCAACGCTCTGGCCACTGACAACCATGTCCTCCATCAGGGTCAATGAGACCAGGAATCACTGAAAGTGCTGTACCAGAAGTCACATATGAACAAGGCATTGAATGAAATCAAGAGCCTTTGTTGCCAGATTATATCGCAATTTGGAGATTAGAGTGGGGCATGCCGGGGAACTTTCCAAGTTTAGTTTGAAAGTGCAGTCAGTCGGATAATATGTGAATGGTGCTGGGCGCCCGTTTTGCCTCGGATGGAAAACGTGAGATATTTCCAATTCTATATTCAGGTTAATTCAAACCAACCAGTGAAATCTACCTGAATTTCACTGGACATGTGGCACACATTATCAAATACTAGATTGGACCAAGCTTGGGAAACCTGAGGTACGTGAGAAGGACGCCGATGCGTTGAAATTAGTCCTACCTAATAAATTTGGTAGGAAGATACAATGTGAGTTATTTTACTTCAGTGAGAAACCTCGCAATTAGAATGCTACTGTTGGTATTCCAGTTTAGGTGTGTGCTGGTTGAGCAAATGATACGTGAAATGATAGATTGTCAATTCGCTGCGTGGTGATAATGGCTTCAGTCGCTATAACTTGGTCCAGTAAAAAGAAGAAAGGGTTGAACTTCACACACTGTTCAAATGTGCGATGGCTGTCAAGAAAGTAACCTCCGTTTTCGTCCATATCGAGAAGTAGAAGAGTGATTCGAAGGGTCGCTGCAATGACTCATACTGTGCGTCAGTCGCCTCGAGCTGCATTGGTTGGGAGTTCGCGCCGTTTGTCGTTTGTTTAAAATAGCGAGTCTACAAAAATTCAGGGGAAATAGGGAAACGAGCTATATATTTTTCACTCACGAATATACGTATACGAGCGGTGTCCAGAAAGTAACCTCCGTTTGCGTGTAGCGAGCGAAGAAATGGGGGATTCGATTGTTTGCTCCATTGACATTGACACACACACACACTAGGGAGGCAATACTTCTCGATCTGCAGTGTTCGGAAGGCCGCGCAGCTTGTCATTTGTTCACAATGGTGAAACAAAATGAACAATACAATTGGAAATCCCACCAAATGTAAAATCCGTTTAGTGATAAGGTTTTTGCTGACAAGAAAAACTTCAAAACTGCTGACATTCATCATTGGGAAATTTGTGCTCTGTACGGACCAAATGCGATGAGTGACAATGAGAGGTGTGCGTCAGTGTTATTGTTCTTTTGAGAGTGAATCCGAATGTGCCCGTGATGATGACAGAAGTGGCGGCCCCCGTCTGTGGTGGTGAACAATGAGAACTGCTTAACCTGAAAATTGACGAAAAATCCGTCAAAACTGGGGTTTCACGATATCTGGAATCTTCAGAAAGTTTTCCACAGATTTCCACGACTCTGTTGCATGGAAACACAACTCAAAAGTTAGGCTGCTGATTGTTTTGTGCTCGTCTCGACGAGGAACTTCCAGATGGCGTCATCGGTTGGCTGTGGTTTAAGGCGGCAGCATTTTACATTGAAGAAATTTGAAAACTAGTTCTGAGACATGACAAATGTTTTAATCTATTTGGCAAATATTTATAAAATGTAAAAGATGTGTAGTTTTCAAATTAAAATAATGTTTTTTGTACCTATTCCTGTGTATTTTACAGCATAACGGAGGAACTCTCTGGACAGCCATCGTATAATAAGGCAGCCAATCGTCTTGGACTAGGGCGGACAATCCCAAGTTACGATGTTTTATCTTGCATGGCATGGCCAAGGGGTGAGCGCATCGCTCAGCCTATTCGTGGTGGCGAGTACAAGAGGGGATGCTTTTGCCGGTGGTTCAACATTTTGAAACCCATCAGCGAATATAACAGCTGCAATCACGGAACTTAGAAAATCCAACGCGAAGGGAGAAAATCCTGGCATCACTGCATTCTAAATTTCCACTCGTTTGAAGGCCTAATGGAAGACGTCGATAGAAATATGACTGGGAAATCTAAAAACGCCACCCTCGAGGTTTTTGAGGAAGACTTGAGTTGTGATAAACATTGAATGATTGATGTCTTAGAATGACGCTATAAAGGTCTAACAGCAGAAGCATCGGCAGAGAACAATCGGAAATACTCACTCGATAATAATCTCGGAGACGTGTTCTGTTATTGAGGTCCTTAAAGATAACACATGCAATGCAAGTCAAGATAGACCACGCAACGACTAAACGTCATGAAAGTATCAAACTGTATTTTTATTAGATTAAAACACATTGACCTTCGTAGCAACAAAGCGGTCATTATTTACTAATCAATATAGCTTTTCTCTCCACCCTGGAGCTTAATACACCACCTGGATGCAGTGATTTTCATTGTGGGAGTTACAAAGGAACTGAAAGCATTATCCGAAAGGTTTTAGATGACAACCCGTTAAATTTTCCAAATAGAAAACCTTCCCCGGAAGGACTCCAAATATTCCCCAAGTGAACATAAGAGGATAAATATGGCCTTCTCGACAGCCACTTAATGAAGTCGTTTAGGCTTGGAGGGCTCTCAAATGCGAGGAGAGAATACATATAGAGGCAGCCAAGCTCGATCAGTGATAGAAAATGATTTTGGGTTGTTGGTCAATTCAGGGACACTTACTGCTAAAATCAAGTTGCCTTCGCATAAAGATTCCTTTTGAAATCTGGGTGCAGTTAAGTGGACAGAAATTTAAAACAAATGAAGAAGTGCTGGATACGGTGAAGGAGGAGAGGGGATTGCTGGGATAAATTTCAAGAATACAGGAAAGATTGATCCAGAACATTTTAACTGGAGATAGAAAGTTGAAGGCTATGATACGAGAGAAGGGAGGACGATAGGCAAGCAAGCGAGGAAGAAGGAAAAAGTCATGTATTTTAGACGAAATTAAAGCCGACACAAGGTTTGTATAAAAAGTATCGGTAACAATTTTTTCACGACGTGTGCGTGTAGTGTTGAATCCAGATCGTCGATTAAATGTGCGCATGATCGCAGATCGTATATTGGCATTGATGAGTCTGCGACAGTGAACATACCATTATATCACTAACAATTTGGCGATGCAAAAGATCTGCGCTGAACTCGTCCTCCCGATGGTCTTTGGGCGGACGACCAAGAGCAGAGTCCATTGTCTACTTGCGAAGACCTTCGGCAATGACATCGCGACAATTCCCCAACTCCCTTACAGTCCCGACTCGGCAGTACAGACTATTATTCCAATTCCCTATAAAAGTGAAATCCTCACTTCGTCAAAGGATACTAAGCGTACCCTTCGGGACCTTCCGGAATCCGCCTACCAAGGAGCCTTCGAGTCGTAGAAAAGTCTGTCAGAAGTGCGTCGAAGATCAAGAAGGGATGCACTTTGAAGAATTTTGAGGCATTTTAGCAATATATGAAATAAATCTATGCTTACGAAACTTTTCCCGACACTTTTTATACAAACCATGTAGAAAGTATGCGGATTTAAAGTAAAGTTTAAAGAAGATTGTGATGTCAGGTTGTGTTTCTACGCGAGGCTACGAAATGTACTCATATTAAGTCGGTATTCCCCTGAAACTTACCTTAAAAATTAAAATAACAATAAGTGGGGGAGGGATGGCTGCTAGCTCCTTAATTTACTTGCAATGGAAAATTCATGGCCGTCAGCGAGGAGGGCATTCACAATTGTTCCATTAGGACATGCACGGTGCCTCCGAGGTGCCCTTCGTTAAGTAGGGTTCGTGGCTCTACTTACAAATACGATAATTTTCTTGATAACTAGATGGTGCCGGAAACTTTTCTTCTTTGGTTGAGGTGGAGGATAGACAAGTATATTTTATTTCCTCATGACTTTAAAATCAGTCGTTGGATTAATATTCTGTTTCAGAAACATAAAACTATTTTATAAATTCCCTTTGTATTCATTACTTTGCATCGCTGAAGTAGAATTCTACTTCTTAAGTAGCATGGTTCCATAAAATTGTTAAAGCAACTTTCAGTCATGCTTGGGGGTTAAGGGCATTACAGTTTTAATTCATCAAATAAAAAATAACTGTAATATTAATTATAATCGGGTTACTATTTGCTAAAAGGACGTTCCTATGTGTACGCACGAAATTAATTTTAATAAATTATCAATTAAGTTAAAAAAATGCCTATTTGACCAACTGCAGAGAAAATAATTTCTCAAATGGCACAAATTATGACATTGGTTTATATTTTTAAAATTTTCTATTGAAAAAACTAAGGACTGAACCATTATGTGTTCTATTCTTTCAGAATAACAATAGCAGCATAACAGAAATGATTATGTTTTAGGTTGTTTTTTGTTAAAATTAATTTTTTCCACAACTATACTTCACATTTAACATCAATATCTTTTTTGCTATCAGCATGCCATCTTTGGAAATTCAAATATCCCCTGCCATTTTAGAAACCTACTCGAATTATTGGCAGGCACTCCACTAAGAGATAAACAAAGTTTGTTATTTTCCTCGGGACTTCATTAGACTGTGAAATCATTCCTATCCATCCTTCTTTGGCAGCTGACGTTTGCCCCTGATTGTTGGCCCGTTTGCGATACATCGACTGCTAAAAATAAGCATTGAATATAACGTCAGAAGTATCACTAATACGGCTGAGATTATTTCATCGCTTTGTTTTTCTTTTCTGTAACCGACGACTGCGTATTGTCCGAGTAAATTCACCGACATCAATGGATCACCCACTAAGGAAGCCATGTCGCAGGAAAATATGGCAGGCACAAGTCGTCACGGTATGAATGTTTATCGTATTCGGTTTTCACATTCAATCACACAGTCATATAATTCTTTGAATTAAGCATACTCTTGTGTAATTAACATATACTCGTATGTTGAATAAATGCAAAAATAACGAATCGAACTCATCGAATCAACCTTACCTCGGTGATGATTGAACATAAAATGAAAAAGAATTTCGTTTCCTCCATGCACCACCTTCATACAAAAAGGCAATTACTGACTTTCAATTTTATTTTGTGTTCAAGAAACAAAAAAATCAATTACATTTAGTAACTTGATTTTTCAGGTAGTTCACAGTATGCATTGGCAGTGTACACAACCTACATTTACGTAAAAAATCACCAAGTAGATGACGAGTAGGAAACCCGCATTGACGTCAAATTACAGTCTATGGCAGATCACCGGCTCTGATCGCCTCAAGGTAAGAACGCAGGATCACTCTGCGCATTCATGTCTCTTGTGTTTTACCCCGTTGAGGAGCATTATCTCGCTAAAATGGAAACGTATTCCTCCGCCGCGATGTCACTAAGCGGACGATTCTACCCGCCTGCTTTGACATTTAAAAATTGCAATTCGAATGTACTTGACATAAATATCTTAGATTTTCTCAGAGGCGAGGATTTTACCCATTAACTAAGCGCGGTTATATTGGAAGTGATACAAGCCACTGAGAGTGGAAGAGTGTTTTTTACTGTGATATAAACACGAGTTATAAGAAAAGAAAATCCCGACAGGTCAATACAAGTCATGTTCCATTTGAACGTGAAGATGAAAAAAGCGATTTAAAAGCATTAAAAGCTGCTCATTCGATCACATCAGACCCCACTTGGCGAATCACGGATCTGCACACATGGGATCCGGATCTGAGAAGGACTACGATGGTGAAATGTAGAAAATAGGAATTAGCGCCTCCTGATTCGTTACAGATCGTCTAGTTAAAACAAACAACGCCATTAGCACGAGTAAAGACTGCATTAAGGAAAAGAAGTTTCAGCACAAATTTAATGAAACAATGTGTAGAGGGTGGGTTTACCCCTGAATTCCAATAAAATATTATAAGCAAAAAGAATATCAGCCAGAAGGACAAAAGAAAATAAATTAGACAACTAGTACATGCCGTAGCCAACTCATTGCTGACATTCTTTCTTCCTCAAGCAATACGTACTAGCAATAACAGTAAGGCTTCCACTCCCGATACAATCCCTCTCCCCTGGTTCCTCCACGCTCTGGCATCGGTTTCCCTTTTCCGAACGCAGACTTGCCTTCTAAATGTTGGTATCACATAAAACGGTGTGCTAATTGAAAGGCGCAAATCACAATTCCATAACAATAAACCAAACAGAGATTCTACTCCTCTATGCATTTCTTAATTCTGACTGAAAACTTTATTCACGACAAATGCATTTTGCTTTGGGCCATTTGAGAGAAAACAGACTCCTTTGTTACGAATACGGTTTGCCAATTCACTATTTTGACAATGTTAACGAGGAAAACCCCGCCGTTTTTCCATAATTATCATAAAGCACAATGTTAATGATCGATGAAAGGAATAATGAACGCTACTTCACCCCCATCGCACAGCACGACATAGGAAGTCGTTTATGTCATATTTATAAAATTGCGATCTAAATAAAGCGGATATCTGGTTCCAATATCGACATCCTGGAGACAATGACGAGAGTTGTCCGGTGTGCTCGTTCTGGAACCTGGAATGTAAAAACAGACGCGATGGTATTTAATCCATTCCAAATACCATGGAGGCTCACATTTCACGAGGTCTCGGTCGTGTTCGAGCGTCCCCGATCCAGATGGGGGTATGTCCATCCCTCGACGAAGAGGGCCACAAGCAGGCGTTGGCGTTTCTCATGGAATTCAAAGTCCTTCCAAAACAACTGGCAACGCAGCACACAATGAGCCGTAGTACACAATACAGGAGGTCAGAGAGCAACAGATTAAGTCATGCCCTAATTGCTCACGAAAGTCACGCGTACGCAACATTTCTGTTCTCCTACCCCATTAGTCACAGTGATGTTTGGAGCAAACTAGATCATAATATTTGGGGGAAGTGGTGTCACGAGGAAGAGTGAGCGACGTTGTCCCTGGACGTGCACTTCCTGGAAACGAAAAGTCGAAATAGCCGTCGGCAAGAGAAATGGCAAGATCGAGGAAAATTTGCGAGCTGTTGGTGTTTTTCTTCAAAGAACATGTATTGTTCGAGTATAGAGTACACTGAGTTACTGGAATTCCACCACGTCACAAGCATGTCCAGCTGCCTTTTTTTCTCCTTACACAGCAGTCATCGATATGGAAGGACAAAACTTTGTTGCTGCGCGGTTGATGCCACTTGAGGAATCTTCTTTAAAAGTCCGCCATAGAAGGGTGAGCAAAGAGCGGGAAGAAAGGAGAACGGTCTCGCAGCTGGCGGAAGAAGCCCCCGTTGCACGGGAAGTAGTTTATGGACGCCATTACTCATTGATGATCACACGTGGAGGTATGAACTTCGAGAGCTCTTAATTCGCTGCATCGCTAGCCTGGAGGCGGGGGGACGAACGGGAATAGATACACCACATCGAAATAGAGCAACATGGCCTTTTAAGAGGGAAAGGATGATGATGATAATTGATGAAATTCTCCTCGCCATGCTTGAGAGCGAAGGAAATCAGTCCGCGGTAAGATTCCTCGAGAAAGTATTGTGCAGCCACCGTTCAAAAGTGGAATTTGGTGCGTCTATTTTTACTTCTTCTGTCATTTAAATACGCATCACGGTGGAGAAGGCTCCTGGAGTGATAGTTAAAGATTTTATGGCGCGTTAAAATAAAAGATTGCCCCACCCTACAATAAGACGCTGGAACTTCGAAACGTTATCCTCCCCAGCGACTAAGGCACTGACACGGTGGAAAAGACTACCCAACGGGAAATCACCGACAATTATTTAACCCAAGAAAGTATGAACTCGTTAAAAATTTCCTGAAATTCAGGCGAAAGCAGCAAAACCCTGCCAATGTAATATGTTATTCCCCCTACAAAATGTTCCAGTGAGTATAAAATATATTGTCAAACTTACTCATCAATAATTGATAATATGGATTAAACTTTCAACGACAAACATGCCTGTCTCCACTACGCCTCAGGGAGTTTAACTTCGACACGCACGCGCCTTGGACGATATTTTTTGCGCTCCGGCCGAAGACGGTTCCGATTAAGAAGAAAAATGAATCTACGATCTATGAATGAGGTATCAGATGTTCCTTTGTGGCTGGCATTCGAACTCTTTTTACCATCAGTAACCTTTAATTTAGAGGCACAATCACTCATTATGTAGAAAAGAACATGAAGCTGTCGGCTACTAGTGCACATTTAACGTATTCTATTGTCCTCTTCGTGAAGGCATAGGAATATCTGATAATCATATTACACTCGTAATATATGTAGGCGCGTTCATGATTGGTGTTCGGTCGCCCCCTTTACACGCGGTTTTTGGTGGATCGTCGGGTGCCAGGGACATTAAGGAAACAGAGGGTACCACCCCCTGCCACACGTCCTTGCGACGGCTTGATGCATATTGTGTAGATGTAGATTTAAATGATAGAATTACCCAGCATGCGAGTTCCGACCGAGTCCATCAAAATCACCAAATCCTAGAAGACAAGTTTGATATATTTTATGATTACTGAAATAATTAATTTATTCAACCTTGGTGTTGAACCACGTATTTTTCTTAATTTAATTCCTAATCTATTTAAAAATTTAATCGCATGAAACACGTGCTAAATTTTTCATAAAACCGTTAGCATCAACTAAGATAACCTTGGTTGGCAGCATTGTCTAATCTACAATCAAGACCATGCGGTGAAATTAGTTTATGGCTACGAGATGAATTGATTAAAATTCCATGTTTCAAATGCAGCGTTACAGTTTTTAAGTCAGTTAATATGTATGTTAAGGAAATTTTAAGATGAGTTTAAATCAAATGAGGTAGAGATAGTTGTTACAACATTGCCGCCGTGGTCGTCAACACAACCAGTGCGATTCATTTTACGAAACGGAACCGTCAGCCAAATGCTGTGGATCCTGAATAATTTTTAAAACGTGTGGCCTCCAGGATTCAACTCATCATATTTGCAAGAAAACTAAAAAACCCTTAGAGGTCAGTCATGCAGAGCTTTCTAATGACACAACATATGCTTCAACGCCTGTCAACCTGGCGCCATACATGGGGGATTGTGTCTCGATATCTTTCATATTAAGTCGAATGCTCTTCAGAGGAGTTGTAAATTGACCCATAGCTACGAGAAATCTCCCCCCTGAGAGCTGGATTCGGATCTCGAAAATCCACTCCCACCCCCACAACCTCAGCCTTCCCCCTCGGCAGGTCAGCTCGTTTCTTCGCCACTGGCAGTCGACGGAGTCAGAGGGAAAGGAGTCAGGCATACGGAATGCTCTGCACACCGTTTCACTAGAAATCACAAAGGGTCAAATGTTAGCACTACTGGGAGCACCATTTGAGAGGGGCCGAAGGTGAGGCTTTAATTTACGCATGCCATCGGGAAGGGAATTTTCGTAATGTATGGATTTGTACGGACTTCTTCATGTTGTGACTACGGTGCTTCACTGACCACGATGGTCTCCTGGCGAAATATATTCAATATTCAAAGTCGGATCCACCTAGGAAATGTTACTTTGAATTCTACATTCTCATTTGGAGCGTTATTAAATTACGCTTTCCTTAAAGGAATATTTGTTGAACGGCTTCGGTACCCAGAGCTCCACATTCCGGATGTCTCAGGAAATACGCCACCGATCGGACGCACCGGGCAGGAAGAGTGTACCTCGCAGGGATGTCCTTCAGAAGCGGGTGGTTTCCGTTCGCTCGGCTGGTTTCTCCGGGTCAGCCATTTTTGGTTTGTTCCAAGGCTGCTCTTCAACCGAGCCGAAAAAGTGGAAGATCAAGTAGGAACCAACGGAGATCCCGACCGCGATGTAGAACACCACGTTCCACTGATTCAAGGTTTGCTGCGTGGACAATGGAAATACAAAGCGTGAGACTGGTTTGAATTTCACCTCATTAAGCGGATTTAATTAATTACTTGGTTTAGACACCACAAAAGGCGTAGGTATACATGGAAGATGCCAGATAACTCAGAAAGGTATAAGTTGGATTATATTATGGTAAGGCAGAGGTTTAGGAACAGTGTGATAAATTCGCACAGTTTCCCAGGAGCGGATGCGGACTCTGACTACAATTTAGTTGTTATGAAATGTAACGCCCGTTTCAAAAAGATAAGGCAAGGGCCGCGGGTTAGGAAATGGAATGTAGAAACATCAAATGGATTGACGAGGAAGGAGTATCAGCCGAGGAAGGGATCCGAAAAAGATGAAGGCTACATTATGTGAGGATTACAGAACAATAAGTTTAATATCACACGCAGCTAAAGTTATTCTCAGGATCATCAGCAAAAGGATAGAGAGTAAGGCAAATGGTTACTTAGGAGATGATCAGTTTGGGTTTAGGAAGGGAAGAGGTACGGGTGATGCCATTGAAGTAATGAGATCACTAATCGAGAGGAATATAGAATACAATCAGGACGTATTTGCCTGTTTCGTAGATTTCGAAAAAGGGTTTGATTGAGTTAACTGGGAAAAATGAATACGTGTATTGCGGAAAATAGGAATGGATTGGAGGGACAGGAGACTGATCCGCAACCTGTACATGTCTCAGACTGCTCAGTTGCGAGGGGGGAACGAAGAGGCCGGATGGCCAGTGTTAGGAAGAGGTGTAAGGCAGGGTTGCCCATTGTCACCGGTGCTGTTCAACGTATATGTAGAGGAAAAGATTTAAGAGGCATGGGAAGAACTGGAGGTAGGAATGAAAGTCGGAAGGGAATTCGTAAAATCGGTTAGGTTTGCTGATGACCAAGCATTACTTGCTCAATGAAAGGATGGATGAAAGGCGTATTGAGCGGTATTGGAATGTTGAAGAAGGTAATAGAGGGGAGAATGTTAGGCAAACGAGGAGAGGGCAGTAACAGGATAGGGATGTTGGACGGGATGAAGGGAGGAAAGAAGTACACAGAGATGAAGAGAGACTTGATGTAGATGAGGTTGCTGGATTGGGTTTGGTTTGGAGTCACAAAATATTTATTTGATAGTCGTGTCCATCCAAAAACCTACCTTAACCGGTAGGTTACCTAATAATAATACCTAATAATAAGCGATTAATTTAACAGTGGCATCAAGTAACACTGGAGGGAGGGTAACCATATGCTTACCAATAAGCGAGAAACATGACTAGGTGTTTTAAGAACGTGGATTGATTTTTACTTTTATTTTTTAACACATCACAAAACAAACTTTAAAAAGGGAACACGGCCGATGTCCACGAATATCATCCTCCAATCATCACCATTCATGTTTCCCTTTCACTGTGGAAATAATACATCACATTTAACCTATTTGTGTTTCGTAACTAATTTAATTAGTTACGCTACCCACCCATACGCTGAATTGATTCACAAGCTCCATCGGTATGGAATAAACAACAAAGTAATAAACTGGATTCGGGAGTTCCTTACTGACCGCAACAACAAAAGGTAGTGACAGATGGCTCAAGCTCTAATTATGTGCAAGTAACTTCCGGCGTCCCATAGGGTAGCGTCATTGGACCACTACTATTTCTTATATACATTAATGACATCACCAGTAAAATAAAAAGCAGCATAAGACTCCTTGCCGACGACACTGTAACTACAAGGAAATAGAGAATGACGCAGATCGTGATCACTTAAACATCAATGGTCAGAGGAATGGGTGCTAGAATTAAATACGAAAAAATGAACCCTCATGCATTTCTTAAATAATAGAAAGTACAACCGAACTTTACCAACTTACACACTCGGGGGTGTTCGCATGAGCGTCGTGGATGAAGTAAAATACTGTACTTGGGGGGTCACCATTGCATCGGACCTTTCTTGAGAAAAACATTACGCACGATTTGTGGGGAGGTGCTAAAGAAGTTGATATTTGGAAACTTATAGTCAGAAGGTGTAGTGGCGAAAAAGTGAAGGAAACGTGCCATTTGTCTTGAGTAAGGACTCACATTGAGTATGCGGCGAGCGTATGGGATTCGAAAAATATTATTTACAGAATTGAATAGGATACAGAGAAATGCCGCTAGGTTCGTGAATAACTCGTACCAAAGGGCACGAAGCATCACACATTTAATTCGGAATCATGGTTGGGAACCTTTAGATATGAGAAGACTCAGGGCTAGATTAAATTTATTGCAAAGATATAAAGCGTGTGGTTTTGCATCCGACACTGGAGATATAATTAGGCCCCCTAATTATATTAGCAAGACCAAAAATTGCTACAAAAATAAATAGTTTGTCGAACTGATAGATTCGAGTATTCGTTTTTTCCTGTGCACTATTCGCGACAATAATAAAAAGGAGAACACCTAAGAAAATAATAGGTACACGCTTTCGAAAACGGGTATGCAAGGTGAAATTCCCACAAAACATTCTCCAAATCTGGTGTCTTAACGACCTCCACCGCTCGCCCTTGTGCCGGTAGGGGTGTAGGTGAATGCATATAAAGTCTATTGTATTTGCGAATTGTCCTTCCGGAATGCGTAGAATACTAACCGGTAATAAGTGTCTGCATTGAATGTGTGCCTGCCCTCTTTTAATGTGTTTTCTTATCCATAGGCATAGGAACAGCTGCTAACCATGTAATACTCGTAATTTTTGTAGGCACGTTGCATGATTGGTATTCGGTCGCCCCCTTTCCACGCGGTTTTTGGTGGATCGCGGGGTGCCAGGTGCATGAGGAAATAGAGGGAATGTATGTAGAATGGATGGTGACCTACCACCTCCTGCAACACGTCATTTCGACGGCTTGCGGGGTATTATTCAGATGTAACAACACCAAATCGCAGCCTCCTCAGTGACTATTACTAAACACTGTGGTTGCAGCAAAAATGAGCTTTAAGATTTATCCACCTCACAATTATTTTGCTTGTAAGACTAGAAACCTATATCATTATATATGAAAATCGCCGAAATGACCGACACTTGAATGTGGGGCACAATCAACTTCCAGATGCTACATTTATATTGCAAATAATCCACTAAGATTTCTCTTCAATTAATAGACTGGAAATAAATCCAATTTTCATTTCTCTGTAATAATAATAAATATATTTTTATTCGAGGGTGATCAAAAAGGCATCCGACCTTTGGCCGGGAAACACATAAGAAGGCTGTCAAGGAAGTGACTTACGTTTCGGTCTAGCGTGGTGGTGGCAAGAGCTAGTGCCACCATCTTGGTGCCTAAACGTCCCTACATTCAGTACGCATCCTGCTGTGGTTGTGTGGGGACTGGTGTTCTCCGACATTGCTCACTGTGAACTGTAAAAAATATGAGCTCCAGCAGAAAATCTCACGTGAAGTGGGATTTTGCCCAAATCCAATGTGCTGTGCCATCTGTGGTTAGGTTTTTACTGGCAGAAAATCACAAGCCAATTGAAATTCATGGGCAACTTTATACGGAGTGTATAGATACGGAATGCTGAGTGAAGGTGGAGTGAGGTAGTGGTGCATTCAGTTTAGAAATGGCCACAGCACCAATGTTCACGAGGAGAGGACACCGCAGTGGTCGACCTAGCCACGTGACAGATGAATTTACCGTGAAAATCAATTAAATAATTCGTGGAAATCGCCGATGTACTATTACGGATCTCTCTCTAGACGAGACTTGCAATACAAGGCTTCTTTGACAGAGACGCGGAATTTTATGCTGGTGTAAACAAGTAGTTAAAATGTAAGGCGGCGGCAGATTGCTTCAGAGACGGAATCGAAAAAGAATTGTGTATCGTTATGATTAATGCTACGATTTGAATGGCGAATATGTAGAAAATAGTTTAAGAATATGCCTTTCAAATACATATAATCAAACTTGTTCTTATCCCTAGGTTCATGTTTTATTTAAAAACGTTAGATACTTTCTGTACAGGGATCGTATCCTAATATGGTGGAATTGGGACGATATTCCCTTCAAAGTAACCCCTAATCTCCTTGTGGCTTCGCAGACTTGGTTCACTGATCCCTCCACTGTCGAAAGCACGTCTGGAAGGCTTCTTCCTTGGGAAGGGACGGTGCGACGTCGCCTTTTGCATTTTCTCTTTCCCGCTCTCAAAACGGGATCCTTTCAGCTGCTTCTTCAATTGAGGACGCAACCAGTCGCAAGTAGTCACGTCTGGAGATTGGTGAATTGATGAAATTCCAATGTTTCGCCAAACAAAGCTCGATCAGGTGCGATATGCGGTGGGGCATAATCATGATGCAACTGCCATTTTTTCATCGTCCAAAGGTCCGGGCTTCCACGCTGAACTACGTCACGGAGTCGTCGGTGAACGTCTTGATAGCACTCTTTTGTCACCGTTTGTCCTCCCGGTACGTCTTCGTGATGCAAAATTCTATGGAAACGTCAAAGGACACAGCATCACTTTGATTAATTATGATTCGCATCTCTCTCACTTTTTTCGCTATTGTAGATTCGGGATGCTTGCGATTGCATTGCGACGACTGCGCTTTTGTTTCCGGGTCGAACCCCTAAACCCTTGGCTCATCTTCAGTTATCACTGGGTCAAGGATACGTTTTGGCAGTGTCCAGAAGGTCATGTGCAACCTCAAGACTGAATTCTTACTTTCTCGTAGACACCAGCTTTGTCACAAATTTAGCAGCGACGTGCTCAAACCTTTACGCAAAGCTGAATTTGCGGAATATTAATTTATCCCAAACTCTTCGCCAATCCCTCGCATGGTCCAGCGACGATATCTCCAATCACTAGATTCCCCACCCTCTCGACAACAGTAGCAATCCAAGTGTCCATTGTCCTCCGAGAACGTTCGTCACTCTCCACCGATGTGCGACCACCTTGTTGAATCCGTTGAATCATTCCTTAATTTGCGTTACTCCCACAGCATCGTCTCCAAACACCTGCTGCGAATTATTTCCCCTCGAGAACCGCCAGGCTTTTGACAAAATTTGATGCAGCTTTGCTCAACTCGTTCGGTAATATTGAGAAACATTGAAAAGCGATGAACACTAATGAAAGCACCTCACTCGGTAGTCCACGGGCGAGGATTGGCTCGCTGGAAGGCGGAGAAAAAATTCAAGCATGCGCATTGAACCGTAAGCCCATGGTGCCCACCATAACCTCCCCACCGTGCACCGGAAAATTCAAGGTCGGATAATTCTTCATCATCAGGTCTAGTAAGAGCCCAATAATGTCGGATTCATTTAAGGGATCTATACCTGAGTTACAGATCCCTTAAATGAATCCGACATTATTGGGATCTTACTAGACCTGATGATGAAGAATTATCCGACCTTGAATTTTCCGGTGCACGGTAGGGAGGTTATGGTGGGCACCATGTATTTCCCATGGAATGGCTCCCCCCCCCCCCCAAAGATGTCTATGACCTCACCTCATGCTCGCCATTTCAAATAAAAGTTGAGGCAACTATCGCACTCTTATCATGAGATGCATAGTCATCGGCTTGGGGCGGCTGCCTCTGCCCGGTGTAAAGGAATGAATGTCCTAATGAGATATCTCCAATCCTCCAATTGAGACGATTTTGATACCAATATTTTATTTCTTTGAATTTTCTGAGTGCCTGCCACATCTCACCGATGGCAACTCATTCCCAGTGAAATATTGCGCGGATGTCACTTAACTAAGTGCATCCACAGATTAATAGCTGAATAAACAAGTGAAATTCAAAAGTATATATATTCTAGGATTGCCATGGCAACTTTCTCCGTTGCCTGGGTTCTCACTCCCATTGACAACCCTCAGGGGGCCAGAATAAAGCAGTCTTCACACCATAAACTCGCCTAAGATATGACATAATAGCCAACAGCTCCGCAGCGCAAAGGGTGGAGCTTTAATTTGGAAAGAACTGGCGTTTAGAGAAGGCACATGCGCTTGTGAGCTGTGATGTATTGCCATTAGTGTATAAAGGTATGTAGCTGTGAAATTATGAGTATATGTCCGCATTCATGACCCTATGAACGCTGGAATCGCATTAGAGACTTGGTTTCTCTTCCCTCCTGAACACGAAGGGGCGGACCCATCTTTCCAATTTAAAATATTTTTCTCGATATCACACGCGTTTCCAAAGTATCACCGTGGTAATCACTAGATGCAGTCAGCAGTGGCGGAGAACCCGGATTGCTAAGTCAGTATTAATACAACGCAGCGAGTCTTATTTGCCGAATGTTGTAACTTTAAATGAAGTGAGGTTCCGCGCCGCAGACGCAAACAATGGGCCAGCTGATGTGAATCAGATGGCATCGGACGGAAAATTTAATGAAGGATTCGATCATAATAAGAAAACGACCCCCGCTAAGCATTAGAGCAACCTTAATGTCAAGGAAGCATTAACTGCGGAAGTATTTAATTGCCGATATTAAAAAAATAAAGTCGTTGAATATCATCACTTTGTTCAAAGCACAGGTGCAGATATGATTATTGGAACTAAAAGCTGGTATTCCACTGATATCGCCGACGGTGAAATTTTCCCAAATTTCTTTTTCCGTTTACAGAAATGACTGAGCAAATGGGAACGGGGATGGTGTCTTTATTGTAGTTAAGAATTCTTGTGTCAGCCGGTAATTCTTGAAAATGGTTTGTAAAACAAGTGGTGTTAAATTAAAAGTCCTGAATCCAAAGGTAAATGAGCACTTTTCAGGCCGCTGGGCGGCAAAGATATTTTAATTCTGGCACTAGACCAGCTAATCAAAAGTTTCTCACCTCAGAGCTATTCGTGACATTAAAATCGGTGTAGATTTTAATGTTCCATTTATTGATTGGAGCAAATATACTTTTTAAACAGGGAGTAAAGAGAAAGATATCTGCGAGTCGCTATTGCCTTCCTCTACGCTTAACTCCATTCATGAGCTTCACCAACTAGGGGCGTTAATATTCTTGACTTGTTAGCAACGAACATACTCGGACAAGTCACAAATATGGAAATTATTGAAGGAATTCGTGACCACAGAGCAGTTAACTCTTAGCTTTCCTTATTATTATTTTTATTATAGATAATACGTATACCATTTAAGGCAGGTTTTTGGATGGAGACAACTACCAAATAAATATCTTAGCTCTCCCAACAAAACACAACCCAACCTCCTACTCTACAACAAGCTCATCATCTCATTCATCTCCGTATAACTCCTTTCTCCCTTCATTTCGCCCAACATCCCCATCCTTTTTCGGCCCCTTCCTCGTTTTCCGAACGTTCTCCCCTCTTTCATAGTCTTCAACATCCCACTGCCAATCAATATGCCCTTCATCCATTTTTTGTCTCCTTATGATTTCTCCTCTTAGATTTTTCGGGATAGGAACAAACACTGATCTGACAAAGTCTTCCACTCGTATTCCTCTCTCACGAAGACTGCGAATTAGTCCATAATGACTCTTCCTCCCAAATTCTCCCAAAACGAAGTTCCGCAGAAATGTTGCCTACCCCTACGGCCTTTCCCTTCCCTTAATGTACTTTAATCTCATCGTCGAGTACGCCTGTACATAGGCTATCTTTATCTACGTCATATGCTCTTTCTATGTCTACGTTTGTTGGCCTGTTCTTTACCATACAGTTCTTCTATATATTTCTTCCATCTATCTTAGCTCTTTTGTGCTTAAACTATTATATCACTCGGCTTGACATTAACTGTAAAAACAGATTTTCATATACATCTACAAAATACCCGGAGGTCAGCGTAAGGACTTGTGGCGGGGGCTGTTAGGTCACCACCCCTAAACTAGAATAAAACCACATGCAAAACCGAATCATGTCACCTCTACACACATATTAGTTTGTTCATACACTCGACAAACCTTAACCACATGAAAGAAAGTATTAACATGCAACAATATCCCACACAGGATACGTACATTCAAATCATACTGTACAACTATTAAAAAGATGGGTATATTAAATAAATAGGATAACATGCAGGAAGACACATGCAGGATATCGACAAATTTATACACTACCATTTCTAGTTATCTCCTACGCGATTGCAGTTATGTCCCTTATCTTATCTACCGATTCGAGGAAAAAACGACAATTTAAATCTATCCGTTCTACAATAAATCTCCCTGATTTTATCTACCATAGTAAGTCGGTGCCTGTAATATGTCCTTAACATCCTCAGGTAAGTAAATTTAACCTGTATTTAAGCCTACGGTCAAATAGTGGTTCCCAACCTAATTCTTCCAATAGTGTAGTGACACTGCTACCAACAACTCATAACATGCTTCATAACAACTTTTCACATAACCCAGCTGCTCTCCGTTGCATTCGATCTAGTTCCAAAATTAAGCCCACTTCATGAGGATCCCACATACTTGCAGCGTACTCAAGGTGGGGCCTAACTAACGTCAAATAACATAGCTCCTAGACCATTTCATTACAATTCCCAAGTATTCCTTTTTATGAATCCTAACTTTTTATTTGCTATTCCGCAATTATCACGAATGTGTTTTCCCAAGGACATATCCGTAGTTATCGTTACACCCAAGTGTTTTACCGATTCCACGTGTGTAGGTTGGTTCCCTGTTTAGTGTGTTTTCTGGTGAAGTACTTTTCCTCCAAAAATGCATCGAAACATATTTACTCAAATTTAATTCTATCTCCTCTGTCTCGCACCAATTTTGAATTGCATTTGGGTCGTTAGGTAATGATATTCGATATTCATGACTGATTCTGATTGAGAGGTCATGATTGGTCAATGTTGTGGAATTCCTTCCCCATCACAGCAAAGTTTAGTTTTCTTTCTGAATGAGTGATGTTAATTTGATACGGCCAGAGTAGATTTTCTTTAAACTTGTTAGAGTAACCAGCAGTTTGGAGGTCAACTCATTCCTTCTTTCAAAGCGTTTCCACCAATATCTCGCCGAATGCCTCCCATTTCCACAACCGATGTCCAATACTGAAATCTCATGTAATGGAATAAACGATCGCTGAAAAGTATTAGAAGCACGTGAGTACAGGTGAAAGCAGCGGACAAAACCGCTTGGGGGGAGGACATCTCGGGGGCATTGCCGCCCCTAGGGGTCCGGCGACGGACCGGAAGGGTTGGTTCCCTCGTGTGAGCTGACCTTTCCTTGCGTGAGCTGACCCCTAACGATGGGAGCCACGACGCCAGCAAGCGAGGATAACGTCTGGTTGATACCGGAGAGGATGCCAGAGTAGTTGACCGCGATGTCCATGTGGTTCAGGTACGACCCCCCGTAGAACATGCCACCGAGGACACCGTATAGACACAGCATGGCGATGATTGGAACGTAGGAGCAGCCGAGGAAAGTGATGGCCAGGAGAGAGGCCGCCGATCCGAGGAGAACTGTTGGGCAGCGAAAAAGAACGCAGGGCCGTGAAAAAAGGAGTGCATTGCTAGACTACACGAGGTCAAAGGGATACTCGTATTGCATCAATTTCTCCATTTGGAGTGCGACACTTTTTGAACCAAGCGAAAACCACGTTTTATTACCACATAGGGTAATCTCTAAAATAACTTGATGTTGTCAGAAAAATATTGCAGAGGTGTTCAGAAAATGATGCTGGGAGTCATTTAGAAAGGACAAGATGGAGAGATTTTCAAGAACTTGATCCCAACATGCTAAAGACAAAGTGATGAAAGATGAGAGGAGTGAAGTGCTCTGAATGTACGTAGCATGATGTACAATGAGCAAACAGGACGAAAATTTAAAGAAAGGATAAAGAACAAAACATAAGTAAAGAATCAGAACACAACATCCCTCTTTCAAAAGCACCTTATCAAACGCGATCACCAAAGTTACTTTGAGACTGAAATTCTGCAATTCGAATATAAAGGCCATAGAGTTGATGCACTGGGTACGTTCCAAAAGTAATGCAATCATTTTTAAAATTAATTTATTGAATAGATCTGCACAAACACTTAAAATTCTTCAAAGTACTGTCCTTGGACCTCCACATATTCTTTTTTCAGCGAATCTGCCATGACCGGTAGGCACCTTGGGAGGCGTCTTCTGGGACCTCTCGCAAGGTCATCACGGCTGATTGGATCTCTTCTATGGACGAAAAACGGGTTCCTTTCAGGGCTACCTTAATCCAAACGAACAAAAAGAAGTCTGCTTGGGCGACTTCAGGACTATAGGGGGGTTGGGTAGCGTTGGAACCTGGCGTTTAGCCAGGAACTCGCGGACTCGTAGCGCGTTGTGGCAAGGCACGTTGTCGTGATGGAGTTGTCAGGTAACGGAGATGTCTGTTTTTGTCCTGATGAACTTTTTTCGGAGTCTTTCCAGCGCATCCACGAAGTAGGAAGCGTTAACTGTCTGTCCTTGAGGAACAAACTCCTTATGGATCACTCCTTTACTGTCGAAAAAGACACTGTTTTCGCTTTTGCTGGTTGACGGCCGGGTAGAGCGTTCCTCCTCGTTAACCTCTTCCTGACCCTCCTTAAAGGTCTTTAACCATCTCGAAACTTGTGAGTAGAACAGAACAGAGTCCCCGTAAGCCTCACGAATCATTTTGTTTGTCTCCTCAAGAGATTTTTTCAGTTGAGCACAAAACTTAATAATCGCGTAACGTTTTTCGATCGTCGATTCCATTAAGCGTCCCCCCCCCAACTTACTCCATCAATGGGAGAGGAGCGGGAAATTCCATTGCATTACTTTCGGAACGCACCCTGTATTGGAGCAATTAGAAATTTTAAAATGTTTCCGTGGCAAGTATGAACTTGCAACCGAAATACAGTTATCCCTCGCACCCTCACCCCCCCTCCTACATCTACCACTCTTTCAAGCCCAGTGGTCCCCACAGGGGATATCATCCCCCTCCCAAACGAACCCCCATTACTAACCAAAGATTGACAGCGAAGGCTGTGCTTCCCTTTTCCTCCCTTCTGCATTTTAGCTTTCTTTTTACCCCTCCACCCTCCCTTCCCCTCCCGCTCTGAAGGGATATACAGGAATACTATATACCTGTATGCAAAGTTGTGTTCTATGAGGACCTGATGATGACGTCCGACGTCGAAAACTAGGTCGTGTTATAAAATAAGTGTGTTTGGAATCACAAAGTTACTTGTTTCAATTCAATATGTTTTGCAAATTCCATAAAGTTACACCAGAGACAACAAAATTCAAAAGATAGAGGGATCTTATGAATAAGATTAACAAACATAGAATAGTATTTCATTATGCTCAAGTAAGTTCACACCTTAAGCCTGAATGGAATGAAAAATACGCTGATATTGGCTATTTGTTCAAAAAGATCACGCTGTAATCCGGAATAACGTATCAAACTAAAAAGCGCAGTTATCAAGTGATATCATTGCAGCGTCAAAACCCGCTGCCTAGTTCATGTTATTGTTGAGGAGTGACGGAAGGGAATCCTTCACTTTCGTCCATTACCACTTGCTTCAATCATTGAGCTGTCTTCGATCATTTTTTACAATATCACAACGCCAGGTTCATGGCTGCCATGTATGCGGCATGACAGGGCCGATTGCCCACTTCGCTTGCTACGAAAAGGACATGCGCAGAGATGGGGGGCAAGATAATGCGTACAGATTCCGTTCATGAGGCGGTAGGCAGTCAGGTGGCTCACGAAGCCCTTCTCCCTCAGCCACTGCGACAGGATTCCGCTCGCCGAGCTGGTGAACCATTGCAGCAGGTAGGGCAGCGATGCCAGGAAGGCGCTCTGCAGAGTGGGCCAATCACCATCGGGGAAGAGAGGCATAGAAATATTCGATCAACCAAGGAGAGTTGTCATGGATTGCTTGTTTCAAAATTATCATATCATTTTGTTACTTTACGCGGTGCCCTGGAAACTGCTGCCAAGGTGTGTGACGGTGGGTGATACCGCCACAATAATTCACACAACAAAGCATAAGGACAAAGGGGTGCCAACGAAGCACAAATGCTACACAGCGCGATGGTCGGTCAAGATGAGCTTTTTGTCGGAATTATTCGGAGAACAACCACAAAATGCATAAAATAGCGAGACTATAACACACTCCCCTGAGTGCCTTGAAAGGCAAATGAAGTGCTTTTCTGCTTACTGCATCTTATTCGGCAAGCGGTTTGCAATCACGATATTAACGACTAACATTTGAGTCGTACAGAATTCCGTTGGTCTTCACTCACTTTCCGACCCCAATCTGTACACTTAGCATCTAAACAGTACTTTCGCTGATTTCACTAAACCAGGAATATCAATTTGATAGGGTTTATACATTTTCGTTTCCCCTTAATATATCAGTGCCCTAGAGATATTTTCATAGGCATTTTCTACATTATCGCCATTTTAGTTTACAGAAGGTAAGCATTCCTGACAATACGTCGCCCGTGGGTTTAATTGGTGTCATAATTAAGACCATAGCGTCACTCAAAAGCAGGAACCTCAATTTTCACACTTCTTCAGGATCATTCCCACTCACTTACATCTTATTCATAGTTCCGGTGTTCCCGTAGAGTGATTCCTTAACTGTGCCCATACGACAGGAGCCCATTGAATGTCGAGTGTCCATGAGGTAGTGGAATTTCGCCTTCATGCTTTTCAAATTCTAGCTTGCATGTTATTAGATACATTTTTACTGCATTCTAAGGTGCAATTGCCTGTTAGTTGATAGCATATGTGTTTGCATACGTGTATGTTGAAAGGGTTTTCGCACGAATGCATACGCCACTGTGGGCGAAGGTTTGAATGGATATATTGATTTTGCATGTGGTTTTGTTCTCTTCTACGGTTGGTGACCTAACACCTCCCGCCACACGCCCTTGCGGCGACTTGCGGCTTATGTAAATGTATATTCATAATCCATACGGGATAAGCCAAAGATTATCCCACAGATTTATTTACTAATGTCACCTTATTCGAGCTTTTTCATTGCATTTTTTCCACAATGATATAAAATAATTTGTGCTTCCACTTTCCTCAGGATATTTACTCTCATTTATGTTCATCTTATCGATGATACATAGTACTTAGCAAACCACCAATGGCAGGGGGTGAATACACACCAGACTGATTTCGACCAAAATATCACCCAACCGCGGTCGGAAAATGTTATTCTTATTCCTAATCTTTCGTGGAAAAAATGACATCTGAAATCTATCCCTCCGACACTTAATTTCTCCAATTTTATTAGCATGATCTCTTCTACCGTAGTACGATGGGGGTAATGATATATTTTCAACATCACTGCCGAAGAGAAGTCCCACCAATGCTTGTAAAAGATTTAATCTGTAATTTAACCTTCGCTCCGTGAGTGATTCCCAGCCTAGCTGCTCTAATATTTCGAATACGCTGCTAAGTCTATCAACTAATGAATCCTAATTGTTTGTTACCTTGCCCGCGTAATCTCCGTATTCGTCTTATTGGACATGACCCAATAATAAAATTATATCAAAACAACTTAACTGTATTAAGTGGGAAAAATGAGGGCTGGACGCACCTTCTCGATGTCGTAGTTGAGGACGTTCTTCATGTAGGTCGGGAGGCCGTTCACGAAGGTGAACAGTACCCAGGCGTATCCGGTGTGAACAATGGCGATGGCCCACACGGGCGGGCACGTGAGGATGGCGGCCCACGGTACGGGCGGGGCCTGCGAAGAAGAGGCGAACAAATTAACCTGGGTTTCCAACGATGCGGTGGGGGGGGGACGGGGCTCAGCCAATCAGTGGAAGGGAAAGAGCACCGCCATTAACCACGGTTGAAACGCAGACTTATAGCGGGGGGGGGGGGGCTCGAATACGGCGAGTAGGTCTGGTCTACGTGAGATGCGGTCAGCATGAGAATAGGGCGAATGCATGAGTCAGTTATTCAAAATCGCAATTTAAGCAAATCGTCCTGGGAATCGTAATTTCCACGCGCTGTCTTGTCTTTCAGGCGGTTACGTACACTTCTACCTGCATCTTTTAAGTCCTCTAACATCACATCATGATTCGATATCACCGTCCCTGTAAAGTATAGACGAGACGCCATGCAACGAACTTCATTTCGCCAAAAGAATTTAATGATATGACCACGTTTTAAGGTAAATTCACTTCTTTCTTCGAGAAAAGGCCATCGAATAGGGCTTCCTTCTGAGATCCTTTTACATGATTTGTATAACAAGTATCGGAAAAGTAGATCAATTTAAGATATTGATACAATACCTGTCAAATGTCTTCAAATTACACCCCTTGAGCGTCGACACACTTTTTCCAGAGGCTTTTTTCCACGACTCGAAGGCTCCCAGATAGGTGGATTCCGAAAGGTCCTTACGGGTGCGCGTGCGAGCTTCTTTGACGGCACTCAGGGTCCCATGTTAGTGTCCTTTGAGTGAGGATTTCACTTTTTGGAAATAGGAAATAGTAACCTGCTGTTTCCAACTCGAGGGACTGTAAGGGGGTTGGGGAGTCGTCGCGATGCCGTTCCAGAAGGTCTTCGCTTCGATACTCTCGACTCTGCTATTGGTCGTCTTTCAAGACCCTCGGGACGAGTTTAGCGCACATCTTTCGCATCGCCAATATTACAGTGATAATGATGTACACTGGCATCTTATATCAATGCCAATAAGAACTGCGATCTTGCGCACACTTAACCGACGGTCTGGATTCAGCACTTCACGCACACACTAGGAAAAAATTGTTACCGAAACTTTTTATACAAATCTTGTATATTTGACTGTGCGTTTTTTCTTTCAATTTCTTCGGGGAATATTTTATTTGATTAATTTCCAAATTAATCCAATCTTCTACGAAAATACCTCTTATCTTTTCAATATTTAAAGAAAATACCAAAATTTATTGTGTAGTCATCACCTTTTCTCTATATTTTCTTTGTCTTTTTCATTTAAATTCATTTTGCAGTACCTTCACGCATTACCTGGTTGCAAATAATCTACGTAGTATACTCATAAAGTAAGGTCCGTTTGCTTGTATTTAAATATAGACGCTTCAGAACACAGTTTTACTCCTGCAGCGCCATCTACTCATACATTGAGAAGCTATAGCAGTATTTGCTTTGTTTCAGAAGTCGTTTGCTTATTCGTGGATGCAAACAACAATGTCCGCGACAATCGTTGATCCCGCCAGCTGTGAAATGCGTTCTCTCATACGATTCCTGTGAGCAAAAGGATTGTCGGCGGCTGAAATTCATCAGAAGTTATGCCCAGTTTATGGATTTACAGTTATGAGTGAAGGAAATGTTAGACAATGGTGCCGTGGTTTTAAAAATGGATGAACTAATGCCCATGACGAAGAGTGAAGTGGCAGGTCCAGTATTCTGACCGATGAAATTGTTTCGCAAGTGGAAAAAAACCTGCGATGTGATCGTCGATTGACGATTAATGGCCTGGCTGAACAATTTCCTCAACTTGGACGCACTGCTATCTTCAATATTGTCACGGAAAACTTCGGATACCACAAATTGTGGGCAAGGTGGGTACCGAAAATGCTCCGCGAAGAGCAAAGCATGTCCAGTGGACGAGAGTTTTTGGGCCGTTACCAACAAGATGGAGATGATAAGACCTTACACCTAGCGACTAATTCCTTCTTGCACTTGAAACAGTAGCTCGGTGGACAAAGTTTCGAAACCGAAGAGGAACTCAAGAATGGCGTTGTCGATTGGTTCAACCCTCAGGCGGCGAACTTCTATGCATAGGGGTTAAAGAAGCTGGTGCAGCGGTACGAAAAATGCTTAGAAGCGAACGGCGATTATGTAGTGGAGTAGATTTGTAGCTAACTAAAAGAGCCAATAAAATGTTTCAGATGAGTATATTTTTTCCTGTGACCACACGGGCCTTACTTTATGTACATGCCTCGTAATTAGATTCTTGTCCGATATAAAACCATTGGACGATTTTAGCATCACAACACTATTATAGATCCAAATAATTTATCCACGAGACAATATACCTCAGGTTAAATGCACCTTTACGTCCGAGGTCATACGGGTTTCCTCCGAAGTTTAATTACATTATCCCTTTCTCTCCCTCTCCATGTCTCCTTTGTTTGTTTTCTTTCCTCTCCATTTCATTTGACCCTTCTTTGCCACAACCACATCAGCATCCAAATCCACGCTTCTCCTCTTCCCTCGCCGTCCATTGTCTCCCAGCCATGCGATATTGAAATTTCCCCGAGTTAATGATCACAGCGTTTATCTTAGACAGCAGTCTCTGATTTCTAGACATCAGGTGCTCCAATCCGAGGAGTATGGGCTCGGGGAATCATCTCAATCAATGGTTTCACGGCCACGGTGATTTTCCCCCAAATTTGTCTTGCCCCGACACCCTTACTCTCGGCCTCTGTACTCCTTACGCGGCCCACTCGAAATCAAATGGAAACCGCGGCGAATCTTCGTCCGAAAAGAAAGGGGAGCTGGGACTTTGAAATCGGTCTTTCGTCAACCGAGGCGTCCGACTAATTCTAAAATGCATTTGACTATTATGTTTCAAACGTAAATTTCTCGCACTAAATTATCCAGAAGTGACATTTATTTATCATGAAAGAGGAAAAAAACGTATATTTAACTTGCGCGAAATACCGCATTCAGTTCTGTAGCATCATGTTACCTTGGAGGCAAAAGCCTCAGCGCCTTATCATAGCCATGGGTCGAGTTTTTCACACTGCTTGCCCACCTCCTGATATTCTGCATGCTAAGGGCAGGTAGATATTGGAATTTCCCCAGCGACTGTCATTTTCCACTCCTACTGACATGAGCTTCCTGTTGTTTTTCAATCTTAATTCCCAGTTCTTTACTGTTGTATTGTTTTGTAAATCAGCACCTAACCCCCCTCTCCCCCTCCCGAGGAGCCGTGCGTTTAAATTACGCCGTTCTCAAAGACACATCTAGTAATGGTGTAATCCTACAGAAGTCTTCCATAAAACCTTCAACTTCAGCTTCTGTGTAATGGAGGCATGTAAAATGATTGGGGAAAAGGTCACAGGTGTTAGTTAAAATCCCTTTTCTTCCCGAACTCTATTCCTTTCTCTCTGTGACCTTTCTTAAACCGTGCAATCCCTCTTACCCCTTCCACCTCGATCACTCATCAATCAATCAATAATTCCAATCCCCCATTTCTCTATCGGGTGCTTCCCTCCCGGCATGTTCGTGATTAATTCTTCCAGTTGGTCCATAAAGCTGTCCGCTTCTTTCACCCGGTAACTACTTGTTGGCACATTTCTCTGATCCGCCTCTACGTTGAACGTGTCTGCTTGTGCCCCTCCCCTCAATATCCTTGCCTGCTCTCTAGTCACTGCCCTCCTCTGCTACTGCTGACTCCCTACACCTCCCTCCCTACGACTCCCTGATACTCCTTTCCCTGCCCCAAGTTACGTACTGCAACTACTAATGTTGTGTTCGATATTCGTTGGGGATGATGCGATATCGATACGCCATATTGGCGCTGTCGATATTTCTCGATTTTCCCAATAATTATGACAATATCGATATAGTTTCGTCGCAATGTCGTTGTTTTCCATCGACGTCTGATTTTTTTTCCCGATAAATGGACGCCTGGCCTCACCCCCCCCCGTGGTGCAATGTGGATTGCGTACTCGCAGGATACCCGCACATTCGAGTGACGACGCCGCCGCAGAGGGCGGGCGTGAATTAGGACTTTACTCAAGTCGATTTCGTGATTCACCCAGGTCTTTGTGTATCAACGTAAGGCTCATAACGTGTATTAATCTTAACATTTAACGTAATAATCGTGTAATTTACCCACATATAGAGATAAAAAATAGCTTTCTAAGAATATTAGGAGTCCAATTTGCATATTCATAGATTCAAGTAGTAGTGGTAGTTATTAGGGGAGGCGACCGACAGTTGAGGTCATTTGCAAGAGATCGCCGTAAGAGAAATGGATCGGTAATTGGTTGGTGTATTGTTCTATTTACGCCTTTATAGATGGGAGTTATATGGAATAGCATCCAGTCGCAAGGTACTGAGTCTCCTATCGATTTTAGGAAAACAATTTCTAAAAAACGGGCAATTATCTTCAGCTAATTCCTTTAATATATTAGCTTATATTTGAAAGATTAATTAAAGAGAGAATACAAATAATTCGCGAGGACACATTATATCATCCCAATCAGTATGATTTCAGGAAAAACCGAAATACATCAGATGCAATCAAAGCCCTCTTAAATAGTTTAAATAATCAAAGTAAATATACATTGGTTGTTTTCATTGACATAAAAGGTGCAATTGACTCTGTTTGGTGGCCTTCTGTCCTTTAGGAACTTAAAACACTTCAAATTCCGTCGAACCTAATTAGACTCTTTTCAAATTACTTTACAAATAGGCAGGTCATATACAAAATGCAAGCCACTTCAACTAAGAAAATCCTAACCAGGGGCTGCCCACAAGGTTCTGTTTTGGGCCCGTTAATGTGGAACCTTATTACTAACCAAGTCTTAAGGAAAGAATTCCCCATGGGATGTAGCTTAATAGCTTTTGCCGATGTCTATTGAAGCTAACTCAAGAGCTAAAATGGAGCAGGCGACAAAAAATTGTATTGGACAAACAGAACAATGGGCAATAGTTAATAAACTGGTAATTTCAACAACCAAGACAGAATACAAGGTCTTCGGAAATAAAATGTCTAGGAATTCGGCTGTTAAAACTACAACAGCAATATCCGAATCACTTCATCTTTTAAGTATTTGGGAGTCGTGTTAGCCGAAAAATTAACTTATCAAGCCCACATTAATTTCATAGTCATCAAAACCACATAAATTTTTCAAGCTGCCCGCAGATATTGCAATACTAATTTTGGAACGGACTCCCTTAAATTGATATACAAAGCTGTAGCAATACCCATTGTTACCTACGGCTGCTCCATTTGGGGTCATAAGGTTAACTACAGCAGAATCGAAAGAAAACTTAGAGGAGCACAAAGACCCTGCCTCTCAGCAATTAGCAAAGGTTACTCGACAATCAGCACGGACGCACTATGTTTAATTACCGGACAACCACCTCTAAAATACGAGGTCATGGAGAGAATTAGCATAATCGAAGTCAATTCGGGCCAAGGCTCAAAATACTTCAACTCCGAGATCGAACACAATCACGCCCTAAACAAAAAAACAATTGAAAGAAATACTCAGGGAACAAACAATTCATCAGTGGAATTAAGACTGGCAGAATTCCGATAAAGGTATTCACACTAGAGAAATTTTCCCAGACGTCATTGAAAGGCTAAAGATAAAAATTAAGCTAACTAAAAAAGCGACACAACTCCTATCAGGCCACGGAAATTTTGAACATTACCTCAATAAAATAGGAAAATCAAGGACTAATCTATGTAGTACCTGCCTAATAGAAGACAGAATAGAGGAGGGCCTACAGTATGAAAAACCCAGACATGAAATTGGGCATTGCATTACTTATAAGAAAAGCGAGATGCGTGAGATTGTGCCATTTTGCCTTAAGCATAACAGCAACCAATTATTTAAAATGGTACAATAATATTTGATAATGGTACAATAAGGTTTGATAGAATTAGTGATTGTATTGTTTGTTTTATAGTATAAGTAAGTTGTATGTAAATGTTAAATTGTACTAAATTAGAGTCCAGCATCACTTTTGTAATTTAATGCTATTATGTCATCATATTTGATATTACTTTCTCATGTTGTGTAATTGATGTTAATTATATCAGAATACTGAAGGGGGATTAAGCGTGAGCAGGAGCCCCCTCAACATATCATGCTATATATATTTTATATGCTATTTCTTTTGTATTTGCTTCTGCAATAAAAAAAGGAAAGGTGTGATTGGGGAAACTGCTTCGCCACATTTCCTTATTATTATTATAATATTATTGTATTTTAGCTTAGTTATCTATTTGTTGGCTCTGATTCTACCGAGCTGATGTTCTATTCCATTCTTGGTCAGTGTTATGTCGCTCATATGTCCCCCGGGAGGGTGTGGAAGCTGGTTTGGTGCGTTTTTACATTTATTTCAGACGTCATGGAAAACCTTATTTCAAATATTTGCCTTTTTCACGCTGTTTGTAATAATTTCTCCGTTTTCCGTATTTAAAGAATTTAATGTTGGACGTTTACCCTATATTTCCCTAACATAGGACCAGAATAACTTTGGATTTTCCTCAAGATATTCGCTTAGCATTTTAGATTTAAAAGAGCGTAGGGCTGTGCGCATGATACTTTTTGTTTTACAACGACATTCTTTAAGTTTCTGTTTTGATGTATTCATATAAACAATCTCGACACTTTTTAAACTCTTTTTAAAATTTGACTGTGACCTTCTTTGCTTTCATAATGCCGATCTTACTTCCCCGTTGTACCATCTAGGTTCCCTATTGTCGTGTTCAAGTTTGGATGGGATGTACGTCTTCATTACTTCGAGTATAATCTTTATATGTTGGCATGAATCTCTCCTTTTGGCAGATTTCCCTACGCAGTACAAGTCCCAATCAATTGACGGTAGATTAGCATCACCAGCGATTATAAATAAACTGTTGCTATGAATAAGTGTACGGCTGGTGATGCGTAAGGCGTGACCAGCTGAAATGCTTTTGATGCATAAAGGAATAAAGGAGTATAATGGGAATTTATTTTTGGTTAGATTTAGAGGATGAACGGTTCCCACTTTGGAATAACGCGCGCGAATTGGAGAGGGGCATCACCTTGCATTCGCCGTCGACCTTGGAGTTGACCAGCGTCCGCAGCAGGAACTCCGACTCCGCCTCGGATATCCTGGGGTGCTCCTCTGGGGTGTCGTAGACGAAGAGCCACCATGGCACCAGGAACAAGACTCCAACGGCGCCGAAGAAGTAAAACACGTGCGGCCAGCCACCCAACTCCACCAGCCAGGCGGAGAAGGTCATTCCGATGACCGTCCCCAAGTGGATGGCTGAAATATGTCGTCAAAATTGTGAAACAACGAATTTTCAACAAATCGGAATTTGATCTTTCGAAAACAGTACTTCACATTTAAAGCAAACGTCAGCTAGTGGCAATGCCTCGCCTACGCGTAAAAAAGGGTGGCTTTCCACCTCAATCACCACAGCATCTCATCCTCTTCCTATACCCCCTAATCGACCACCGACACAGTTGAACCCCCTTCCTTATTACCTGGATTAAATGAGATGACAATATAACTTAAGGACCATTTCACTATTTTACCACAGTCCATCTCTCCTCGAACCTATTTTCAAAATAGCCACTATTTCCTACAGACCCTCTTACCTACAAGTAAATCTACATCATCACCGCCCATCACACGTAGCTACAGCCATACTAAAATACACAAAACTACTGAGGATACTTGGGATCACTTGCTTGAGATCCCGCGCTCAGCAGTCAACAAGTACATTCCCAGTAAATTTGTAAAGGATAACATGGAACTTCATGGAACCTAATACAATCACGACGTATTTGCCTGTTTCGTAGATTTAGAAAAAGCGTTTGATAGAGGGAATTGAGAAAAACTAATGCGCGTATTGCAGAAAATAGGAATGTATTGGAGAGACAGAATACTGATCCGCAACCTGTACATGTCTCTGACTGCACAGGTGCAAGTGGGGAACGGAGAGTCCGGATGGGCAGTGTTAGGAAGAGGTGTAAGGCAGGGTTGCCCATTGTCACCGGTGCTGTTCAACGTATATGTGGAGGAAATGATTAAGGATGCATGGGAAGAACTGGAGTTGGGAATGAAAGTCGGAGGGAATTCGTAAAATCGGTTAGGTTTGCTGATGACCAAGCATTACTTGCTCAATGAAAGGATGGATGAAAGGCGTATTGAGCGGTAGTGGAATGTTGAAGAGGGTAATAGAGGGGAGAATGTTGGGCAAGCGAGGAAAGGGTAGGAACAGGATAGGGATGTTGGACGGGATGAAGGGAGGAAAGAAGTACACAGAGATGAAGAGAGACTTGATGTAGATAAGGTTGCTGGATCGGGTTTGGTTTGGAGTCACAAAATATTTATTTGATAGTTGTGTCCATCCAAAAACCTACCTTAACCGGTAGATTACCTTAAAAAACACGAAACCTAGATGCTAAAATGCGGATCTTAGAAAAGAATTGCGACGTCAAAGGCTATGTTACGCCAAGATAAATGTTAGGGACAATATCTCTAACGACAAAATAATTTATATCACTTCTACATCCACGTAATACCCTGCAAGCCGCCGCAAGGGCGTGTGGCGGGGGGTATTAGGTCAACACCCGTAAAAGAGAAGCTTATCTGATCAATTGTGATTACAAGATATTTAGGGTGAGTACCAACAATGAATTTCGGAAAGCGGAAGTTAAGGGAATTGAAAAGGAAAAGGTTAGCGGGAAATTTGAAAGAGAATCCGAAAGCAATTTGGTCGCACGTTAGAGAGGTTCAGGGAAATAAGTCAACTACTAATTTACTCAAAAACGATAAAGACCAAAGAGTAACCAGCACTTTGAAAAAGGCTAAATCATTAACTTTGTTCTTTCAAAGCGTCTTCACCAATACCTCACAGAAAACCTCCGATAGCTTACCAAATGGTGCTGATGCCCAAAATTGAAATCTCATAAAATTGAATAGGATGTATGCTGAAATGGTCGGGTACAAAGGGTAGACACAGTTGGAATTAGCTCCAATTCATTACAAGTCACTTCAGGTGTTCCCCAGGGAAACGGACCTCGGTTGACGGACCTCTTTTATTCCTACCTTACGCTAACCACATTGGCTCTGTAGTCACTAGTAAGATACGTTTATTAGCCGACGATGCAGTGGTTTACCGTGATATTCGTGATCCTGAGGACACAGCAGCCTTCTCAGATGGCATCAATTCTATACAACACTGGTGCGACACTTGACAACGGAATTAAACTTAAAAAGTAGGTGGTTATAAATATTTGGAAAAATAGAAATTCCCACCCGAACGCCTACTGCATCGGGAACACCGTATGGGACGAGTAGAGTCAATTAAATGCCTACAATTACCCTCACTCACGATCTCTTTTGGACGAAACACACACGGGGAATATGTGGACAAACTAACATTTAATTAGGATTTATTAGAAGAGAACTGGGGAAATGTGCTGAAAAGGTCAAAGGGAAATGTTATCCCTTGCTGGTTAGCCTCATTTAGAATATGCTGCTAGCAGATTATGGGATCTTCACGAAGCTGAATTGATTGCTGAATCGGATCGCCTGCAGCGTGGAGGAGCTGGATTGGTAAAACGTTGTTATGATAAACCGAGTAACGTATCCAAAATATTAGAGGATTTAGTCTGAGAATCACTCACGGAGCGAAGGTTGAATTACATATTAAATATCTTGACACAGTTTCAGGCGTAGCATGGTGGAAATCCTTCATAATGAAAGAAGACACTTTGCTTTTTCACATAGAACCTTTTTATTACGACCTAGGTTTTGAGACAGTATCGGCTGAAGATGTTCCGCTGTAACGAAACCCAGGTCGCAATAAAAAAAATTCTATGTGGAAAGCCAAGTGTCTTCTTTCATCATTAAATCTCTTGCATAAATTGGAAGAATTTCTCTAAAGTAGTGGCGTTTAAAATGTATTATATTACCCTCATCGCACTACGGTATGAGAGGCCATGTCAATAAAATTAGAGATAAAGTGTAGAACAGATTTAAGTTGCCATTTTTTCCACGAAAGATAGGGGATCATAATAACATTGTTTTATCACGGTAGGGCCATATTCGAGTCAAAATTAGTCTGGTTTGTATTCACCCCCAGCCACACACCCTGGCGGTGGCTTGCAGGGTACTAAAATAAATGAATAAATAATAAAACCCGACAGCCCAGGCCGGCCAATTGTTCCCGCCCTAACTCGCCAAAAGAGATAACCTCTGTCTTTGTCGACCGCTGATCACCTCTCTATCATTCCGTGTCAAAGAGACTTGGCATTTTCCCAACCGTCTCCACTCTACCTCCCTTCTACCGGACACCCAAACCATCATGGCCACAATAGACATCCCTCTACGCCTCAATCCATCCACACCATGAAGGTCTCTCATCGACCCACACCATATATTCCCAGCACTGAGTCTGCTCAATTTGCCTCACTTCATCCAAACCCACAAGTTCCTCTCCTTCCACAATTAATATTACCTTCAGGTGTGTGGGCGATGGACAGTCGATTCAGACCCTCAGCCGCAAGCCACCCCCTTGAAAGTAACTCCCTCTCCGGTGACCCCCTACAACTTCTACTATGGGCGGATATCGAGTAGATGACATATTACTTCTCTGGTCAAAGAGCGTGGATTCCCTTGACATATTTACTTCCTCCCTCAATCCTTTTTCTTATTAAACTTAAAAAATCGTAAACTTACCTTAAAAATCACTTTTCCCGATACTCGCATTTCTCTCACTAATTAAAATTTCCACATTAAACCCACCAACAAACAACAATACCTACACAACACCCATGGCACATTCAACACACTCTCTCCCTTACTCACTCTCACCTAGTGATCACCGTATCTGTAATAACCCAATCTCCCTGGACACATTCCTCCACAATCTACAGAACTCTCTGTTCCGCCGCGAGTCCCTTCTCAATTAAATATCCTCCGACACGCTTAACCGCCCAAACCTTCCCACGACACTAAACGCGCATACCCTCTCCATCTGCACAGCATTCTGCCCAGGAACTGTCCCTCAGACATGTCATGCACATGAACATGGTTCCGCGTTGTACATTACCATTAAACTTGTGAAAAAGTGCAAATTTGTTTTTTCATCATGGCGAACTTCCATAACATCTCACCTGGATATGTTGAATATTCTCAAATACCTCTTCTCTATTCTGACAAGCCAAAAAACCACGGAAAATTCACTACCTAAATATCTTTCTGTCACTTATAAAAGACCCACCAATTCATCGGACATATTGAAATTCACCAAGCCTTCATCCAAATCCTCTGTCATCCACAAATCCAGGCGTCAGTACCCTGCAATGGACCAAAATGCAAAACACGTGTCCCATCTCCACATCTCCTCGCATTCCCTCTCAACTTTGATTCAATTCTCTCCCATCCCACAACACTCCCTCATGCACCTCCCAACACGCAATATAATCCATCCTCTCAACTCAACACCCTCTGTCCCTCCTTACACGCTGGGCAGTGCACCGTGCGTATCACCCCATATCAACACCCTTATCAGCAATCACCGCGCCTCATTTCAAACCTTCTTCCGCATTAGCTTCTCTACCAGTCGATGAACATGCCACCCGCCATACTGTTTCTGTAATTACATGTAAAGCCTTTCTTAACATCTGGTAATGTCGCAACAATCTGAGTTTCATATTCACCTAACACCAAAATGTCGTGGACAAAAAGAGCTAGTTGAGTCTCGTAATATTTTTTATGTTTTCCCCCATAATGAATGCATGCTCGTTTCTTACCAATAAATAAATCTTTGCTGTCATAATGCCCCATAATGTAAATTATAAGTATGTGATCTAGAAATGTACATGCAATTGATGCCAGAGGTATTTGGTCTATAGTCACCGGGTTCTTCCCTATTGCCTCTTTTATATGCAGGTGCGATGTTAGCTACGTACCTTTCAATCCATGGGTAATTTGTGTTTCGCCAATGATCGATTAAAAATTATTTCTGAACGTGGAAATAAAGCTGATGCTAAGGTATCGTAAATGTGGACAAAAATTTAATCAGGAATGGAAGATTTGTTTGGCTTGAGAACTTCCAACTGACGCAATAACCCAAGAAACAATATTTTCATTTCCTCTACCACATTCTGGTATTGACGAAGTATAATTACGTTCGTTTTTCCCTAACATGAATTAAATATACTTTTGAAGGAATTCAGTAAATTAGCTTTTTATAAGCAGGAAGATACTTTTGCCCTTTCACGTCTTTTAGTGAGAGTAATGACGGCATATTTCCTTGCACTTCTCTCACATGCGATGAGAAATCTTTGGGTATTTCGTCCCAGAGATTCCCTAAACTTTTACTCCAGAAATCAACCAATGATTTCCGAAGGTCTACTTTTGCCAAGGACTTTTGTAATTGCCTAATAACTTAGTATGTACACTAATAGAAAAATACTTTCTCGCATTTTTCATTTTCGCGCCGCACACCCTTCGACACCTTAACAATTTCCGCACAACAGCTGAGACTGCGAAATCTAATAAGTATTTCCACAATGTCTCAAGGTCACATTCCTGGCTTAATTGTTTGAATTTTGGACATCGGTCACTCTAAGCTTACTTGTTTCACCCCGGTGGGATTCGTGCATTGCCTGCATACCCTCCTCTTTCCCAGACTTTCAATACTTTTGCGACCCCGAGAGTCAGTCAGTGCACACTACCGTTCCCTAGTGGTTGGCACGCTCCCTCTCCTCCCTTCAGAAGGGTTCTCCCTTTGAAATGCTGAAACTCCTGGACCTTTAGTGCAGGCCGTGGCTTGGCGGCGAACATGTGGCGAAACTGATGGGGTACCCGTGGGGAGGGATAATGCACGGCACGGGAATTGAAACACCTGGTAATCTGACGTAAATCCTCTCCTTCCTCACCAATCAAATTCAATAGCTAAGGATATCTAGATCGGCATATCATAACCGCTACAAATCGTGATATCGAAGACGAGAATGCAGTCAGTCGTCGATCCAGCTTCTGGCGCGAAGGTCAATATGCAGGTCACTAGGTCAAGCCCGTGGTGGATCACAGTGATTCCGACGAGTATACTCACATGCAAATGTAAGACCGGCAAAATACGTCCTTTCGGAAGGCGGAAACCATAAAGAGAAGATACTCAGCAGCGCCGGAAACACGACGCCCTGGAACGAAGGACACAAATGCCGAGCTGAGCACGCAATCTAAGAGGGCTGTCCGGAAAGTAACCTCCGTTTTCTTGTAGCAAGCGAAGTAGATGGGAGAGCCGAATGTTTGCTGTATTGACGCGCGCGCGCACACACACACACTAGGGAGGCAGTGCGCCTCGAGCTGCAGTGTTTGGTGGAAAGCCGCAGAAAGTGTGTCGTTTGTTCAGAGTGGCGAGTCAAAATAAGCAATGCAATTGGGCATCCCGCCAAATGTGAAATGCGTTTAGTAATAAGGTTTCCACTGGCAATAAACTTCAAAACTGCTGGCATTCATCGGGAAATACTATGTGCTGTGCACCAACTAAGTGATGAGTGATAGTGTTGTGCGTCATTGGTGTTGTTAGTTAAAGAAAGAACGGACAAATGTCCATGATGTCCAAGAACTGGCCATTCGTCAGTTCATCTGTCACAAAGCTAGGCCGACCACTGCGGTGTCCTCGTCGTGAACATTGGTGCTGTGGCCATTTTTCAACAGAATGCACCACTGCCTCCCTCACTCCACCTTCACTCATTATTCCACCTCTGTACACTCCGTGCAAAGTTGCATACGAATTTCAATTGGCTTTCGGTTTTCCGCCAGTAAAAACCTATTCACAATTCACAGCACTTAACAACTTGCGGGATTTTCTATTGCAGCACACATTTTGAAAGTGAGCAAAGTAGAAGAACCACAGTCTGCACACTACCACAGCAGGATGCGTATGGAGTGTAGGGACATTTAGACACCAAGATGGTGGCTTCATCTTTACTCACAGGAGTTTGGAAATAACTTTGCAGCTTCCACATAAAATAACTTATTTATTTTCAACTATACGAGAAAATAAATAAGTTATTTTATGTGGAAGCTGCAAAGTTATTTCCAAACTCCTGTTCGCAATGGATTTCCACAAAGTCTCGGCCTCAACCATCAGTCACATCATCCTTACTCACCCAAACATTCGGCTTCCCCCACTACTTCGCTAACGGAGGTTACTTTTCGGATAGTTCTCTAATACATAAAAAGATATATGTCCCGTTTCTCTATTTCCCCTTAATTTTTTAAGAAATTTAGTAATACCCCAAATTCTACAGACTAAGTGACCACTATGGGTTTAACCTGGTTGGTAGCCCTGCCGCCCTCTTTTCCATACCATCCCCAATCTTCACTTCTCCGTGCCCATTGCTTTTTAACCACTTCCCCGCTACCCTCAGTCCCTCGCGGATTTCGTTCCCACGGTAGTTGAAAAAGTTTTATAATATAATTAAGATTCAGAATAAGGACCACACTGCTGCATTTGGATGGTCTCTCCTCACGCGAGCACTCACACTCACCAAGGCGGCTCCCTGCAGCACTCTGACTGCGATTAAAGGCCCCACTCCGCCCTTCCTGGCGGCGACGGGACCCATGGCGGAGATGACGCCCGCGAGGGCGACGGCTGGGCCCACGACCATCTTGCCGCCCCACCGAACGGCGGCCATGCCCCCAAGCAACTGCGTGGAGACGTAGCCATAGTAGAACGCGGACAGCACCAACCCCTGCGTGGACTCGTCCCACTCAAACTCACCGTCACGGAGCTAGGAACAGAGAGTGGAGAAATTCAATGGCGAAACATTTTTTTATGGTTTAGCAACAGATATCCTCGACAAGGTTGAGCCACAAATTTCTACCATTGGTATGACATTCATAATATCGATTACATTATTTTAATTCAAGAATAAGCAAATACCTTAAAGCCCAAGAAAAAGCCCATTACCAATTATAAAATGATTTATCAATTATTAAAAATAAACACGTCTTTCTATTTATATAAAATTGGGCGGTCTTCCTTTTAGGATTACCCATGTAAGAACTGCGCATGTTGGGAGAGGGAATTGACGGGAGCAAGCCAAAGGGAGCAGGAAAGATGGAGTATTTTGATTGGCGAAGGGATGTTGAAGGCTGAGATTGAGGGGAAAAATAAAGCAGGCAAGGAAGACGTAGACATAGCATTGGTTAATTGGACGGAATTGAGAAAGGAAGTGTGCGGAATTCAAGAAGCAATTTTTTAGTCCCACAAAATCGCGGAAGATGCCGCGACAGTAACATTTAACGGAGTCATACGCTAAATGTACATTACAATGCTACACTTTCAGAGTGTAGCAATCACTCGCCTTGACCTGGACTCGAACCCAAATCCCCCGCCGTCCGGTCGAGTGCTTTTGCAATTTAAGCTATCGAGACGTCCTCTAACACTCTGAAATTTCAACACTGTGGAGTCATAAATATTCAACTTACTAAGGTAACATAATTCAAAGAGATTCGGTTATGCCCTTCAACCACCGAGAGTCAATACATAACCGCAGGCTGCCGCCCATTTTCTCTACAACAGGCGAGGGATTCACCCTTGGGCTTGTGGATTTTTTAATAATTCGCCTAACATTTCGTTCATTTTGGCGGTCCTCCTCTTATAGGTAGGCTATCGGAATGGCACGGGACTTCTGGGCACAAACAAAGGATCATCCAGGCGAACGCCGTGGACGTAATCGTGTGCAAGAGTGGCAGATGCAGTCAATCCCGTGCTTCGCGAGAAATACGCACCATCGGTTCTTGGCGTCACTGTGCCTCGCTCAAAAAGGTGCCATCAGCCAGACTCGGTTCGGAGCACGATCGGACAAATATATTTGGCGGCTCCGCGACTGAAGCGATCTCTTGGGAGGTCATTCGGGGGTCATTTTGCACGCCAACTTAAAACTTCCCTCCGAAAAATGTAGCACCATCTGATACCTCGAAATGACATCCATTCGAAAATATCCGAGAACAATAGCGTCGTCAACAAAGAAACATACGACCGACAATTCCTGTTTATTTATCCTACAATTGAATATGGTAGAGTCTGCCTTGTAATATGCGGAGATCTTTTATTGTTAGCGCATCATGTAAAAGGTTTCCCGATAGTCAAAATCGGAATTGCGGGGTCAATTGACAATATCGTATCAACTTTTCCTCGGACTTAACGGAAACTGCACTTCCCGTATCGGTCAAAACATCAATTAGCTCGACCTGAAAATCGGCTTCACCCCGTGGGGTTATTCCGTTTCTCCACTTCGCCAGGTTCAATCCCCAACAAGCGGTAAGGCATGACCAAGTGGTCGTCGCATGAATCGGTTGGCAAATTGCTTGGAATGGCTGGATCCTGAGATTACCCAGTTTTAAAGGGACTCGGCTGGTCGAATAGGACGGCGTTAGCCTGCGAGTCTTCGGGGGAAGCGGCAACAAAGGTAGAATGGCTGAGGGGGCCCTCGGCGAGTCGATTGCCTTGACCTGAGCGGGCCATTCCCTTGGAAAATGGGGGATCGAGTGCAATGAGGATAGTCATGACCGCGATGGTGGTTACTCGCATCCGCACTCGAAGGGGTGGATATTAAGGGACGAGGATTTCGATGGCGGTCACTTCGCCTAAAGCGGGCCCTTCCCACCTGGTGCTTGCACCCCCTGCCATACACTTGTTTCAATTCATGACTCTTTTGGTCACCATTCGTTTTCTTCAATTAACCAATGTACTAACATTATCCCGTGATGACAAAAGCCCTGCCGTCAAAGAAAAACTCACCTCTTCATCGCCAGCTTGGAGCTCCTCTTGCTCAGAGTGAGCCGAAGGGCAAGCACCAGACGCTGCACTCTCCGTGGTGTTTCTGAGGGGTTGTTTCACCATAGCGACGATCGCCACCGCGAGGTTCACCTTCAGCGTGTATAGTACCAGGACACACACGAAACCCATCATTGCAATTACGTGCCGACAATGGACACAATCTAAAAAGAATAAAGAGTTTGTACAATTGGCTCGCGCGGTACATGAGGATGAAACGGGAAATGCCAACCAATGTACAATAAACAGCTGAGCGCCAGAGCTTAGAGCTGAAAACAATATTATCAAATTCTTGCTGCTTCAGAATTTTGTAATTTGATCCGTAAATCGCGCGTTCATGCATAGCGCACGTCTCGAGGAACTGATTATTCCTTCATTTTCAGTGATTCTTGTTCAAACTTTACATCACGAGTACCGCAGTAAAGCCCTGCTTGACGTTTAAGAATTCTTTCGACTTTTGACCCACTTATGATTAAGCACGAGCATTCAAAAACTTTCATTGCTGAATAAGAATGCGAAACAATGCCGATGAGTACGTCCCATCACCTTAATATGTAGGCACAAGTTGGACCTTAGATTCCGGAAGGGAATGGCAATATTGATATAAATGCTAAAAAATATATTTTGGAAAGAAGAGGGATCGCGCTCTTGCACGTCAATTGTCACATGCACGCGATTTACCACCTACGCCTGGGCTTAGATAAACCAAACACCGCTCTCTCCTTCCAGGGAATCATCAAAATGAAACCTTACGTCAGTTGAAAGGCCAAAATTTCCACCCGAAATTGAACACACTACGAGTGTTTCCATTGAAGCCAGAGCATGCATGCATGAATAATTATGATATTTTCTAGATTATATTAAGATATATTTCCAAAAGGTTCTTTGAACTAATGCACGTTAACACTCCAGAAAATTCCCATGAGGACTGTCTTCAACGTTAGTCTTTCAAAAAGAACTTACCAAGAGACAAAAGCTCCCTGAGTGCCAACAACTGACGCAAATCCAAGTGAATTCTGAACTATGCTCACTGTCCTGAACAGAGCTCAAAAGCTTTCCGCTGGCTTATTGAGAAGATTTTACGATCTCACCTTTAATCAAGAACAATAAACGGTTGCACAACTGGTCAAATGTCCAGTTACGAATTCCAAACCTAGTGATTCGCCTTGGATGTTTCCACGGCCTATTTGTCCAGTATTGGGATTCTATAGGGCGATATTCAATCAACATATATGTTTGTGGACTCCGAACAGTATAATCCAAACACAGTAATTCAAATCCTAGAATAAATGCAATCCGATCGAAAATTTGCTAATTGAAATCTATTATGAAACTCTCGTTTAGTTGTTAGTTGCTAATTTAATGGAGTCAAATGAAACTGAACAAAAATCACCATAAGAATTATTTTAGAGCAAATGCATTTACACTACCAATTGTATGAAAACTATGAATTAACATGGTAGTCTAAATTATGCCGAAGTTGATGTCACTTAATTTTATACAACTCTCAGGTATTAAAATTGAGAGCACTTTCAGTAATTTCAACGCTTGGGGATATTGGCGGAAGTGCAGCTGTGATCTGGAGCCACGCCGTGCAGCACTCCAGCTGGGTACTGGCTAGCCGGCAACCGGGTGTTTTGGTGCTTGTTGGTTCCTTCATTGCATTGCACGCTATGGAACACTGGATGTCATTGTGGTTTTTAAATCCCTACCTCACCATATTTCAAGTGAATTCCAGGCAGGAATGTTCGGAATCCGGTTAATTCTTATCTCGTTTCGTTAATTATTTGGCGATACGCGTAATGAGATGTCTGCAATTAGGGTGATCAGAGGTGTCAGCGAGGCAATTTGTCATAGCAAGGGCTCAGATAAGCGTAAATGGACTCCGAGCACTCGTTCGTGGAACCAATAATAAATTTATAAAAAGTGAAAAGCGGAGGGACTTCAACGCAAGATATGCAACCAGGGTTTATGAGCAGAGACGAGGGTGTAGCACTCCAAACGAACGGCGGCCCCTTTTCCACACATACCTGGAGGCTACCCCTCTCGAACGCTTTCAGGTGGCTTCTAACGAAGGGAGAGAAACTGTTAGACGCTCCAGGGGCTTTGGATCAAATAAAGTCACATACAAGCTGAATTAGCTGAATCAAGTCTTGTTTTAGAAAGCAATTCGAGAGGACCTCATATGGATATGCTGAAAGGTTCATTTGAAAACTTTTCAGGAAATGAGCAAAATATCTGTTGTGTTGTCTGTCAAGAGGAAGAAAGTTGATATATTGTTTCCTGCAATAATTTACAAATAGGCTCAACATTGCCGAAGTACAGATCACTAGGTATTTTTCCTTTTCAAGAGACGTACTAAAATAGAAATTAATGTCGCTATTTGCTTTTTAGTATAGATACCATTTTACTGTAGCTCAGAATAGGCTTCTTTAATTTTTTCAATTTTTTAGACTAGAGAAATGTGTCAAATGCACACTTACACGATTATAAGCAAGGTTAAAAATGCTCTCAAAACCAATTTACATTTCATAAAAATGTCTACCCATTGAGATGGCAGTGGCATTTAATATTAATATCTTTTGGACAGGAGTTGCAAAGGAGGAGCACTGGCGCATGAAATGAAAGCCCTCCAAAGGTCAAATTTAGTAGCTTCAGGCGTGATCTACATCTACATAAATACCCCGCGACCACCAAAAAAGGTGTGCGGCAGGGGGTGCAGCACCAGGAGGAAAGGGTTGGGACTTATTTAAATAGGTAAAGGAAGGGGGGTAACCTGTAAGAAAAAATATATATGTATATCCACGCGCAGTCCCCAACCAGTACGTTAACACTTATTGTGTTGAAATGACTCCTGGGGGATTTCGACTATAAGCACTCTGGTCTCTTATCGTTCTAGGAAAAAATGACATTTTAAACCTATCAGTCTTGCAGTCTATCTCTCTAATCTTACATTCGTGATCCCTCCGATCGTAATACGTTGGGGTTCGTATTATATTCTTGATGTCATCGGAAAAGGGCCCATCTTTAAATGTTTTTAATAAATTTAATCTATATTGTAAACGCCGCTGTGTAAGATAATCCCAACTTAAATTGTCTAGCAAAGTAGATACGCTGCTGCGTTGTTCATAACAATGTTTGACAAATCTAGCCCCCCTCCGCTGAACTCGATCTAATTCCGAAATCAAATTTATATTTTGAGGATCCCATATACTGGCAGCATACTCTAGGTGGGGCCTGACCAAGGCAAGGAAACATCGTTCCTTCACTTTTTCGTCGCACTTACCCAGCACTCTTTTAACAAATCCCAATTTTTCATTAGCACGACCGCATATTTCTCGGATATGTTTTCCCCAGAACAGATTGAGAGTAATTGTTACACCCAAATATTTAAAGGAATCTACCCTCGCGATTTTGGTTTGTTTCACTTTGTAACTATAAGGGAGGGAATTACTCTTTTCCCAAAAATGTATTACTACACATTTTTAAAAATTTAATTCCAATTGCCATGTATCGCACCAATTTTGAATTGCATCTAGGTCGTTGGCTAACACGACTCTATCTTCGTGACTTCCAATGTCCCCATAAATTACTGCATCATTGGTGAAAAGACGGAGCTTGCTATTAACTACAGTACTGAGGTCATTTGTGTAAATAAGGAATAGGAAGGGGCCTATGACACTTCCTTGTGGCACACCCGACGTGACCTTGCGATGCGGTGGAAGTGAAGCATAGTGATCTTCCTAAGGATAATTTGGTCTGAACAAAATTTTACTCCTCTTTTTAACAGAAAAAACGGGAAATAATCTACATTTGATCGTTGTTCACAACCAATGCATTGAACCTTCATAATCTTTGTCGAAATTTGGTAAATCAACTATCGCATTAGAAAGAGGCTTTTCGTTAATAGGGAAAACTGGTTCGGAATTTGAAGTCCTGATAGATTCGAGTATTTACGTCAAAATTTTGAATGATCCGTCATTGTGACATCGGCACAATGAGTTTATTTTTACCAATTATTTCAGCGATGACATGCACAATTCTGATATTTTAATCCTACAGTTTTAGGTACGCGTGTAAAAGGTGCTAAATTGGATTTTTTGTAATGTTTTGAATGGTTTACATTGTCCAATTTGTGTAATTCGAGGTAAAGTAGCACCGAAGACTCTTCGAAGTCACTTTGTCGGCACCCGTCCCCCGGCCTTGCGACACAACCGCCTTTCGAAAGACCCAGCCTTGGCCCCACCTGACTTCGCTGCTATCTACGCAATTATATATCTACGGCCGCCTCTCCTCCCTGAATTGTGTTATACTATTACACTCCCCCCTTTTTCCCTTGTGTCTCCATCACCCAACCAACCCCTCACTCCTTTCAATGCATAAAAACGATATTCGCCACTTCCGCACGTTCATAGACATGATAACGACGGGGAGGCGTTAAAACCGGTTAAGATAATATTAAAATTAAAGCGAATAACATTATGAAGTGTATGTAAATTATGTAAGACTTTGTTAACTGAAAATAAATAAGTTTTGAGATGTTTTGCTTGCAAACGCAAAGGTGCAACTAGATCATCCTTTCTTTGAGTTATTCAATTTCGCCAAATTTTCACCGGAATTATTTCTGTCATCGAAGAATAAAAATAAAACGAAAACGCTATCATGTTGGGGTCATGAAAGGACAAAGTGAGAGTACGGGGACATCTGGTTTGATGAGGAAGGCTTCGAAACTCGGAATTTATCTGGCATTTAAAGTATTTCTTTGGGTAATGAGAATTTAAAAGGAATTAGCATAGCCACAAAATAAAAAGCATATGAGGTACTGGTTAGTTCTATCCTAGAATACTCGTCCATAGTATGGGATCCATATGAGGTGGGACATATTAAAAAGACAGAAAAAGTTCAAAGAAAGGCAGCAAGATATGTACTAGGGAGGCAAAAAAGAACAGAGAGTGTCACGGAAATGTTGGATATACTGAAATGGGAGAGTTTGAAAAATAGAAGAAAAAGGAGTAGGTTAGGCGCGATGTTTAGAATTGTTAAAAATGGCGAAGCGTGGGAAGATTTATGAAAAGAGATGTAAAAACCAATCTTTAAGGGAAAGAACGACCACAGTTTTAAAATATGAACACAAAAAACAAATAAGAAAATATACTCTTCTTAAACAGGAATATTGTTGACTGGAACCAGCTGCCTGGAGGTTTGTTTGAGCCCTTTCCTTCCAGTTTTAGGCGTTTCAAGAATAAGTGTAAAGCAGCCACTTGGCGATGAAGTTTTTTGGCCAGTGATTATTGTACTCATTAAAATATTGTTCTGTACGAGATATGAACGGCGTGAGAAGTTGTATTGCAAAAGTGAATGATGCGTTGATTGTGCGTGAGACGAAGTGCGGCGATGGACGGAGCGTTGTAGGTATGGTGTGAACCTAGCGCATGCGTGATGGCATTGGTGCGGTTGGTAATATTCACGTGTCATTGCATATGAGAGCACTTTGTCCCATAATTGTTCTTCTTGTGCATGTATGTGCAATGTAAGAGTGGCTGTTGACCAGACTTAACCGTCGTCACGAGGACAATTACCTAATTACAACGAGATTTATATGATGAAACCATCTGCCATGTGAAAACCATCTGCCACGGCATCGCGACGATTTCTCAACCCCCTTACAGTCCTCCCTTGGCACCAACAGACTGTTTCCTTTTCCAAGAAGTAAAATCCTCCCTAAAAGGACACCATCATGGGATCCTAAATGCCTTCGAAGAACCTTGCTCGCGTGCCCTTAAGAATCTTCCGGAATCCGCCTGCCAGGGAGCCTTAGGGTCGTAAAAAAGCCGCTGAAAAAAGTGCGTCGACGCTCAATTGATGTACCTTGATGAATTTTGAGGAATTGTAACAATATCTGAAATTAATCTATTTTTCTGAAAAAAATTCCCGATACTTTATATACAAACCATATATTTGCGCCACGTCAAGTCCCAAGTAGGGATTAAAATACCACTGGAAAATGTCCAGCTCCTCCGGAGTTTGAACCAGAGACCTTCACGTGGAAAGCGAGTATGTATCCAGACAACCGTGTATATTCGACCCCCATTCGATGCTTCTTTCGCGAGAGCCAGACTTAAAGGTGGCCGCCGCCGTGGGTCCAGCGGACCGACGCCTCACCTGCATCCTTGAGTGTTAATGGTTCCCTCTTCTTCAACCTGGCGATGGCCATCGAGGGCGACGCCCGTGCGACGGGCTTCCGCATTGCTGCTCGGGCGCTTTCCGCGGGGTAGGAACGGAGGTCGTGGAGGGAGCGAAGGCAAGCGAGCGACCGACTGCTCCCACGGTGGCGGTGGAAATGAGTGACGCCGCCGCCGCGGACCCAGCCAGCCACTGCGGCGGCAATGGAAATCTCCGATAGATTATTTGTACTAGTTAAAAAAGCGAATACTCTCCATTAGATTTAAAATAAGACACACATAGATAAGCCTTGGAAAAAAGAGCACAGTCCTCGCGTTCTCACGCGTTGATAAGCAGCTGACTGCTCATCGAGAGTTGATCATCCTCCAAATCCCGCCCGGCTTAATTAGACGACACACACATCGACCGCTCGTCCCAGAAGCATATTTGAAAAGTAATGTTTTTATAAACATCCGAATGTGTGCGCGGTAAAAAAAATATGATTTACTATTGCCGATGACAAAAAAGATAAGGGATTGGAACTGCGCAGGAGGCATGTCATAATTTTCCCGGGAACTATTCGAGATCGTTTCAGAGGCGCCTGCTCTCCTCTGCTCATCGATATTATCCGCACGTAAAATCTCTCCTTTCTCAACGACTTCCGTCTTCGAGGATAACCATAATATAATCATATTTCGGTAGTTTTTCCGTGATATATAATGACATCTACCGAACCATACCATTGGCCTCGACAATGTCTCGCATACGACAGGGTACCGTACACTTATTATTATAGCTAAAAAATAATCAAGAGAGAAACTTAATTTTTACTTATTATTCTTCAGAGTTCTCTGCATGATCACCATCCAGAGTAATACATTCCTATCATCGTCTATTGACCTTTCGAAGGCAGTCATAGTAGAAATAAGTAGATTGAGTCGAAGGCTATTGAAAGACGTAATTTACGTATGTTCGTTCGGCGTTTCAAATCTCCGAACCCACAATGGCTTCTTGAGTTGAGGGAATAAAAAGAAGTCACTAGGGGTGAGATTGGGAGAAAAGGGTGGATGCGGCAACATTCCAAAAGAGCCACCACATCGCCTTGATTCCTCCTCAACCGCACCTCGAGATGAGTGAGCAGGTGCACTGTCAGCGAGAAGACGGGTGCCTTTGGTGATCATACCGCGCGTTTCTTTTTCAGAGCGTCAAGTAATTTGTTCAGCAGTGTGCAGTAATAGATACCAGTGTTACTCTGACCCTTCTCTAGGTAGCCTGATGAGATTACCTTGAGACAGTCTCAAAAATCAGCCGGAATGACCTTCCCTGCAGACTTGCCCACTTCAGCCTTTCTGGGGGACGTCAGTCATTGTGGTTCCAATCCTATCTTTAATCTCTGGATCATACTGGTAGATCCCAGCTTCATTCATTGTTGCCAGGCGACCAAAAAACTCCCCTTCTTCTTGCTCCAAAAGATTCAGTATCTCCATCGACAAGTCGCGCCGTGTTTTGCTTCTGAAAACTAGTCAGTAGTTGTGGAACTCAAGAGTGCTGACACCTTTGACACGTGCAGTTCTTCGTGAATAACTTTCCACACACTGCCGTAGCAAAGATCAGTCTCATCCACGGTCATCTGGAAGATTGCTCTTCGGTATAATACGTAGGATAAAGTCCCCTTCACTTTCTTCACTGTGGCAGCTTTAGGTAGGTCTTTGGGTGGACACAACTATCAAATAAATATTTTGTGACTAAAAACCAAACACAATCCAGCAACCTAATCTTCATCAAGTCTCTCTTCATCTTTGTGTACTTCTTTCCTCCCTTCATCCCGTCCAACATCCCATTCCTGTCACTGCCCTCTCCTCGTTTGCCTAACATTTTCCCCTCTATTACCTTCTTCAACATTCTACTACCGCTCAATATGTCTTTCATCCATTTTTCCTGCCTCCATAGGATTTCTCTCAGCAAACCCCTCTCCTCACCCACCATCTCCAGTACTTCCTCATATGTTTTCCTTTCGGTCCATTTCACCTTCTCCATTCTTCTCCACACCCACATTTCAAATGCCTCCAATCTACGTCTATCCTCCTGCTTCAGCGACCACGTTTCCGCGCCGTACATAGCTACGCTCCATATCAGAGTTTTTACGAGTCTTGTCTTAACATCCCTACTCAACGTCCCCGTCATCAACTCCCTCCTCCTTGAGAAAGCCTCCTTGCCTATCGCAATTCTTCTCCTTACCACTTTGACCGTATTGGTCCAAAACACTTCCGAGATATGTAAACTGCTCTATTTTCCCCTCCAATTTTAATGTTTAGTTTAGCCTTTTTCTTTCTGAAAAATCGCATAACCTTTGTTTTATTAATATTGATTATCATCCCATATCTATCGCACTCAACCTCCAATTCATTCAGCAATGCTTGCAACCCCTTGGCTGACTGAGCAACTAATGCTTGGTCATCAGCAAACCTAACCAATTTTACGTATTCCCCTCCGACTTTCATTCCTACCTCCAGTTCATCCCATGCCTCTTTAATCATTTCCTCCACATATACGTTGAACAGTACCGGTGACAATGGGCAACCCTGCCCATTGTCACCTCTTCCTTACACTGCGCATCCGAACTTTCCGTTCCCCACTCGCACTTCAGCAGTCTGAGACATGTACAGATTGCGGATCAGTCTCCTGTCCCTCCAATCCATTCCTATTTTCTGCAATACACGCATTAGCTTTTCCCAATTCTTTTTCTGGAACGTATTAAGAAAATCGCGGTTTCATCACCAGTGATGACGTTGTTCAAATAATCAGGTTCATTTTCAATACGTTGCAAAAGTTCACTTGAAATTTCCGCTCGTTTGGTCTTCCCTGACACGGTCGGCGCGTAGAGTTTTACAATAGCTGACGTCCTGCCGCTTACACAGCTTGGAGAGTACTGAGACTGATTTTGCGGGAAAGCTTAGCGTCCCCCCACCTACTTTAATAGGTTCGATCCCACTCCGTCCAATATGAGCGACGCGGGAAATTGAATTGTATTACTTTTATTTATGTATTGTAAGGCGGATTTGAGCAGGTCACGAATGTAAAAATATTTCCTTAACCGGGATTTGAACACTAGACCTTCCACTTACCGGGCGGATGATCCACCTTTTAAGCTATTAAGGAAACCTAATTTACACTGAGATCTGCGATGTTTTTAAGCGCCCAGGTGCTCCGCTTTCTTGGCCAAGAGATTGCGTTAGGGAGCTGTTTCGCCCACCAAAGGAGAAATAGACAATACACACAAGAATAAAGGACAGTAGGCAAGCAAACATACAACATCATAGAGGATAGAAACAGAACAGTACGTTTCGTGGCACGCATAGCCAGAAGAAGAGATGAGCCACATTGGCCTAATACACATTCAAACATGAAATCCCGCCATACGGCGAACAAATATTCATTTGCACATGGAAGTAGATATAAGGAAAGGGGATAGGAAGACATAATGGACGAACACAAATGAAATCCGCCTTCCCCACCTCTCCTGTGTTCCTATATATATGTATCGATAATGCGGAAGTACTCACGAGAGCAATTTTAGAACACAGAATAAAACAGATAACACGTAAAAGAACACTCACATTGTAGATTATTTGAGCTTTCGGCCTATTCCGAGGCCTTCTTCAGGTCAGACTGAGAGGTTTTGAGGGGAGAGTGCCTGGGGAGGGAAGAAGGGGGGCGGAAGGTTTAGAGACTGCTGGGAAAGGAATTAAAGATGGCTGCTAATGGTGGGAATTTTAAAGGATCGGAAATATAGGATGTATGCGGATTCGCGAGTTCTCACCTCTATGTTGGTGAAGCTAACATTTTCAGGCTTAACTTTGTGGAATTCCTTCGTGGTGAGGGTGAAAGAAAGAGAAAAGAAAACTTTGCATTTCCACACACTTTTAATATAACACGACCATGGTTTCGATGCGCCGCATCATCACCACTTGATGATGATGCTCCGCATCAAAACCATGGTCGTGTTATATTAAAAGTGTGTGGAAGTGCAAAGTTTTCTTTTCTCTTTCTTTCACCCTCACCTCTATGTTGGTGGCTGAATCGGGTAGGGATTCTAGAATTGTTAAGGAAAAGCATTCGTCGAATGATAGGTTGTGTGAAATTGCGTGTGAAGGGATAGGAAGGGAAGAGAGTGAAGCAGAATTACAGGCGTAGCGGCGATTGTTGATTCGAATGGATAAGGGGGTAATGCATTCGCCTATGTAGAATGAAGTGCTTTGTTTGTACGACAAAATATAGATAATATTTATTTATAAGTTTTGTATTTAACACTTCCGTGTTACTTCGAAGAAATCATCTATACATAAATATATAATATCATATTTATTTATTTATTACGATGTTTTTGTGCTTTATTCGTGTACGAAATTACGCCACTCTCATAACATATGTTTTCGGTTTTTTGTCAATTGCATCGACAACTACGGTCATATCAGAACGATAATTGGAAACAAATAATTTTTAATGGACGCCAATACTGTGAACTTGCAAAACATCTCCGCAAATTTGGAAGTGGAAACACCTGTGGTGTTAGCATCATTTTCATGATCAATAGTTACCTCAACGGAATTATTTATTAGTTAATTTAAAGTGACAGGACGGGTAGCAGATAAAACAGAAATAATACTTCAATTTTAACCCTGATTGTCTCAAGTTTGTAGTCGTCTCGTGAGCTGGGTACAATAAAAACTCGGCATCGATAGGAACATGTAATATATTCCTATTGCCACATGTACCTTATCAAAAAATGTTTATGGCTGTGTATTGGTGCATTTAGGAAATTAGTCGACGAAATGAATGGCTTTGTGGCGCTTGCAAACGCCAATTTCCATGTGATAAGGTCGTTTCCCCTGAATTATCATCGCCAAAACCAGACTTAAATACCTCAGGACGATACTCTATCGTGCATTTTGGCCTCAATGATTAAGTCTTCCCGCCTTCTGAGAAAACAATAGATCAATTAACATTTAAAATTTTAGTAATAAAGGACGGGCTGAGTGCACTCGAAAATGATGGATCAGATCTAGATAATATCGAATGATTCTCGCAGGAGTTAGATAACAGGCGTCGAAGGGCAAATAATATTATCTTTGACCTTCACAAATCTATAAATCAAGCGGAGTATTCCACGAGAGTAAAAACTCGTTCCCAAAGGTAGACTGAATTGATTTGCCCGCAGTGACGGTTTCCGGGTTGGACAAAGATTTCAAACAAAATAACCTACGTACACCAAGGTCATGTTGCACTGGGCGTTCTGAAAAATAGAAAGACCCTGACCCAGCGACAACATTTCAGGAAATTAAATGAAGAGCTGCAAAGAAGAGCCAGTACGGGTGAAGATAATCTCGAGCGCACAGTTGCTTCTCCGAAATCTCCATGGGTGCTGACTATATTCCACCTTAATCTGTCACTGAAATACACGCGGTGAAAGATCTGGAAAATTTTGTAATACCGAAACTTTAAAAATGTAATACTTGTGATTTTTATGGCGCTTTTAAACCTTTTTATGCTCCTTTACAAGAGGCAATTTACAGTTTACCGCAATTTCATTATAAAGACCTCAATTTTTTCCTAAAGTTTCCTGGAGGATTGAATAAGTCTGAAATTTAAAAGATAAAAACGACATTTTTTACAAAGGAAAGGAAATAGAAACAATTAATTCATTTTTTAACACAATAAAATATTCTTCAAAATACAATTCTTGAGTAAATATTTCTAAAAACAATGCCTAGAAGTTTTTTCCTGATATTCCAAACTCCTTTAAAAGTTTCTGAACACTCGTGGAAACTATATAAAATACCAAATAAGATGCACCTGAAAAATTTCGCTGATAGGAAAAGCTATGAAATATTATTTCTTTTTGCTGAACGAGTATTTGGGATTTTTTGGGTGCATCGACAGTTGTGGTCATTTTGCACCATTGTGAAAACGTTTCAAACCTCAATCCAATTTTAATAAATACATAAATATTTTTAAAAAATTTCATTAAAAAATTAAGATACCGCAACTAAGGTTGTCCCATTACGTCAGTTTCCTTTAAAAAATTTAAAACTATTTTAAGAGTTGGGGTCATCCCTTAAAACATTGCTTAAATTACCCCTCATTTTAAAGTCTTTTGAAAAAAATGTTTGATATTTAGGGCACTCCCTCCCATGGACTACAACCTTGTCGTGGTGGAAGGGCTTGTACGTTCCGATGACCCCTAGAGCTGTGCTGGCGGGAGTACTAATAATTGCTCCTGGTAGGGTCACCCATGCCAGATAGGTCGAAGGTTAGGAGCCAGACGAAGGGTAGTCCACGCAGCGTCTGTTCCTCAGTGAGGCGGCTGCAAAGGCGTCTGACCCCAGTGGGGCGGCCATTAAGCGATGGTGTTCACGTTAAAAACACTATTGAGGAAGGCAACGGGAAACCACCCCAATTATAATTCCCAAGAATGTAATGATGGGTACTATAGCTAATATGAATCATGGCAACTGCGGGACTGCCCGGCAGCGGGGGAAGCAAGGCATCTGCGGTCGTTATCCCACGAAACCCTTGCAGGGGAGAAATAACAGCAGCAGGACAGAAGACGCAGAAGAAGACGGAAGTAGTTAGAATAGCAACATAAAACGTCAGGAAACTGTTGAGGACAGGCAAATTAGAAAATATTAAGCGAGAGATGGAAAGAGGTAATATAGATGTGTTAGGTCTATGCGAGGTGAGATGGAATGATAGCGGGGATTACTGGAGTGATAATTATAGAATAATATACAGCGATGGGGACGAGAGCCAACGAGGGGTGCCGTTATATTAAATAAAGGGGTAGGAAAAAGCGTAGTCAACATAGAGCAAGCAACTGATTGAATCTTACTCGTAGAGATTAAAGCGGATCCGACGAACTTGGTCATTGTTCAGGTATATAGTACATGCCACCGAGCAACCACAAGGAGGAAGAAGTCGATAGGATGTACGATGAGTTAGAGGATATCATCGCGTGTGTTCCTGCAGGGAAACATTTGATAGTGATGGGTGATTGGAATGCGACGGTAGGCGAAGGAAGAGATGGTGGTGAGGTGGGGGACTATGGGTTAGGGACGAGGAATGAACGAGGGGAGAAGGCAATTGATTTCTGCAGGAGACAGGGGTTGTTCATCACCAACACATGGTTTATACACCACAAAAGGCGTATGTATACATGGAAAATGCCAGGTGACTCAGAAAGCGGTAGATTATTATTAGGTAATCTACCGGTAAAGGTAAGTTTTTGGATGGACACAACTATCAAATAAACATTTTGTGACTCCAAACAAAACCCAATCCAGCAACCTAATCTACATCATGTCCCTCTTCATCTCCGTGTACTTCTTTCCTCCCTTCATTCCGTCCAACATCCCTATCCTATTCCTGCCCTTTCTTCGCTCGCCTTACACCTCTTACTAACACTGCCCATCTGGACTCTCCGTTCCTCAATCGCACCTGAGCAGTCTGAGACATGTACAGGTTGCGGATCAGCCTCCTGTTCATCCAATCTATTTCTATTTTCTGCAATACACGCATTAATTTTTCCCAATTCACTCTATCAAATGCTTTTTCAAAATCCACGAAACAGGCAAATACATCCTGATTGTATTCTATATTCCTCTCGATCAGTGATCTCATTACTGCAATGGTGTCACGCGTACCTATCCCCTTCCTAAACCCAAACTGATCATCCCCTAAGTAATCATTTGCCTCACTCGCTATCCTTTTGTTGATGATCCTGAGAATAACTTTAGCTGCGTTGGATATCAAACTTATTGTTCTGTAATCCTCACATGATGTAGCCTTTGCCTTTTTTGGAATAGGAACTAACATTGATCCTACAAAATCTTCCGGCCAGATTCCTTCCTCATAGATACTACGAATCAGTCCATATAGGGCCTTCTTCCCACATATTCATAAACATTTCAACAGTTCCACAGGGATGTAGTCTACCCCCACGACCTTATTTGCTTTCATTTCCTTTAATGCCCTTAAGCGGTAGATTACCTAATAATAATAATTGATTGCACTGAGTCAGCATACGTTTCAGGGTCAGGGGCAGGTCACAAACATTGCACCGAGGATGCACTTTTCCCTCGGTGAAGAGGTACGAATGCGTGAGGGCAGAGTGAGTGCCCTATTCTCAAGCTCGTGACCGTGACCTCTTCCCTTCACATTTTACGGATGGAAGAAGGGCCATAACGAGACTACCGATTTTATGGCCCTAGGTTTATAATTATGCAAGCACCACCAACTTCCTTCCACTGGTTTAGAACCAAATTCCGCAAGGCAGCATTTAGGTCCTCCACAGGTGCCAATATGGAATCGGTCTCGAGTTTGCCTTGGGCTACCTTCGCTGCTTTGTTGGATTTTTCATTGCCAGGCATTCCTACATTTCCAGGAGTCCATATAAAGGATACCCTTTCCCCTTTCTCTGAAGGGATAAGAGGATATAATGGATTTCCTGAACTATCGGGTGCATTGGTGAGAAGACCGATTTGGATTTTAAGGTTCTCAACGGGTCTGAACAGATGTGGAAATAACCGTTGATTTCTTTTAGAACCGTCCTAATAGCCGACAGGTGGGTAGTGAATATACTGCAGAACGTGTTCAGTTTTTCCCGTAAGGCTCCACGGTAGCGGGAGACGACCGCACAGGCGCATGCGGATTCTGACTTCGATTCATCGATGTAGGCAGGGACGAAGTCGGAATGCGATCCGAGGTAGGCACTAAAGAGTCGCTGGTATTCCGACTCGGTCGTGAACCCTTCAGGGTGCGCGTGTGGGATGGTCTTAATATGAGGTTTTGGTGTTAACCAATGCGCATATTTAGCGTAAAAGACCGGGCATACTTCGGGAAAGGTAAAATTAAATTCATTGATAAAATCATTATAACGAACGGCTATGGGCCTAGTGGCCCTTCTTCGCCTGTTAAATATGTCTAAAAACCTTGGGTTGAATGTTGATGTTAAAACATGGGTGGTCCGTCATGGATAAAACTTTACAGGCATAATTGCCCATCAAAAAGGTCCTGCGCGTTGCCAACGGAAGATCCCCTGCGTCATCAATTTGGTTCGGGACTGGGCTGGTTCTCATTGCCCCAGTGGCCAACCGTATCCCGCCATTGTGGACACATGTAGGGGGTCTCAAATAAGACTATCGTCCTGACGATTATACGAGGTGTGGCCAAAAATCCACGAACAAGAAATGAAGTGTGAGCTGGTGCATTATCGTGGTGCAAAAGCCATTTTGGAACGAATTTTGTTGCCACACGTTTCATACCCAAAAAATTGGAAAAAATGTCATGACATGATCCAATCGATATGCCAACATCATCAGCGACCTCTCTAATTGTGATTCGGTGATCGTTCATAACCATTTCCTTCACTTTTTCCACGTTTTCATCGATTGTTGAAGTGCTGGGGCGTCCAGGGCGTTCGTCATCTTCAAGGTCCTCTTGGCCTTCTTGGAAACGCTTATACCACTCGTAAACTCCTGATTTACTCATAGCAGACTCACCATAGGCTTTTGTTAACATTTCACACACTTTGTTACAATTGATTACATTTTTTACGCAAAATTTGATACAAATTCTTTGATCCATTTCTTTTGACAAACGAAAATCGCCGAGCTCATAAAACACGTCTAAACTTAGTGGCTGTCACAGACAAAGTCCACAATGAAAACAGCTAAAAGTTTTATCATAATTCATGGGCATGTATACCAACATAATAAAAAAATTTTTGACAGTCGGACTCTTCAACGCCAGGAAATGAAAAAATTCCCGTTAATTTTTTAACACACCTCGTATATAGAACCGTAGTCCAATTTCGAACGGACCAAGGCTCGATACAATAAAAGCATGGTAGTGCGATCTGCTCGCCATGTAGAGTGAGTTAAAAACGTTAAAATATTTTGGGTTTGACGACACCTCTCGCGCAATAACCCGTATATGCTCCCGCCAGTTTAGTTTTTGATAAAGGATCATAGCCAGAAAGCGGACGGACTCCACTAGTGAGAGATTCATGCCCAGCTGGCTTAAAGTGGGTGGTATGTGGTGTCCGCGAAGACGGTGGAAATGAACAATTTCATTTTTTCCGTGGAGAAATGAAAGCCGTTCCTTCGCGACTAGTCTCCCAGTTTATTTAGGGTCACCTGGGTTTGCCTGGAGGCGTATACCAGTCGTGTCGACCGGTAAAAAATGGCTAGGTCGTCCACAAAGAGCGATTCCATCAACGGAGAATTGATGCATTCCGTCACGTCGTCGATTTCGATGGCAAATAACGTCACACTCAGTGCTGATCCCTGAGGTACCCCGTTCTCCTGTATGAAGGATCAGGATAAATTCTTGCCGGTCCTTACTTTTAACACGGAAGAAAAGGAAAGTGTTTAGAGTGCGGAGCACCTCCACCTTTGTCGGAATGTCATCGAGCATTCCCATTGCCAATATGTTTTCGCTCTTTTTGTCATTCAGGTTTTCAATGAGCAGTGTACCATCCCTCAGCTTATTCACGCTCTCGGGGTAACCAGGCATGCTCTGCGAAAGCACTCTCCGAATAATGAAAGGAGACACCTTTTTCAGAGTCTCACTTTCCTCAGCACAGGACATTAGCGGCATCTCCCCTCCCCCGTGTCCGGATGGGATCTCTTGGGTGATGGAAAAATGCTTTCCTCCATATTAATTAATGCTTCATCCCTCAGCCTCCCCACCCACCAGGAAGCCACACATTCGGACCGCCGCGCCGTTCCGCTGAACCAGACCAGTCACCAGGCCTAACTCAAGGGATGTGAGTGAGTGGTTGTCTGTTTGGGGGTGGATCTTCGATGAGAGGACCCACCAAAACCCTTAAATCTCCGACCTCCCTGCGTAGATCCCCACAAACTTGGACTCGCCACCGGAGCGAAAACGCAACTGAAGCCGATTGACCGGGAGCGACTAGCTCCCGGCCTCCCGTTTACACGAAATCCGGGGCCGAAGAGGTATATCGCCCCCCGGTCCACACTGGGCATCCGTAACCCTGCTCAGCAGGCAGGCACCTCACCCTCCAGGATCCCCTTCTCTCCCTTACGGGTCTCACAGCACGGCAAACGCCTGGGCGGATCGCAGGCCAGTTGATATGGCCGCACACAGACAGTGGATCCACAGCACTGTCCGGATGCATCCCTTGCTGGCTGGGGGTTTGTTTTCGGGGTTTTCTCCCTGTCCTTTTTGTTGGCTCTTACGACAAGCAGGGATAGTGCGGGAGTATTCCCTATCCCCCTACCCGCAGGGGGAATGAACATTTAAGAAAGGTGGAGAGAGGGAATAAAGATGTGGAGACGGGGATGGTGAAATTCGCGCCACAGAGTCTTGTCCCAACTATTCTGTGCCTCAGACGTCGTCGATGCTGAGGAGGGCGTACTGGGAGGTCAGCAAAGCATCATTACCAATAGCAGTTTTCTGAGTAAGACGTTTACCAGGTACATTTGAAAAGTACTCGGAATGGAATATAAATAAACGACCTACCTCAGTGAAACTTTTTTATTTCTAACATGTACATCGTTCAGTAATGTTCCAATCTCTTGATCCCACCTTGCAATTTAGATTCCTTTAAGCCTGCAAAATACTTCCCGTCTACTTCGGCTGTTAATTCTTTATATGAAGAGAATCACCGTCGACCGAGGGAAATTTTGAGCTTGGGGATGAATTGGAAATCTGATGAAGCCATATCTGCCGAATAAGGTGGGTGTGACAACTATTTGTATCTTAGTTCACGTTTTTGCCATGTAAACGACACTTGTGTCGGCGATTCTCCATAACCATTTTATGCACTTTTTAAATAAAACAGTTTCTGGCGTAACTTGGTGGAAAATCTTCATACTGACTTTTAATAATCAAACCACTTTACTTTACCACATAAACTTGTTCATGTGGAAAAGTAGTGGTTTGATTATTAAAAGTCATTATGCACTTTTGCAATAATTTCTGGGGAAGTGGCACATTTTGGCCAGCCATTACTCGGATCAACATCCAAGCGGTCCCGGCCAAACTTCAACTCGTTCGTCCATTAGGCAAAAGTTAAACATGAGCAAAGTCCCCCAGAGTGTTCTGAAAGTCAGTATGCATTTCCTTTGCTTTCATAATTTCTTTATGAAGTATTTCATAACTACTCGAATCTTAATTTTTCCATCTTCACAAATCACTCCACGGGAACAATAGAGAGGCGTCAGCACCAAAGGTATCTTCCCAGAACACTAACGCGTGGCGTGTTTTACTCATAAAATATTACTTATTACTACGCGGGAAACTTGTTGCGCCCACGCTGATCTCTGGTAGTGATTTCGAGAACCTTACTAACTATCCATGTACATATACTTCACACTTACAGGTTTCACTTCGTGGATTGGTTTGATTACGATAATAAAAATTTGTAACTCTGTGGAAATTACAAACTAATTTAATAAGGACACTCGTAAAATTTGTAATTGTTCTAAAATGTCCAATGTGAATACGTATTCACCTAAACCTCACCCTACTGGTAGCCAGCAAGTGGTGTAGCAGGTGATATTAGTACACCATTAATAATAATTAAAGTAATTAGTGACTATTTACTTTACATAAAATTTTATTTTTGGTAAGTTCGAAATGTCATACGTGATGTATATTGGTGTGGATGCCATGAAGTTAGCGAGGGAAACGCGTTCTTTATATCCGCTTGTTGGGCAGCCATTTTTCTTCAACCTTTCGTTGAGCCACTTTTACCATTGAGCACTCTTTAATTGCCACATCTTAGGGTAGTTGTCCTCGATTGCCTTCGGACAGATGCTTCGTGAAGCGAGACGCAGCGCTATCCTTCCTGACACATGCTTCCAGTTCCCCATCCCTGCCCCTCATTTTGCTCCCCGTTTGCCCAATATATATATACATAGTATATATATATATATGTACTTCCAGACAGTTATTGCAAACTAGTTGGCAAATACATACTGTGTGCTCCACTTTTTAGACTCACTCTTTGTATGCGCAAATGTGACTCCTTGAGCCGGATCAGTGTAGAGGATTTTTTGGTTGTGGTGGCTATTTTTTTAAATGCCATTGAAATGCTCCTTAAACATGTCAGTTTCAGCCAATTCGTTACGTCATCCTCCAAACCACAATACGTTTCTTCACCCTACTCATTCTTTGCGCATATTATCAGTTAATTCCGACTTAAAGACAATGGTTGATTTCACATTTTTTTAAAATTGCGTTTGTTTCCTTTTTACAGTTTTGCTGACAGAGCTTGAAATGTCTCTATCTGATAAACAAAAGACCTTTGTTTATCTGAAAAGACTTGCAAAGAGAAATCTGGACTGATTATGGTTCATAAAAATCATCATGGACGATATGTTGGCGTTGAATCCAATGATGCGTCGAGAAACCTTGAGGTGCCCTCAATACCGAGCATATTTTAAGGCAGTTTAAATACAACTTTGAGAATCATTCAGTAAAAAGAAAGCCACATGTGATCGAATTTCATTGACTTACTTTCACAGTATGAAACAACTACTTCAAAATCTTGTGCTTCGTGGATACTGGTTCTAACCAATTCCCGATCGCCTAAAATTCTCTTTAGCCAGTCCAAAATGCATGGTTTTTCCTTCTGCTATTCATCTTCCCATACATGAAGGCATATTTTATATTTGATTACATCGCAGATGTAGTCAATTCAACAATTAATCGTTGGGCTCGAACTTCTAGAGCTCCCGAGGGTCGCCACTATTTCATATCCATTTCTGACTCATTCCCAACACGATTCGTCCGCTATTTAAATCCGTGGAATGCCCCAACCTTAGGACGCTCCGTTCCATTCTCGTATGAACTGTCCTCCGATAGGACGCTGGGTTTTCACGTATGTTCATATCTTTATTCGGGGCAGTCTCCAATTGGAGGTCCTAATTTTTCTTTGAGGTCACGAAAAAACTTTAAACCTACAAATTCTTCCCAATTTTATTTATTCATACCTCTGTGGCGTCAGTTGAAATCCCTCTTTTTGGCGTCAATTTTCACCTTGGACCTTCTTTAAGGTCTAAATACATAAACGCATCCTATAGAAAATATTTGTTTCCAGATAATGATTTCCAATGATCCTCCTCGGAAGTGGTACACGGAGATAAGCCTCACCAGTCTGCACCTGATGCCATCCTCCTCCTCAGATGCGTCAGATTAGGGCCATTCCTCGCCTGGGTATTCAAAAAAAACCTCCCTCCACCACATTTTCCGACTTCGTCGTTACGCACCCAAGGGGAAATAATGGAATTGCCATGTGGTGTCAAGCTCTTCATTAGGCGAAAGTAATTAGCGGAGCAGTTTGTATCACACAACAATTTCGTTCGTGTCCCTGTCCCAGGTGTTACTGCTCTTGGTGTTTACCCTATCCTCTTCAGGAGACTTCCTACCTAATGCCACATTCATCTTTTCTGTAAAGCTTAGTGTCATTCAAATTTCTTCTTCATAAGGTCACGCTTCACGTGCAATCGCCACTTCCAGCAGATCCCTTCCACATCCGTAAATTAGACCATTGGCATGCAACCATTTCAGAGAGTAAAAATCATTCGCCTTGACCGGGATTCGAACCCGGATCCCTCGATATCCGGCCGAGTGCTTTAACCAATTAAGCTACCGAGACGTCCTCTTACACTTTGGCCGGATATCGAGGGATCCGGGTTCGAATCCCGGTCAAGGCGAATGATTTTTACTCTCTGAAATGGTTGCATTATAATGCACACATAGCGGGTGACTCCGTTAAAGTTACTGTTACAGTTTCTTGAAATAGACCATTGGCTTTTCTTGCCTAGTAAATGAGTGTAGAAAATACAAGAACACCAGGAATGATGGAGAGGAAAGGCCCTACAAGAAGCTTAAGAACCAAGTCAACCGAGAATGCAAAAAGGCTAGGGAGAATTAGATATAAGGCTGCTGCGAGGAAATCAACGAAAATGTGAAGAAGGGCAATACCGACAGAGCATACAGACTGGTGAAGAAACATTTCGGAGAAAGGAAAATGAAAAGCAACAACATAAGGGATGAAAACGGGGATATAATGATAGAAGGGGAAGATATTGGCAATAGATGGAAGAAATATATCGAATAACTGATTAAGGACGAGGGCAGTTGTCGAGGGCATGCAATACTCATGCCCTCGTGCAATGCATCCGCCGAACAAGGGGCGCCGTGCGCACCCTCTGATTCGTGGGAATTAGCTGCCGGGCATGGCTTCACAGGGGCAGGACTAGTTCCCGTTATCGTAACCGCTAGGGCCGGGAAATCCCTGCTCCCCGAGAAGGACGTCTGACGGCGCCCGTAAAAATAAGAAGGGTCCTTCCTGGGGGTGGGTAAAACCGCTAGGGTCAGTGACGTAGGCCGGGAAAGCCCTGCTCCCTTAGTATGACGTCTGGCGGCACCCGGAAAGGGTCTTTCCCAGGAGCGGGTATAAACTCGGCTGCCAGCAAAGGCCTCACGGCAGTTGGCAGTTGGGTCACCCTTACTGAGACCGCATCTAGCACGAGGCTTGTTACGCTCGCCGTGACTTCGGCTAGACGAGTGGACCACCCCCGCCATCCGCCCTCGAGGGACGAAGTCTCAGCCGGGGCAACGTTCGCCGCGACAGCGTTTCTCACTCCCTTGTCTTCCCCTCCGGTCCTGCCCGGTACCATGGTTGACGATTTGGGATACGTTCGCCGTTCCCGCGTCTGCCACCGCTCCGCTGACGCCTAGTGCCATCCTCCAAAGAGTGTTCGCACCCCGGTGCCTGGCTCTCTCTCTTTCTCTCCCATCGTAGAAAGTAAGTCATGTTTATTGTACAAAATGTGCCTTGTTTTGGGGAAAATATATTTACTATGTGCCTGGATACTTCGGCCAAATTACATCCTCACTATCTCTCTGGACGCTCATTATGTCGCCAAGAGTCCACTGCGACACAGTAAAAAGACCTTAAGAATAACTAAGCTCCTGGAGAAGACAAAATCGACAGAGATATCATCAAGGCACTCGGAAACAAAACCAAGGACAATCGGTATGAAGTAATCAGAACTAGCAACAAAGACGGAAGACTCCCTGAACACTTTCAAAGGAGTGTAATGATCGGAATAATAAGCCGAAGTATGGATAGGAAAATTGAACATATGCTATCGGAAAACAAATTTGACTTTAGGAAGAACAGAGAAACCAGAGAAGCCATACTCTGTCTGATAATCATGATCGAGAAAACAATGCATGTGAACAAGCAACTGTTTGTGGCATTTGTGGACTTGGAAAAAGCCTTCGAAAATTTGGATGGGAACAAGATTTTTGGACTGCTGGAAAAACTCAGAATACATTATAACGACAGAAGAATAATCTTTCAGCTATACAAGAAGCAAGTACCCAAAATGCAAATGAGAAACGGAAGCCAAATAGAAGGTAAATTAAACAAAGGAGTAGACAAGGATGCTACCTTTCGCCTGCATTGTTCAACATGTACCTGGAGGAGGCAATAAGAGAAGCACAAGGCATCGGATTAAACGGAATTGGGATCAATGAAGAAGAAGAGATGAACATGCTATGCCTCGCCGACGATATTGCAATGATGGCAGAAAATCAGGAGGATCTTCAAAGGTAACTAAACGTATTGGATCAAGATATAAAAAGATACAAGATGGACATAAACAGGACGAAGACTATAGAATCCTAGTGTGTGGAAGAGAGAAGTCCCCTTTCTCCATGGCCCTAGAAGCTTGGCGCCACACAGAGAGTCCACCCTCAACGAGACAACCCTTCCAGCCAGCTACGAGGTTTTCCAGACTGTGCTAATTTTTCCCCCCACCCTTTTTCCTCACCCACACATTTTCTCCCCTCTCATTGTCACCCACGTTCCACCTCCCCTCCCTCTTTCCCCCATTTTTCACTACCCTCCCCTCACTTGCTTATCAGCATATATAGTAGACAATGAGAAATGACTGTTACCAGAAGATTATGTATTTACATTGAAAGTGGTTGTATTAATAAAAATTTTTTTTGTGGAAAATTGCCAATTTTTAATCAATCATGATATTCCACCATATCACACCTGAAACGTCTCTTTTTATTGAATTAGTGCAACTTATGAAATATCTATAAATATCAAAAGAAAGGAGAAAGCAATTGAGTTCTGCAGGAGACAGGGGTTAGTCATCACCAACACATGGTTTAGACACCACAAAAGGCATAGGTATTCATGGAAAATGCCAGGTGACTCAGAAAGATATCAGTTAAATTATATTCTGGTAAGGCACAGGTTTAGGAACAGTGTGATAAATTCGCACAGCTTCCCGGGAACAGATACAAACTCTGACCACAATTTAATTGTTATGAAGTGTAACGTCCGTTTCAAAAAGATAAGGCAGGGGCGACGGGTTAGCAAACGGAATGTAGAAGCATTAAATGGATTAACGAGGAAGGAGTTTCAGCAGGCTGTAGAAAAAATTATGGATGACAGTGAACAGCTGAGTACTATCGAAGAAAAATTGGATTGCATTAAGAAAGGGATATCAAAAGACACTATATGAACCATTAACGGGAAAAGGATAAGGAAACCATGGGTCACGGATGAGATTGCAAAGATGGATGAGAGAAGAAGATGGAAGAATGTAAACACAGAGTTAGGCAAAATGAAGTACAAAGAGTTAAACAACCAATTGAGAAGGGCCACAAATAAAGCAAAGGAAGAATGGTGGAAAACACAATGCGAGGATATGGAAAGTTTACAGAGGAAGGGTGAAATTGGTGCACTATACAGCAAGGTTAAGTTATTAAATGGGAAGTCAGAAGGGAAGATCTGTGCTAACAGTTAACTATAAGTGGGGTAAGATAATAGTTGACACAAAAAAGATCAAAGAGAGGTGGAAGGAAGAAATAGAAACACTGTATGGTAAGGAACTTAGGCCAAAAAGGTTAGAGATAGAAAAGGAACATGATGTAGAAGAAGATAGCTTAGGTCCAGGCATACATGATGATGAGATAGGAAGGGCATTAAGAGAGATGAAACCGAATAAGGCGGTGGGGGTAGACAACATTCCTGGGGAACTGCTGAAATGTTTAGGAAACTGTGGGAAGAAGACTATAATGTCTGATTCGTAGTATCCATGAGGAAGGAATCTGGCCGGAAGACTTTGTGTCATCAGTGTTAGTTCCTATTCTCAAAAAGATAAAGGCTACATCATGTGAGGATTACAAAACAATAAGTTTGATATCCCATGCAGCTAAAGTTATTCTCAGGATCATCAACAAAAGGATAGCGAGTGAGGCAAATGATTACTTAGGGGATGATCAGTTTGGGTTTAGGAAGGGGATAGGTACATGTGACACCATTGCAGTAATGAGATCACTAATCGAGAGGAATATAGAATACAATCAGGATGTATTTGCCTGTTTCGTGGATTTTGAAAAAGCATTTGATAGAGTGAATTGGGAAAAATTAATGCGTGTATTGCAGAAAATAGAAATAGATTGGATGAACAGGAGGCTGATCCGCAACCTGTACATGTCTCAGACTGCTCAGGTGCGATTGAGGAACGGAGAGTCCAGATGGGCAGTGTTAGTAAGAGGTGTAAGGCAGGGTTCACCATTATCACCGGTCACCAGTGCTGTTCCACGTGTATGTGGAGAAAATTATTAAAGAGACATGGGAAGAACTGGAGGTAGGAATGAAAGTCGGAGGGGAATTCGTATAATCGGTTAGGTTTGCTGATGACCAAGCCTTAGTTTGCCAGTCAGCCAAGGGGTTGTAAGCATTGCTGAGTGATTTTGAATTAATTCAGTGCGATAGATATGGGATGAGAATTAATAAAAATAAAAAAAAGGCTATGCATTTTTCCAGAAAGAAGGGCTAAGCTAAACATTAAAATAGGAGGGCAAAAACAAGAGCAGGCAGAACAGTTCACGTATCTCAGAAGTGTTTCAGACCAACACGGTCCAAATAGTAGGGACGTAAGGGGAAGAATTGTGTAAGGCAAAGAGGTTTTCACAAGGAGGGAGAAGTTGATGACAGGGACGTTAAGTAAGGATATTAATATATTCTATTGTTTCAGGCTTCACTTTGTGGAAGTATTTAATATCCATCCTAAAATGAAAGACTTGTACTTTTCCACAGATTTCTATTATATGGTACCATATAATAAAATCAGTGGAAAAGTACAAGTCTTTCTTTTTAGTATGGATAAGGATGTTAAGAAAAGAGTCATCTGAACTTTGATAAGGAGCGTAGCTATGTACGGCGGGGAAATGTGGTCACTGAAGCAGGAGGATAAACGTAGACTGGAGGCTTTTGAAATGTGGGTGTGGAGAAGAATGGAGAAAGTGAAATGGACCGAAAGGAAAAGAAATGAGGAAATACTGGAGATGGTGGGTGAGGAGAGGGGTTTGTTGAGAGAAATCCTATGGAGGCAGGAAAAATGGATGAAAGGCATATTGAGTGGCAGTAGAATGCTGAAGATGGTGATAGAGGGGAGAATGTTAGGCAAATGAGGAAAGGGCAGGAACAGGATAGGGATGTTGGATGGGATGAAGGGAGGAAAGAAGTACACAGAGATGAAATAGGTTGTAGGTTGTCACACCTGATGTAGAGTAGGTTGCTTGATTGTGTTTTGTTTGGAGTCACAAGTTATTATGGGATAGTTGTGTCCATCCATAAACCTACCTTAACCAGTAGGTTACCTAATATTAAATAAATCAAAAGATTGTAATGATATACCAACTATACAACATTCAGAGTTTTTTTTTCATTCACGAAAAAGCTCAATTTCAAAGGTTACCCAGAGAAAAATGAGATCAAACTTTGTCAATAATTAATCATATATTCTCACATCATGACATTTATACTCACAAGCATACATTTCGCGTGCACACAATTTATTTAAAAACATTCCCTCCTCGCCATCATCATAACTCTGTATGCGCAGATGTTCCTGAAAATAATACAAAAGGGATATCAGCATTCAAAGACATTAGTACTGAGAAAAAAAGATTATCTAAAAAAAGTCACGTTGATTTCATCAAACATTATCAACTAACTTTGTTATTGAACCAAAATGCTTTAAAGATAACATTTATGTTTCAAAAAACAATATATTGTTTATTTCATGCATATTAAAGTGACGACTTGTGCAATGAACAAGCTTATCAGAATTTTTTTGGAAACATTTTTCAAAATCCATCATAAATGCTGAAAAAATGGTAATTATACTCGAGAAAAGATAAATGATGCATACTGCTAGAACAAACAACCAATTGGTGTACGAGTTAAGCATCAGTGTAACCTAACAGGAAAAGCATGCCTGCTGACAATATGGGAACACAATTAAGCTAGCGGTAACCATGAATATGCAAACTCCAATTGAAAAGATCTAGATTAATTTTGCAAAATGTCGTATCATTTGCAAAGTCTTAAACTTTGGTCATAATACAGAAACATTTCAATAAAAATGGAGATGGCTGTGACTCTGTAAGGTGTCAATCTTATTGACAACATTAAATCTCTACTGACCATGGGGAAGACAACAGAAACAAAGAACTGCCCTTGATCAGGTGGCCTGACCAGGGGCAGTACTCTGCTACTGTTATCTTCCCTGTTGTCAAAATTTCCCACTCCAGTTTATGGTCACCTAGTTGACCTAACTATCAGTATAGAGTCTTTCATTAAATGTATATATATAGCTGATGTTTGTGAATATATGTGTGGCATAATTCATGGAGTCCTCCCTCCTTACCATGGCGTCTCCGAGTGTCCTCTCCGTGATCCTCTTCTGCCCCAACTGACTCCAGGATATGCTTAATCTCCTCATCATACTCTTTCCATTCCTTCACTATTCTCATTGCAGCTGTGAGCTTTGCCTCCTTGGTCAGAGGGTTGTTACACTGTGAATTAATAAAATTTCATGAAAGGCGCAATATCCAGTTTCTATGTCATCTCAACCGGCAACATCAGGATCAACACCTTAGACCTGGCTAAAAGAGATAATACATAACAATGTCATCTTACCTCCATTCACCTTATAAAAGCCACCAAACATGCCATGCTTGAGCCTGCAGTCCATCTTCAGTAAATAATCTATAAACATTACCTTTTTCAAAACAAATTTGGAAATTTGTGGAGGGAGAAGGGAAGGGGGCCAGCTTTAATTCAGGGTTGGCTTCTATTTGGGCAGATATGAGTATTTTTTCTAGATGCAAACAAGCTAAACAATCCTTGTTATCACAGTCTCCTTGTTGCAGTGTAAGAGTGAAAATATCATTCCATTACATCCACAGTAACAAGTAAATATTTCTATTGCTTCCCTTAATTGTTTAACATACTAAGTGTAAATCTCATCATGATTCATACAGAAACACATATCAATCAAAGTATGCTCAGCAAATAGGGATGGCACAAATTTAGTTCAATGAATTGAGCCATTGGGGAAACAACCACACCATTTGTTACCTTCAATTCACAAAATGTTTTGGATAAACAATGAAGGAAGAGAACTTTTTTAACCACAGAGAAAGAAAAGTTTTCTGCCTCATATAAGGTACCTTCATGCATGATATTTGAACACACACAAATACAGTCAATTCCATTCAAATTTTATGTCTGATAAACTCCAGCTATCACTGATAACCAATGATGACAATGAATTTGAAAAGGTAATGTACATACCAAGTCAATTGTTTTGGCATATTTCTTAGATTGGTCATCACACCATGTCTCGCACCACAGCCACTCTTGCGGAAGGGATTTGATGGCCACCTGATGAATCATGTTATTCGGGAGGTCCTTCATGCAAAAGGAACAATTCACAGATTACTGACTGGCTGCAATAATATGTAGTCATACAAAATTTTAGTCAAATAGAGCAAAATGGAGACAATATTTTTCATGGATGACAAATGTATTTTTAAGAGTACACTACGGACATGTGTTCAGTGCCTAGCAAGTACAGGAGCAGTGAGAGAACTATTCTCTCTTGAAAGGCAGTGAAAAAGACTGCAATCCAACAAAACTCATGGCCAAGAATGGAACTAGGCTTTGAGGCTTCCAACCTAGCCTAGGGCTTTGAGGCTTCCAACAGGGTGCAAATTCCCTTAAAGATCTTGCGCTGTACTCTGTGGCCCGAGAGGCAGAAGGGAAGAGGTCAAGCTAATGCCTCACTTGACCAGTACTTCTCACAATGCCTTGCACCACAAACACTGATATACTCATTTCTTCTGGGTTATAACTTCAGAAAGCAATTGAGTTTTCACTAGTAAAGCAACCATAATTTCAGTTAATGAACCCTTTTAGTCCATTGATTTGCTAGAATATTGACAGCTTTACTTTAAAATGATGATTCCCACACTTCTAATTACCATTACATGTCTTTGTTGGTAATTTCCAAAGTTTCAAAACAATTGAATACCTGATTAATTTTGTAAGGATTTGATGCAAAGTTCTAATTTTTTCCTGAGGAGTCATTTATTTGTAATATTTGTGTTATTATAAATTTAAACTATTCAATTCAACACTTGCCCTCTCTGTCGTTAGTTATTCGTAATATTCCACAGAACAGATGCAGAATACACTCAAGATGTTCCTCTACTTTGCAAATTCACTCCTCCCAGTTTTCCCAATGATAACAATTCTGGTAAATTAATATAAAATTGTTTTCATATTGCTTATGCTCTAAAATGAAATTATTTAATTTCCTTTGGTGCATAATTACATCAGAATAGACTATAGATAGAAGACAGAATATAGACAGACAGAATTAGACAGAATATACAATAGTAGTACACCCTCAAGAAAATAAAAATAAAACTAGGGAAGAATAGAAAAGAACAAGAGGAAAGTTTTGCAAATCAGACAGCAAGTCATGGAAAAAGCAACAAGGTGTTAGCAATCAGAAAGTCGGAAAAGAAAGTTTTCTGATGGATTAGAAAGTTAGTAGCATGAAATTACACTTGTATGGAAACAGTCATATTAACAAATATCTACACAATGAGGTTACTTTCCTTAAATGCCTTTGATGGAAAAGGGCAACAGCACAGAAAATATTGACGTTTTTGGAAATATGACATACTTTAAGAATAAAAAAAAAGTAAAATGGGCAAATCAATCGACTAATGAAGATGTAATTACATGATTGGGCGACTACAGAAACCTATGAAAGACTAGAAAAAGAGAGAAACTGAATAGACACATTGAAGCACACTAGTTTAGGATGACCAGGGCAGGAACAATTCCAGAGGGGGGAGGGGAAAGTCAAAAATGGACAAGAGAAACTAATGGAAAGCCTCACCAAAGGAAGATATATGAAAGGTTGTTAAAATCACCACCAGATATCAGCACTAGCATGAGTACAACACGTTGCAATAGGTAGTCCTTTATAAGCAAACATGTAACGCATCCATGCTCTTGGAAGAGATCTGTGGTGTTGATGTCTCTGTTGTTGTTCCCATAGAGTGATGTGAAAATAGATAAATTTGAGATTCGAGCAATGAAAACTTCATAAAGAAAAGTATGAAAATAAAGGGAATTCATGCTGACTTTCAGAACACTCTGACAGGGGACCCTGCTCCTTCATATTCAACTGTTGGCAAGAGGACAAATTAATTTCAGTTTAGTCAGAACCGCTTAGATAATGATCTGCAAAGAGGTCGGCCAAATGTGCCACTCTTCCAGATATTATTGTAAGAGTGCATAACATAGTAATGGAGGATTACCACCATGAAGTACAAGAAATCGCTGAAGCTGTAAGGACGTCATATGGACAGGCATATCACATTTTAACAGTGGAGTTGGATGAAAAAACTATCTGCTAGATTGGTGCCGTGAATCTTGATGCAAGATCACAAATGCATCCGAATGAAAATTTCCAAACAATGTTTGACCCATTTTATACACAACCAACAATATTTTCTGCACTGGTTTGTGACCACAGATGAAACTTAGCTCCACTAGTTAATACCAGAGACCAAACAGCTGATAAAGCAGAGGAAACATATTGATTCACCACCACCAAAGAAAGCAAAGGCAAAATGTTGACTGGAAAGTTGATGGCTTCAGTTTTCTAAGATGTGAAAGGGATCTGCTGATAGATTATCTTCCCGCTGGTCACACAGTTACCGGACAATACTAAGCAGGGGATTGGGATGGTGCAGTGGCTAAAATACTATCTTCCCACCCAGAGAGCCCAAGTTTGAATCCTGGAGGTGACAGATATTTTTTAGTAGTATCCCGATCCCTACTTGAGGCGCTTTGTGGATAGTACTTTGAGTGAGTACTCAATCCAAAAGAATTCATGTCCGAACATTTTACAGGCCACCAAATGAAAAGATAATTCAATACTGTGAGTAGAATTGGATCAGCAAATCAAAGGTTTCTTATCCCAACACAATTATCACGACGTTATAATCGGTGGAGATTTCAATGTTCCTTCACATCCATTTGTGCAAGCTTATGGAACATTTAGTTGCTAGTTTGATCATGGGACACCTCAATAATTAGGAGTTATTAATGAAAGATCAGCATGGTTTCTGAAAGGGTAGATCTGAAAGGTGAGACAAGCTTGTGCTTTTTGTTCATGATACTCCTACTTCAGGAGAGAGCAATGTTCCGGTGGCCATGATTTTTTCTAAATTTTAAGAAAGCCTTCGACAAAGTACCTGATTGTAAACTACTTGCAAAGCTAGAAGCACATGGCATAGATAAAAATATCTGGGGTTGGATTAAAGACTTTTTGAATGATTGGGTACAAAGAGTAGCCAAAGATGGAGTTAGCTCAAATGCAGTAGAGGTTATTTCAGGTGTTCCCCAAGGAAGTGTTATCGGATATCCTTTATTCCTAAATTACTTTAATGATATTGACTCCATTGTTACTAGTAAGATATGTTTATTTGCCAACAAAGCAGTGGTTTACCATGGTATCCATTAACCATGAGAACACAGCAGCTTTATCAGATGACCTTAATGTTATACAATTCTGGTGCAACAATTGGCAATTAGAATTCAACTTAAAAAAGTGCAAAGTGATATACTTTTGGAAAATGAGCAATTCCCTCCCGAATGCCTACTGCATTGGGAACACCGAAATGGAATGTGTAGACTCAATTAAATACTTGGGCGTTACCCTCACTCACAATCTCTCTTGGGTGGAACACATACTATGGGGAATATGTGGACAAGTTAACAAAAAAATTAGGATTAATTAGAAGAGTGATGAGTAAATGTGATGAAAAGGTCAAAGAGAAATGTTGCCTTACGCCGGTTAGACCTCATTTAGACTATGCTGCATATATATGAGATCCTCACAAAGTTAGATTGATTGCCGAATTGGATCACATGCAGAATAGAGGAGCTTGATTTGTGAAACATTGCTATGATACACTTAGTAGAGTATCCAAAATATTAGAGCAGCTAGGCTGGGAATCACTCACAGATCAAAGGTTAAACTACAGATTAAATTTCTTGCATAAATTAGAAAGATGTCTCTTTAGCACCATTATTGAAAATGTATTATTACCCTCATCATACATAAACCATAAACACAGTAATCAACCCGAAGGTCGGATTAGTAGGTGATGGTAGAGCTCACCCATGTACCAAGCCCGACGGCGTGTGAATATTCACACATCAGCGTAGGGGGGCCAGTTCCTTTCCCTGTGCCGGTTATGGTTTCCCAGGAAGACCTAGTACCCGAAAAATGCAACTAGCTTGGGTGGAGCTGCAGGTGCCCAAAGTGACTTGCCCGGGAATCGAACCCGGGACCCTCTGGTCAGCAGTCCAACGCTCTACCCGCTAGACCACCGCGACCCGCCCTCATCATACAATAGTAGGATAATCATGTCAAAAAAATGAGAGAGATTATGTAACAGGTAGATTTAAGATGCCATTTTTTTCACAAATTATAAGGGATAACATTGTCTGACCCTGGTAGGGTCATATTAGGTTAAAAATTCATTTGGTGTGTATTCACCCCCAGCCATTCACCCTAGCAGTGGATTGCAAGCCACTACAATAAATTTAAGAAAAGTGTCATTGCCATGGCAAAAATACATGAACTAAGATACAAATTGCATACCTGTAGATAAGTATTTGACACATTGTATGTATTTGCCAACTAGTTTGCAATAACTGTCTGGAAGTACATATGTGTGTGTGTGTGTGTGTGTGTGTATATATATATATATATATATATATATATATATATATATATATATAAACTTGGAAAAGACGCTCTCCGGCGATGCACAAACACACAAACACTAACACAAAAAACACCACACACATAGAAACATAAAAGAAGGACACTTACATTGGATATTTACGTTTCGACGGCACGGCCGTCGTCATCAGAATGCCGTTGTCGGGGAAGAGCGGAGAGGACATGTGCAAGAGAAGGGTGACGGGAGGAGAGGTAAGGGGCCAATGGGAAGCGGACAAGGTGGGGGAGGGGGAAATGGCAGGGGGCGGTAGAGTTGCCGCGGTAGGGGAAGAGCTGGAAGGTCCCGGTCGTGAAGCGGCCGGGCCTTTAGCGGGGGACTTGGTGACCGATTCGCTCAGAAGAGTGAAGCGGTTCTAGGCAGCTTTGGATAAAATCCTTATATATATATATACAAATGCATATATATACATACATATACACATATATATATATATATATATATATATATATATATATATATATATATATATATATATATATATATATACATACACACACTCTTCTGCATATATACAAGGAGGAGGAGAATTAAGGGGCCAATAGGAAGCGGACAAGGTGGGGGAGGCGAAATGTAGGCAGCATTGGATAAAATCAGTGGGCTTGGTTCAGCCCGGGGGGTTTAAAGGACTGGAGCACCCAGATATGTGCCATCTCGCGAGTTCTCACCTCTATGTTACTAGCGGAATTGGGAAGGATTTCAATCACTGAAACGGAGAAGCAGTCATCAAAAGACTGGTTGTGGGAAGCAGTGTGAGTAGGGATGGGATAATTAAGGAAGGTGGGAGATTTGGTGGAATAGCGGTGGTTATTCATTCGGAGGGAAAGGGTGGTCGTGCATTCACCCACGTAAAAGGCAGGGCAGAAGTTACAGGAGAGGCGATATATAAGGTTTTTAGAGGTGCAGGTGGCTATGGGTTGGGAGTTGGTAATAAGGGACGTGGAAGGTCTGAGGAGATG